>CAMGYJ010000003.1:0-176531 GCA_946122785.1 Linum tenue
TCATAGCCTCAGCTTTCTATCCCGGTGAAGACTAGTCGTCTGCCGGGTAGTTATACTGAGAGGGCTTGGTCAGCTTAAGAGATTCCAAGCTACTGTCGGATCTTCCGCAGTCTAATCAACAGTAAATCAACCCAGGGAATTGCAATTGAACCTAACTAAGGGGCTAGGGGGACTCAATCCCGAGTGACTCTTAACTGCTTTTGAAAACCGAACCATTTCCTGCTTTCTTGTTGCTTTTACTTTTCACAACAATCACTCGACGTAGTTTGCTAGATAATAGAGAATCACGGAGTAAGCAGTAGATCTAGACCCCGAGTTGATAATTAAACTTGCCTATACTGCAGTCCCTTTCAGTGGTTACACTTGGCCATTGTTAGGTGTTGTGTTTTAGCGTGTCAAATTCTCAAGCAAAGAACTGGTTAGAAAAGTACTCAGGTCACTTCCTCTTGAATGGATGGCTAAAAGAACTGCCATAGAGAAAGCTAAGGACCTCAATGTACTGTCTCTTGAGAACCTTATTGGATCCCTTCTAAGTCATGAAGAAGTTCTGAAGCAAATGAACTCTCTTCATGACAAGAAGAATAAGTCAATTGCTTTCAATACAGTCTGCACAGATCAAGAAGAAAGATTAGATGATGAATTTGAGAATGAACTAGCCTTAACTAGCAAAAAATTGCAGAGAATGATGAAATTTAAGCATGACCAAAACTCTAGAAAGAGCAACTATAATAACAACTTCTACCCTAGATCCTCTGGGAATAGAAATAACCATCAAACTAGATTCTCTGGATCTAACTCTGGTGGATCAAATGACAACAATTCCTTTGGATCCACCAGATCAGAATCAAGTCCTAAAGAACACAAGAATACTAGTAATAAAACTGATTCAACCATCTGTTTTAAATGTGGGAAAACAGGACATGTGAGAGCCAATTGCCCTCTCAACAAGAAAAAGGAAAAGGCAATGACTGCCTCCTGGAGCGACTACAGCTCCGAGGAAGAATCAGAAGTGGTTGCCTACATGGGGTTAGGATCAAACATGGATAATGAACCCGAAGAAAGCCAGGTATGCACTGAATCCATTTCTGATAACATGTCTGAGTCCCATGATGAAGATTTCTTCCTTCATGCTCTATCTAATCTTCAAAACGAATGCAATCTACTTAAGAGTAAATTCTGCCTGACTGTAGCTCAGCTTCATGAGAAAGAAAAAGAAAATCTTGCCTTAAAAAAGATTTACTAAAATCTCAACAGGAAGCAATTAGCTTTCAGAACAATCAAGTTTGCAGTCTCTCTTCAGAAAACTTGAAATTAAAGAGGGAAATAGACCACTGTCACAAAGTCATCAATAGAAACTCAAGAATCCCTGTTCATAGAACTATTGAACCAAATCAATGCTTTAAATCTCAGTACTCAAGTTATCATGTTAATCAATGGAAAAGATTCCCTTACTGCTCCTTTTGTTGCAAGTCAGGTCATAGTTATGAGAAGTGCTATTTTAAAAGGAACAAACCCAAACTCGTTTGGGTAGTTAAAACCTCTAACTAAATCTCTTTTCTTTCAGAATAAGATGGGAGCTAATATCTGGTATCTAGACTCAGGATGCTCTCATCACATGACTGGTAATAAGGACCTGTTCTCATATCTTAATCCTAAAAAAGGAGGTAAAGTGTTTTATGGAAACAATAATTGTGCCTCAGTTATAGGCAAAGGCACAATAAGTAGTAATTCATCACTAATAATTGAAGATGTTCTTTTTGTGGAAGGTCTAAAACATAACCTTCTTTCAATCAGCCAAATATGTGGCTCAACCTATCGAGTAATTTTTGACCCTTTCTGCTGCACCATTAAAAGAATCTCTGATAACTCAATTATTTTCAAAGGTAAAAAGGTCAACAATGTTTACACTGTTGATCTTGCTACCCTTGACATGTCTGAAAATATCTGTTTAAGTACCATATCTGATTCTACTGTTAGCTGGCACAGAAAGCTTGGTCACTCAAGTATATCAAGATTAGCTAAACTATCTAAATTGAATCTAGTTAGAGGCCTGCCTGTCATTAAATCAACTGACAGCTTTACTTGTGAAGCCTGCATTCTTGGAAAACACTGTAAGAAATCATTCAAGAGCAAACCTAATATTACTTCAAAATCAGTGTTTGAATTACTGCACATGGATCTATTTGGTCCCACCAATGTGCAAAGCCTTGGTGGAAAATCCTATGTTCTTGTAATTGTTGATGATTTTTCCAGATTTACCTGGGTACATTTTCTATCCTCTAAAGATGAAGCCTTTCCTAAATTCAAATCCTTCATAAAACTTATACTAAATCAATATGAAACTCGTGTGAAATCAATTAGAAGTGACAATGGGGGTGAATTTATCAATGATGAATTTAGTACTCTCTGTGACGAATTAGGAATTCTCCACACCTTATCTGCTCCTAGAACCCCCCCAGCAAAACGGTGTGGTTGAAAGAAAGAATAGATCTTTAGTTGAAACAGCTAGAACCATGTTACTAGAATTTGATTGTCCTAAATACCTATGGGGAGAAGCTGTTAACACTGCATGCCACATTTTAAATAGAACCATCATAAATAAGTCTGCCAACAAAACTCCTTATGAGGTACTAAAGGGTAAACCACCTAAGCTATCTTACATGCATCCATTTGGTACAAAATGCTTCATTCTAAATACAAGAGACACCCTTGGAAAGTTTGATGCCAAGTCTGATATTGGCATCTTTCTTGGGTACTCCTCCAAAGGTCAAGCTTATAGGGTATTTAATAAAAGAACCAAAAAGGTTGAGGAGTCTGTGCATATTCGATTTGACACCTCCCATCATAGTATCCCCGTGGATTCTGACATCAACAACTATGATTTTCTTCCACTAAACTCCTGTTCTGAGAAAGATAGTGCAGGAATAGGTGAAAATCATGGTGCATGGAACTCAGGACTGCCTGCTTCATCTCCTGTACTCCTCTAAAGGTCAAGCTTATAGGGTATTTAATAAAAGAACCAAAAAGGTTGAGGAGTCTGTGCATATTCGATTTGACACCTCCCATCATAGTATCCCCGTGGATTCTGACATCAACAACTATGATTTTCTTCCACTAAACTCCTGTTCTGAGAAAGATAGTGCAGGAATAGGTGAAAATCATGGTGCAGGGAACTCAGGACTGCCTGCTTCATCTCCTGAATCTGACTCAGACTCTCCAAATGGGTCTCTCAGTAAGAATCATGAGGCTCCAGCACATATCAGAAAGAGACATCATTCCTCTCAGATTATTGGTAATCTCTCTGATCCCATACACACTCGAGGTAAGTATGTTCCAGGTCAGTATTCCTTTGTTTCTCTTTTTGAACCTAAGAACTTCAAGGAAGCAATTCTAGATGAGGAATGGCTTCTTGCTATGCAAAAAGAACTATCTCATTTCATCAGACTTAAAGTATGGGAACTAGTACCTAGCCCTCTAGGAGTATCTGTCATAGGAACTAAATGGATATTTAGGAATAAATCTGATGAACTTGGCTTTATAATTAAAAACAAAGCTCGCCTTGTTGCACAAGGTTACAGTCAGGAGGAGGGTATAGATTATGATGAAACCTTTGCTCCTGTTGCCCGTCTTGAATCCATTAGACTTCTGTGTGCTTATGCAAGTTACATGAAAATCAAATTGTTTCAAATGGATGTTAAAAGTGCTTTTTTAAATGGAGAAATAAAAGAAGATGTTTATGTTGAACAACCACCTGGATTCATTGACAGTGAATACCCTGATCATGTTTTTAAATTATCTAAGGCTCTTTATGGCCTCAAACAAGCTCCTCGAGCTTGGTTTGAGAAACTGACATCATTTCTAATATCTCAAGACTTCTGTCAAGGTGGTGTAGATAAGACCCTGTTTATTAAAAGGCAAAATAACAACTCACTAATAGTGCAAGTCTATGTGGATGACATAGTCTTTGGGAGCACTAATCCCAGCATGTGTGAAGAATTCTGCTCTATCATGCACAATAAGTTTGAAATGAGTTTAATGGGGGAACTCAATTTCTTTTTGGGCCTACAAATTCATCAATCCGAACTTGGTATTTTCATTCATCAAACCAAGTACCTGCATTCCATGCTTTCTAAATTTGATCTGGCAAATGTCAATCCCTGTAAAACTCCTATTGCATCGAATGCTCATTTAGACTATGACTTGAATGGAACTTCAGTATGTGAGAAAAAATATAGAGGCATGATAGGATCCTTGTTATACCTAACTTCCAGCAGACCTGACATACAATTCAGTGTCTGTCTTTGTGCAAGATTTCAACATCAACCAAAGGAAAGTCATCTAAAAGCTGTTAAAAGAATCTTTAGATATTTGAAAGGATCTAGTGATCTAGGGTTATGGTATCCTAGGTCCAACTCTTCAGCCCTTGTAGGATACTCAGACTCTGATTTTGTTGGAAGTATCACTGACAGAAAAAGCACTAGTGGTACTTGCCAATTCTTTGGTAGGTCTCTTGTTTCTTGGTCAAGTAAAAAGCAAAGTTCAGTGGCTCTGTCCACTGCAGAAGCGGAATATGTTGCTGCTGGGTGCTGTTGCACTCAAATCATGTGGCTAAAATCCCAACTTAATGACTATGGTATCACTGCAAACCAAATTCCTATTTTTTTGTGATAACACAAGCGCGATATGCATGTCAAAGAACCCTGTCTATCATAGTCGCACCAAACACATTGAGGTCAAACATCATTTTATTAGAGATCTTATACAGGCTGGTCACATTGAGTTAAATTTTATTTCAACTGACTTTCAAATTGCTGATATCTTTACCAAAGCACTCTCATCTGAACGATTTCTCAAATTATGTGATGATCTCGGCCTTCAGTCACTTCACTCCATTCGAGGAAATCACTAAACCAGGTGCTACTCTTCCTTTATTTATTTCTGCTCTAGACTAAATAAATGATTCCTGGTCAATTATCTTTACTTACAATAAGTGCTTATTCATGCATATGCTGGTTTAGTTATCTATGCACTGTGGTTTCCAAAACTTGAAAATGATACGATTGAGAGTGTCTCTTGCTATTCTTTTGCTCCTATAAATTCTCTCCTACTGATCGAACCTCTTCTCCCATCCTCAAACCCTCTCTACTCTATCCATCCAAACATGACAGAACTATTTACCTCATCCAACATACCTGGAGCCATTGTAACATATGTAGGTAGAACCTTTCATGAGCCAGTCGATTTCAACCTGCACCGCTTCAAAGAATTTTTTGCATCCCGTCGATTAGCTGATCCCATTACCCTCGATCTCTTTGAGTTCAAATCATATGGAGTTGATATCACTCCTTACATTAGGAACCTAGGGTGGGAATTTCTTATGCATTATCCGCCCTTGCCAGCCTGTCCTCTACCTGTTCGCATGTTCTATGCAAATCTGGACTGCCAAGGGATCACTACTCGAAAACTCTCCACTCTAGTGAATGGTTATCGTATCTCTCTCACTGCTGATGCCTTAGGAACTCTGCTGAATTTTCCTATCGGAGAATCTCTTCCCTTGGCACATGAGGACGAGTTTCTCTTCTATGATTTCGATCATGTTATCGAATACTCCCGCATTGCTCAACGTCCTGTTGCTGCTCATGAAACTGTCACCACTGCTGATCTAAACCCTGCTCTGCGGACCCTTCACTACTTCATTACACACTTCTTCCTTCCCCGCTTCAGCTGCCACCATATTGTTACCAAAAAGGATCTTTGGATCCTGTCCAATGCTCTCACTGGTCGCAAAATTGACTATTGTCAACTGCTGTTCGGGTCAATTGTTCGAAGTGCTGAGGCTCACTTAGGGGGTAGCCTTCCTTTTGGTGGCGTTATCACTCTTCTAATTTCAAATCTTGGTATTTCACTTGATGGTTACTCCTCATCCGACACCTCAGTATCCATTCCTACTATTGCTGTCCTTGCCTACATCAAGGTTGACCCTCTCACTTCGAAAGGGGGAGATACTACTCTTGACCCCGCAGCTAAAAGGCCTAAACCCTATTCCAAGTCATGCTCAAAACCTCTGAAACTTCGGGAATCCTCCTCTTCTGTGTGCAAAAATTTAATCATCGATTTCGAAGAAGAGGAAGCAGAATTGGAACCTGAAATCATTTCGGAGAAAGATATCAAGATGTTTGCTGAAGATCTTGAAAGGGAATTGATGGAGGAAGAAGGTGTACATGCAACTCAGGGGGAGCAAGCTGAAACTACGAATGCTCAGGAGGATAAAACTCAAGGAGAAGCAACAAAGGAATAGTCTGGGACTTGATTCAAAATTTCTGGTCTAAATAAAGAGAGTATCTTGAATCCTTGAACTCTGTCATAGTAGTAAAAGATCATAATGATCTAGTAGTTGTTTTTGGCTGGTTATTTTGTTTGAAAGACCATAATGGTCTAGCTTATGTGAAAGACCATAATGGTCTAAGTTAAGGCTGAATAATCAAGACTGTGTTGGCTATCATTTCACTGGAATTATGTGTCTCTCCTTTTCAAAGGAAATCTTTTATAGACAGGATGCTTCGATAATGGCTTAATGACTGCAGGGATCAAGGCTCGAACGCAGGGGGAGATTGTTGGGCCTGGCCTGAAGACATCATTGAAAGTCCATGTGATCCCACTCAAACGCACGAACCAAACGATGTCGTCAAAGCCAAGAGAGAGCGTCTTCACCTTCATCCCTTCAGCATCAGCAAAGAAAACACAAAAGAGGGGCGCTCCCTCGACTTTCCAGGTCTCGGTGTTCGACAACAAATCAAGACTCCAAACGGTAACTTCATTGATGAAGGAAGAGGCGGACTGAAGGAAGGCGATCTATTTAAGGAGCATTTCATGAAGAAGATCGGTGACGGTTTCCTCTGGCTTAGTTAGAACAGGTCTGTTCTCTGGAAGCCTTTGGTCTGGGTTCGAACTTGTAGTTTCTGGATAGCTGAGTTGGAGCTGTGGCTAGGAACTCAAGCTATCTGGGCATAGCTGCCTCTCTTCCTTTTCTTCTTGCTTTATTAGTTAAAGAATCAACTCTTGTTTTGGATTCATCCAATTGATTGAGTCCGTTCCTATCTTGTTTGGAATTAGATCAATTGAATAAACCCTAGGCGTCTTCTCTTCCTTCTCTAAGCGTTCTGTGAAAATGAATTGGGGTGCATAGTGATTTAACATGTGATACCTTGGGTTTCACCCGGGGTATCATAGAACCCACAATTATATATAATATAATTATAAACCAACAATAATCTACATTACATATACTAATACAATTTGAAATCGGCTAATTATAATAATATATCATAACTAATGCCAACATTCACATCGTACAAAATACGGCTAACTATAATGTACACTACATCCATTAAAAGACAAAACAACCCTCCCGTAGAGTGCGCAGAAGCAAGAAAAAATTGAATGGGATGGGTGGTGAGCTAGAATCTCTTTATATTGATTGTACGATACGATGTGGCTCCTGTCAACAAAGAATCAAAATCCCCAAAACAAAGTAGAGAGAGAGTGAGAATAGTTTGTTAGGGATTTGTTATGTTAAAAGTCAAACCTAATGAGAGAGAGTTGAAGGGTTTTTTCTCCCCCGGTTATCACATGGTGAAATCGTTAGTATGATTAGAACTTAGAATGAGTGGAATGCAAGAGAAATAGTTGACAAATCTACTAGAATAACATTAAGTACACAACCAAAGGGAGTATATTGAAAGATAGAGATCACGGACATGTGGTGAACCAGAGCGAGAAAAAAAAGCACAGGCAGGATAGATTCATACAATAGGGTATATAGTAAACCTCATAGTTGCTTGTACTAAAAAAAAGAAGCATTCTACCAAAAAAAAAAAAAAAAGAAGCAAGTGTAATTCCATCTAAATAATAAAATATGCTGACATGAGGTGAAACTTATTTACTAGCTATATCATCCGCAATAGCTGGAATCTCGCGAGACGCTCTTCGAATCAATCATAAATTTTATCGAGATAGAACCAAAATATATTATGTCATTCCAGTACGATACGATTTCACTGGGATCGAAAACCCTATTTCACAAAACACCATTAAGAAAGAAAGTAAAGAAGAAAAAAACAAGAACTTGATAACAAAGGGAGGCATGAACTTTCCATCAGAAATCAGATCAACTTACTGTTGGAAGGCGATAGGGTTTCTATATACAGCCCCACGGGGGACGAACCCTTCTTCCTTGTACGACCTATATCTCCGGCTCCGAATCGCTTCCCTGATCGCCGCCCGAGCTCTAGCCAGCTCCTCCTCGATCCTCTTCACTCCACTAGCATTACGTCTACTGTACAAAACCGTCACCCCAGCCGCCGCCGACGGCGGCGCTGCAGTCGGGGCGGCGGTGGATGATTTAGTGACGGAGAGTTTCCTGTCGATGAAGGGGGAGACGACGAATAGGGCATAGACGAGGATGAGGAAAATGGGGACGAGGGTAAGAACGTGGCAGCTCATTTTTTGCTCCACCACCGCCATCGTGGTGGCCGGAGGAGGACTATAGCTCTTCTTCTGGATATCGAGAGAAGAGAGAATGGAAGTTGAATTATAACACCACGGGAAAAGTGGCTTTTGGCAACACTTCAAATGTGTTGTAAGAAGTGGCTAAAAAGTGTTGCAAATGCAATATGCAACACTTTTACAAGTGTCCTCTATAGGTGGTGTTGTATAAGGTAATAGGTAACACTTTTTTTATATTTTGCAACAAAAAAATATGTGTTGCATATGTATACAGTATATGCAACAACAATTTAGGCAACAGTTTTTTACGAGTATAACCAACATCTATATGTTTATTCGTGATGGATTTTTTGTGTCGCATAAAAGGTATTCAATCGTGACAATTTTTGCTTGTAACAAATACTATATACTTGTGACGAGTTAGTCCCATCACAAAATGCATTTCAATTGTCACGGTTTAACTTGTCACAGAACGAGTCGCGCTTTCAATTGTACTTTGTAATAAAAGGAGGTTTTCGTGACAATAGTAGTGTCACAAATTCAAATTTTCGTGACAAAGTTATCCTTTCTATTGCAACAACATTGGCACAAGTTTTTTTTATTAGTTCCATTATACCTGAATTTATGGGGTCTTTGTCACGAAAAAACACTTTCGTGACTACTATTTTTATCACATGCGACAATATTAGTGATAATTATACATTATAGAAAATGATATACATTAGTGGTGATATTATAGAAACCAAAGAACAATGAAATGAGTGTTATGAAACTATGAAAATATAAGCAACTACAAGAGATGATTAGAGAGGGAAAGACACAAGAGAAGAGAGGGAAGAGTTCTTCTTATTCATTCTTCACTTTTGATACAATGGTGTGCTATATTTATAGACACACTTTGGTAACCACTACATCCTTATATCAATGCATATGAATGAGAGATAATGATGTAGAAATATGAGTTACATGTAACTCCCAAGTGAGCACCTAATGTGGTAGGCCATTGGTCATCCATATATCAATATTTACATAATACTCCCCCTTGGATGACCACTAGACTGCATTACGCTATCTCATACTGCCTCGTTAAAAACCTTACCAGGAAAACCCAGTGGGAAAAAACCATGGTGAAGGAAAAAAGAGTGCAGTGCGTATATGCTCCCCCTCATGACCACATCACTTCAAATCTTTGAGTCTTTGAACTCAAATTTCACGAGCAACTTTTAGAAATATTGTTGTCGGGAGTGAGTTAGTGAACAATCTACTAGATTGTCAATTTGATCCATGATCTTAAGATTTTCTTCATACATGATCGTCAAGATCATTTCCTTTGAAAATAGTTCACAACCACAAGTCCTTTAGGTATGGTGAATCACAAAGTGTAACGGAATATATTCAGGACTTGCCTACTATAGTTTGTTTGTTTCTCTATGAAACACTTATATCACCATATGTAAGAGATATAGCTCATCTCCGATCAACCAATATGAGGATCAAATGGTACATATAATTTGGATATATAATTCACCAAATCACTCTTTGATAATACCATAATAGAACAATCGCATATATTGTTCCTAAAGATAACAAAGTATTTTCCAACGTTCCATGGAGGGAAATATTGTATTTTGCTAATATTATCAACACCAAAATGATATTTTGTATGGTGTTTTGCTAGCAAGGTTCATTGGTGCTCTGATGCATCAACATATGGTACTTCAGGACCTACATCAACATTTAGTACTTCAGGACTTAATGATTTACTTCTTTCTTGTTGCATAAATGGATCTTGGTCACTTCTAGTGATCTTAGAATCCTAATGTTATTTGATGAACATAATTTGTTCATGCAAAATTATTTTTCCACTTTTTCAGCATTATCTTCCTTGCCCATCAAAGGATCTTAAATCCTTCAATTTAACTTATTTCTCTAAGCAATCAACTGATTTAGGAAGCTCTTCAGGAGCTCCAATAATAGACATATCATCAACATAATATGAGATGGTAAAAAAAAAAACTTGACTAAAACAAATTGAAGCAAGCAATTCTTTCATATCACGAAAGATATTAACAAAACACACATCATAGAAACATACGAACTAGACAAAGCACACTCATAAAACACAACTCATACTTTAAAGTAAATCACAACTCATAAATCAAGAATTTAAAATCCTTGAAGCACATACAGACAACACAAGTATATATGCACAATGCAAATGCTCTAATGACTCTATCCGGATTTAACCTCTTAAGGTCCATTCACCCTACTGTTGTAGGTGTTCACTTAGACGAGTATTTCACATTCGTCTATATTTTCTCAACCCATACAGGGGATATTCTTAGTCTATCATTATATATTCTCGAGAACTTTACTTGTTTACTTCAGGTAAATTAATCCTTCTGGGAGTTTTAAATATATTTAACATCTTCAGGGAATTCAAACAAATAGGCTATCACAATAATTTTCAAACATTGATTTGAAAAATTAGTTGCACCCACCACAGGGGAGTATAACTCCTCTTAAACAATGATAGGTCTTTTCGAGAAACCCATTGCAAAACATTGTGTTATATCTCTCACAATTTCATACTTTCCAATAGCACAAAAATTTGTTTGTATCCCGCTATTTTTGCCCTCTTTTAGGTGCAAGGACTTCTGGTCCTTAAACTTTATGCTCCTTGAGCAAGTTTCATGATTTCTTTCTATATTGGCCAATAACATTATCATTTTCATGCATCAATAAAGTTTTACTCTTGATCCTCACTTGTATATATCATATTCAGTACTGAAGTACAACAAACAAATTTCGTCGACAATGACTTCATTTCGGTTCCAGTATTGTAGTCTAATATGTTTTTGAGATCTCTTCCTTTTCACAACTTTCATAGACATGTGTTCTTCTGGAACTAAAATTATACTTAATTCTTGGTTACTCTTCTTGAGTTTTCATGTCCTCGAGTTGACCATTCTAATTATAGCTCCTTTTCTTTCTCGAGGATGTTAATCATTGGAACCGATTGATCTATCACGCTTCATGCGCTCTTTCATACACATTTTTTATTATATTAGAGTATCCAACAAGGATATCAAATTTAGTTGGAGCATTCACAGCTAGTATATGTGACTTGGTCACTTCGTATGACCAGTAAAGGCATTTGATAGTTGGTAATGATAATTCATCTTATGAACTTCAGGTTCATGTTTCTACTTTGAGGATCAAAACTAGATAATGATAACTCATTCCAACTCATCTCTTTGTCTAGCTGTTTTTTTTCCTCTCCCCCTTAATGTTGGGAAATTAATCCATCAAAACAATAATTTCACAAACCAATTTCCCATTTGGGATTCATACCCAACACAAATTCTCAATTTCCAACGAGAATCAGCTTAAGATACTGTGGTGGAGCAATTGGGATGTATGCGCACACCCTTATATTCTCATATGAGAAAGGTTAAGTTTCTGACCAAAACCATTTGTAAAAGGGGAGAACTTATGATAACTTGTTGGTTAGATGTGAACCAATACTATCACTTGCCAGCTAGCATGTCCTCGACAAGAGACCAGAATGCTCAGTTTGTTCTCTTAAGCAAAGTGATGTTTGATTGGATAACCATCACAATGTATCCATAGCTAGTGAGGCAACCAATATCGCAAACATCGGGTTGCGATTAGATAAAATACATGTGATCATCCATTTGATGCATCAACCCATAAAATTCACAAATGATCCACATGATTGATGTATTGTTCTGCATACATGTCCATAAAATCTCAAGAGATTTATCAACTCTTTTACAAGCGATGATCAATTGTTCTATTTTCCTTGAGAACAAACATGACATAATAACTCTTTTAGTTGAAGAGTTCTTTGCCTTCTCATATGATGTTCTCATGAATTCTCCAATAATTTGTTTCACATCATGATCCGGGATGGTCTAACCGGACCAACCAAATTATCAAGTTATCAAATCTTGTAAACTTCTGGTTTACACTTTTATGTGTACTGATTGTACTAATATACATGTAGTACATATTTGTGATGCAAATATTAGTTTCACTATTTTCTTGATAAGATATTCATTTTATGAATATCCTTTTAATTGGGCAATGCATCATCACTAGGTAGTTTGGTTCCTTCAGGCCACAAAATTAGCTCCTTTAAAGCTTTACCATATTTTGTACCATATACAACTCTTCCGGGGACTTATGATTTGATGCATTCTTAGTAAACACTAATTCATAGTGAATATCATCACAAATTGTTATCACGAGTACATAATTTAGTTACTTCAAGTAACCAAACATAAGCTTTTCGGAAGCTTTTCTTATTTATGTACTCTACCATATAGTTTATATGAAATTTTTCTAATAATCATACTTTACAAAAACATACTAAAATAATAAATGAGAATATTTCAAACTTAAGACAAAAATGATGAATTTATCAAGTTAATTGTTAAAGATAAAGGTTATCAAATTAAATTATACATGAAAAATAACGTCACAATAAAACATAAAAGAAATAAGAATCATAATACTAAAATTGTGAAAATTAAATAAGATTTATTTGGAAGATTACCATCACTAACTAGGTGATTTTAGATTTATATATGCGTTTAATATACATTATAATGTACAACAGGTACATTATGTTATCATGACTTTGATAATGCAATTGTTGTGTCATCCTTATTTATAATTCTCCTTTTTCTCCTCTTTTCTCACTTCTGGTGAAAAGATCTAAACAATACATTAACATATATATAATCATGTTTATAGCTTCATTCACTTCGGGGAATAGATTGTTTCATTCACTTCTGGGAATGAAAATGTCTCAAGTGCAATTTCATTTTCATCTTTAATGGAGAATATACCAACTTATAATACAAAAAATATGTTCCATAATATTGATATTGCAAGAGCGTATATGAATTAGCTTTTCCCTTTGATTCTTGGTAGAATAGGGTCTTTTGCGTACAACGGGTATGAGACAAATGCAATTTTCCATTACAATGGTAACATACAAAACCAATATTCTTATTACCATGTTTTTTTCTTTATTTGCCTTTGAATTCTTCAATTTCCACTTCTGGGGAATATATGGGCTCTTGGAACTTGCATTTTCTACATATCAATGTGGGATTGATAAGAATAGGATAACACAGAGAACTGAAAAATTAACTCATCACTTATATTACTTTTCTTGTTAATCCAAATAGATTGACGTGATAAAATATCAATGGATATGAGAAAAGAGTAGCGCCCATCTTGATATATTGGAATGAGATAATGTCAACACAAATAAGACAATAAGATAAGAAAGGATATAAGATTTACATACCTTGATCATATTGTGATCTTACTCCAATATACTGGATTGTGTAAAGAGACAATGACCAACCATGATGCTAGCAGAGCTTCGTGCTGATAACGTGTTATGAAACTATGAAAATATAAGCAACTACAAGAGATGATTAGAGAGGGAAAGACACAAGAGAAGAGAGGGAAGAGTTCTTCTTATTCATTCTTCACTTTTGATACAATGGTGTGCTATATTTATAGACACACTTTGGTAACCACTACATCCTTATATCAATGCATATGAATGAGAGATAATGATGTAGAAATATGAGTTACATGTAACTCCCAAGTGAGCATCTAATGTGGTAGGCCATTGGTCATCCATATATCAATATTTACATAATAATGAGGAATATTTATAAATACAAAGATTAGTAGTTTGACGAATTTCCAATCTCTCTAACAATATAAACTAAATAGTATCAAACAAAACAAAAAACTAATTATATTCTCTTTAGATAAATCGATAACTTCATGGAATTCTTTCTAAAAGCAACACTTCTCTTCTTCTGTTCCCGCAGCTCTACTTGGAAAGTATCAATTGTCAATGGCTGATTTCCACTGCTACACAACTAAATTTGCGTGAACCTCTTAATAAAACTCTACCCACAATGCCACAACTTCATCTGCCCTTAACTGCTTGCTTTATTTCTTGAGGTCGATAACTCGCAAGGATTACTTCAAACCTGTAAAGCACAGTTATGGGAAAGCCCCAAATAGAGAATTGAAACAATAAGATAATCAATTCACAAAATCAATCCAAGATCAATGGTTGTTCTTAGTTTCTCGTGAAATAGGAGATTTCGTAAAAAATAGAAATATTTTGAAAAAAAAAACAAAAAGAATAGAAGGCAGAGGAAAGTTTACGTTGGAGATGCAGCAGCGTGTGAAGAAGAAGATAAAGAGGATATCGTGCTGAGTGCTGACTTACCGGAAGTGCAATACTACTAGCTGCTTCTGGGCCGAGACTTCATAGCAGCGGCCGGGATTGAGGAACCATGAGAGAAGAGGAAAAGTAGAGGGAAAACGCGCTATGGAGAAGACGCTGAATTTGAAGGGTTTTTTCTCATTAAACGCACAATAAGATATTTAAGAGAAAAATCAGGGATTAACTATTAAAAGTACTTTCCTTTGTAAATATATTAGTCTAAGAGGGAATTGTGTAGATAATAAAAATCCTTCCCACATATATGATCTCAGTATCTCACAAGTTTCGCTAATTTGTAGTTAGAATAGTCTTCAATTCTATTTCCGTGTAAAACTAATTAACACCATTTTCTCTTATTGTTTAACCAACTTACATCATTTGTTTTACTTATCTTTTATATAAAAAACCATTCACCATTTTCTCTTATTGTTTAACCAACTAACATCAATATTTTTTTTTTGTATAGCCTTTTGATGAGGTTCAAAAACGGTCTTCTTGACTTCCTATCGAGCTCTCTTCCACTTCAATATGTAGAGGGACACTCCAGTTTCAAAACAAGTCATTAGTCTTCAATTTCCATCTAGCCAATTGTATGATATGAATATCCAAAGTAGGCACCATGAACTGTTTTTACACTGAAACAACAGATTAGCTCGACCTGATCCTATATGAGGTCGACCGAATTCTAAATGAGGTCGACCTAATCCTAACTGAGATCGACCGGAAAGTGCAAGTCACCGTGACATGCATGTCACTTTAGGCACACCCAATAATATTATATATGAACCGGTGAAAATTTATCAACGAAATAATATCATATCAATAGAGTACATAAATATGGATTTAGCCCATGATGAAAAATTTATTATTATTCTCTTTTTCTTCATTACATCAATCACATGTATATATATAACACTAGATTGTGGCCTAGCCGATTGGCCGGGTGGTTTTCATTTTTGCAATTTAATCTTTTCTTTGAAAATTAATTTATATTCATATAATATTCTTTACAATTCAACAATTTAGTGGAAATTGGAAAATATAAAAATTCAAAATTAAATAGGGAATTCAATTTCAAAGTAAGAATTTTAAATTCCATCTTAAAGTAAGAAGAAAGATCTCATATTAAACTACTTGGGGCGGGGCGTTGATGAAAAAAAATGATATTATTTAACAGTTGAAGTTAATGAGAAAATAAATGATAACCAAGTGGGACTTCGATTGAGATTCGTCAATTCATCGCTTTTACATTAATTGAGGGTTCTAAGTCAACATGCATTAAAGAGTATTATTCCCAAAGACACAGCCCCTACTGTGCACATAGACTGAGATTACTATTCATTTAGACCTAAATTTACTGTGTAGTCTCCCCTGATTGGTTGTTTACCTGTGCGTGGGCCCGATGGCTTTTCTCATTTGTGTTGTGTTTGGGCCAGTAGTTTTTTCCCCGGTTTTTTTTAGCTTGGACCGGATCTTCTGCGTGGTGCTTTGCAAAGCTGAGCACGTTGCCCACGGAGCAGGTTAGAGATCCTCCTCTTTCTCTGGCTTGTCTTTTCACGCAGCCCTCCTCCTCTCTCAGCTGTCGTTTGATACGACCTTCCACTCTCAAACATGGAAAAGATGGAAAAGGGGAGAGAAGATGGAAAAGGGTATTTAACAGCTTCTTCCTTCTTTGTTTTCGAACCACTCTCTCCTCCTCCTCTCACTTCTGCTCTCTATTAAGCTTTCTCCAATGGCGACTCTGTGCGCCTTCGATTGTGAGCTACCAGTGAGCAACTAACTGCTGAAGTCATGGGTGTCATGGGATTCGGGTTAGTTTCCGATCTCGAAGTTTATGTTTCGTTTTCTCTTCTCCTTTTGCCGTATTGATTTACACAAATCCTGTAGGGATTGACGGCAGCCGGTGATTTGAACTTGGTTTTTTCACGATGGGTCGATGTTGGAGAAGTTGCGCTTCGATTCCCTGAAGTCTCTCTCCCCGTCTCACAGCCCGCGCACCGATTTTTGGGGTTCTGCTCGATTCATGGTGAGATTCAATTTGCCTGGTTTCTTTCCTCTCTCTCAGTGTATCTATGTCTCTCTATGATTGGTTTGGGTTGCTTTTTTCATATATGCTTTTGGTTGTACCATCTTCATCGATGACCAGAGGCTGCTAGGTTGAGTGGCGGATTTGAGTGGTGCACGCGTGAAGAGGAAGATCTGTCGGTTCTGGTGAGCTTTCGATCTCAATTTTATCAATTATTGTTCTTTTTTCGGAGACTGATTCCCTCTATTTTGCTTCCAGATCAAATGTTATCGTCGTCTCCGCCAGAGATATCAGCGAGGTTGTTTTCTCTCTCCTCGATGGATCCAATTCATATCTTCTCGACTCCAGCTTGAGGGTTTATAGTGTTACGATCTTCTATTCATTCTCAGGCAGGCCTTCTTCACGGTGTGCCCAGTTGCTGCGATTGACGGGAAGACAAACCCAGCTGACGCGATTGACGGGGAGCGGCTGCTTCGGGTGAGTTTTGATGTGGCCTTCTTTCTCTCTCGCAGTCTCTCCATCAGCTGGCTCTTCATCTCTAATTTTCAATTTGTTTTTCTCCGTTCTTTTTGCGCTAGGGATTGACGGGAGTCCGGTCACCAGCGGTGGGTTCATACGGCTTATCCACGATCTGTAGAAGAAGAAACTGCTTCTGTACTTTTGTGGGTCAATTTGTTTTTTTTTTATGGTTGACTTCTCCTTTTTCATGCTTTCTTCTTCTCCTTCTCGATGAGTGCTCATAATGCAACGATTTGTCTCACTTTGTGACCCAGAAAAAGGATGCAGAGGATGGGGCTGGCTATGAAGAAACCTGTTGCTGCTGTGGAGATGGTTAAAGAAGATTCAATTGGGAGGAGAAAGGAACGGAGTGGCAACGACTTTGCACCCGGACTGTGCGGGTATTGATCCACCTTGCTTGCTGCGCTTCTCATTCTTTTGTTTGTTTTGTTGTTTCTTCTTTCCCCTGCTGGCTTATTCATGCCATTTTTGGTACCTCTTGGTTTCCAGTCTTTCAAAGAGCTATGAATCCTTTGGCCGAACTTGAAAGGGAGGGAGACTCCCTACTCGGGGAAAAACATCAGATGGGCAGAGGCTATTTTTATGCGGCAAGACTCTTTAGAAATCAGGTTTACTATTTTCACTTCATTTGAAAAGCACTCAGTTGGTTTGGTCTTCATTTTCTTTACTTTTTGCACTTTGGACCTCTCTTTCATTAGTTTTCCTGTTCATTGATGTTCTTTAGAGGCTACATTCTTTGGGTACAATGAATTTCTACAGGGTAAGAAATGTGTCGCTTATAAAATGGGGATTGTAAAGGTACAAGTTGGGGAGGGGGTTTGGTAGGTTTGAAGAACAGTAGAAAAGGGGAAAAATTACTCTTCGTCCATCTTGATACCAACTTAACTTATTAGTGAGCCAAACCTTCAGAAATTGACTACAAGTGTCTCCAGGAGATTGGCCACAAGGATTTCGTCGCAAGGCAAGAAGGACGAAGAGGAAGGCTAGATACAAAAGAGTCGAACTGCGGGCAGGCATGAATACTAACAACCATCATCAACCTCATCAGGTCATTCTTCAGCCGCAAACGCCACCACCAACGCCGCCGCGGCTGCCGCAGTACATTGTTGTTTCCCATTAGAGCACTACAGCATAAGATCAAAGAACTGGTCATGGAATCCCCCGCTCATAATTTCGGTGGTGTTTGCTACAAAGGTGAATTCTCCCCTTCTTTTAGCTTTGCAAGTTGGTTTTGTGTTTAATTCTAAATAGGTCAGAATTGATTCTTAATGTAGTAACTGTGAAGTTCAATGCTTTCTTATGCTCAAGGTGGGTGCAGGGAATTCATCTATAGGTCTTAGATAGGCTATTCAATTGAACAAAGCATTAGGTTCGGGTTGCTATATACATCATGATGCTATTTGCGGATTCCATCCTTCATGACAAATTGGCATATTGACTTTGATAATTGTGGATTGAATTGAAGGGTGGGGCAGTGCACCTATTTCTTCAAAGGAAGGGTCCGCAACATCTTTTGAATGCCGATAAGAAGGAAGCATCTTTTGTATATGTATGATGGGGAGATAATTATTTGGTATTTGTGGTTTCAGGATGTCTATCCACGGTGGAGAAGAAGAACCATAACAGATGGTGACTAGATCCTCGACGGGGAAATCAGAGTTCCGGTGAGATCTCGAACTCAACTTTTGTACCTTTCGTTTTCATGATATCCAGTTGGTGATTCCTTTTCCTTCCCTTGCACTTACAGATCTGCTGGAAGTCTTGATTGGTTGAGTGTCCGCCAATCGTATATCCATCGAAGAAAGTGAATTGGATAGATCGGTAAAGGTTAGTCACCCTCCTCTGTTACTCCATTCCATCTCTTTCTTCTTCTCCCTGCTCCTGTTATCTATCCCAGTACGCTTTCTGGTCTAACTTTTGTTTGCTCCTTTTGAGGGCAGTCATGTATTATGGAGCTGAAAACTTGAGGACGATACAACAGGTGCTGGAAATCATGATGATTGAACAGCTGGGAAGGGCCATAGATTTGAAGGTAGGAGGGTTGCAGTTTTCCCATTGATGCTCTGTGTTTTGTTAACTGCATGGTGTGTGGAATGTTTGTGGTTAATTTTCATGTTGTTGGTCGATTCTTAATGTTGGGGAAGTAACCGAGGCTGCAAGGTTGGTTCATAAGATTAGGATTTTGGAGAATCAACTGAATGTTATCACTTACAGCATAATAGTAGATGGATTGCATAAGGTAGGGCAAACGGTGAGGAGTTGATTGATCCAACATCTTAAGTTGACCTGCTGCTAAGTTGAGTTGCAAGTTGGGTTTACTATTGGTGGAATTCGTTTTTAACTCAATATATATTGGAATCACCTTTGTTTGATGATCTAGAGAAGAATAAGTTTTTGTTTAACTTAGAGGACTTTTCACAGTTTCTGGCTCATTAATATGCAAGATAGCTAATGTCAATATTCATTGTTGTTGGGGAAGTTTAGTTTTCCAGATTCCTCTTTTTGTTTCCTCAATTTGCTCACCATAATACCAATTTATGACTGCTCGAGGAAGCAATATGGGTGACATGATTGAGCATTACAAATGAAGAGGAAATATGGGGTAAGCATCACGAGAAATGATACTCTGTGAGATTGGTTTTGCTCAAGTGATTGAACAGGCACAATTTTCAGCTGTATGAGGGAATACTCTAAGCACCATAACAATTGAATACAGAGTTGCTGGCCCTTAAGTTATGCCCTTTAAAATCCCCAACGGCCTACACATGTTTATTTGATTATCATTTTGCCAGTGAATGCATTGTTTGGTCTTTTGGACGATGTTAGGGGTTTGCAGTCATTGGAATAGGCTAGATGGAGAGTGCTCCATGTGATCTGTTTATTATTTCATTGTTTGTGTCTTTTAAAATTGATGGTTAGGAATTTTTTAGGTCTGATCTCAGTTTTAGAACTTGGATACTCTAATTTTTCTTCTCATAGCTCCCTTGATGCGTCGCTTTCAAGTAATCATCTCTTGAATTTACTTATTTGTAGATGAACCATTGAACTGCCAGCAATGCTATAATGTGTAGGGTTGTTAAGAATTACTATTTTGAGCTATATGTAGGTAGGAGATGGAGTTGATGATTGATGCATGATGAATAATGTTTGGCCGGACACTTTATTAGCTTTCTAAGCATTTTCGCTGCTGTTTTCTTAGGATTCATCGGCCTGGAATTTCAAGAGAAGTGCTTTTTAGAACCGAGAAACTTACCATCAAGCTTCTTTCAGGGTCATCCACCGGCAAGAAGCATGAGGCGGCTCGCCTGCCTCTTCCCAAACCGAGGAACGTGCAACCGCCACTGACTGCAATTTCAGAACTTGAGATGCTGATATTTCTACCACCTATTGATGATCTTCACCTCATCTACAGCATGATTAGAGTGCATTTGCTTTAATAATTTTGATTAGTTTCTTTATTCGTATGTTAGATTCCTTGAAATTGGATTTAATGGTAATGGTTGGGATCCCTAATTTGCATACAGGTGTGTTATTGTTTTGGTTAAGTACAAAAGTGAACTTCGGTGATTTAGTATGAGGGTGAATTGGTCGATCGGGAATTATGATTGCTCACTTCGATTTGTATGGTTACTTTGATGTTGGGTTTTAATTGAGCTTCAATGATTAAGCATGAGAAGCTTCGTCGTTCTGAAATGTTGAATTGGTTTTTTCCCCTCTGTTTTTCCGAATCTTTTGTAACATACCATTATGATTTGGAATATTTGACTTAATTATTAGAAGAAAACATCAAATTAGCTAAGTTGTTAAATTGTGAAACTCAGTTTTGTGTTCTTAACTTGCATCTTTGTACTTATATCTTCATTTTATTGATATAAATTTTCATTAAAAAAATTTGTCTATATGCCAAAATGTACCATCCCCAGTACATTCCATGCGCTGCTATTGTAATGTAATCATCGATGTCATCATTCTTGGTGCATCAATGATAATGCTTAGTGTTGGTTGGCAAACCACACAGTTCTACATCCCATCAACACTAACGACACAAATCAAACGTACCCCGCGGCAGAGCGCGGGCTAATTCCTAGTTAGCATTATTTTCTTACTCAAAATGATGGTCAGTGTATCTTCAATAATTAACTTTAGACTATACCCAATTTTTGAACTGAATTTCCGTCAAGGGTTGACTTGAACATACATCAGTAGTGATAATCCTAAATGAATAAAGTGAGTTTAGTGACGATTTTCACCAAACACTTGCCAAAGCCCAACATTATTGCAAATTTGCAATCCATAGATGATAACTAGAGTTTCAACTACATTAAATAACTCGGAGTTCATGACAAGCACTCACCATACCAGTTGATCTGCTCCCTACCCCTAGACAGATAGATAGTTAGATAGTTTCCTTCTAACCCCATCATCCTTCTTAGGACCTGAGCCTTTCATCAGCTTCTGCTCTTTCTGTTGGTTCAGCAAACAAGCAACCACATTATCAGAAAGCAGGCTAATTTCTCTGTATCTAGTCCTCACATGGCTATTTTTTTTCTTTCTTCCTATCTCGTTTTCATTACTCGTGCATTCCCAGTCATTTTCATTAATGCATAACTAACCCTAACAGAGAGTCACAAGCAGAAAACTGTGCCAACTACCGAAAGAGTTGCCAGTTTCGTTAATATGACATCCATAAGGTTTCACATTAGAGTAGTGTTGTTATCACTTTCCTAATTCTGTTAGGATGACATCCATAAGGTTGGAACAAAAATAAGGATGGTAGGTTTTTATGTCAAGTTCAGTGAATTAATTGAACTGATAATAGTCTAGTGGTAAACCTAACCGAATAGAGTGAGTTTAGAGACTATTTTCACCCAACACTTGCCAAAGCCCAACATTATTGCAATCCTTAGACGATAGCTAGAGATTCAATTACATTAAATAACACGGAGTTCATGATAAGCACCCACCATACGAGTTGATTTGCTCCCGACTACTAAATTGGTAGAGAGATAGATACATAGACAGACAGATAGATTTCGATATAAAATGAATGAGCTATGGCCTATGGCCCATTGAATATTCGAGTAATATTTGAACAATGTTTTACCAACACACAAGTCAATCCCAATAATCCTTTCAGATGTCAAAAAATCGATTCAGACCTCCATTGATTATCTTATTTTGCGCCTTACTCTTTATGATATGCACTATTAGATGTCTCATTCATAGATTACAAACATTATATATGGTTTTTTAGTAGGGTTAATGCCACATTTGGTCATTGAGGTTACTAGAAAAATTTAATATCAACTTTGGTCACTAAAATTACTAAAACAGATCACATTTAGTCACTCTTGGTTAGTCTCCGTCCAAATCCATTAACAGAGTCCGTTAAGTGCTGACCTGGCTAACAGGAGCGCCTAGTCAATGTCGTTTTAGGTAACAAATGACCAAACCCGACCTGCCACATCACTAAATCGGCCAACCCATTAACCCAACCAGACCCAGAACCAAACCCAGTCCAGTTAACAACAAAATTGGACAAATGACATATCGGGTTTAGTGACATGGCAGGTCGGGTTTGACCATATCTGGTCCAAAACGATGCTGACTAGGCGATTTCGTTAGCCATGTCGGCACTTAACGGGCTCTGTTAACGGATTTGGACTGTGACTAATGGAGAGTGACTAAATGTGATCCGTTTTAGTAATTTGAGTGATCAAAGTTGATATTAATTTTTTCTAAGGACTAAATATGACACATTTTAATAAACCCAGTGACCAAACGTGGCATTTGAAAATGAGTTTAATATTGAAACTAAGGGCTCGTTTGCTTGGTGAATTTAAAAATGAGGGTTTTAATTTAAAAACCTAAGGATTTATCAAGAATTTGAGGCATTATGGATTTGAAACAATCTTTTGTTTGTTGAGATGTTTTGATCATGGATTTATGGGTCGTTTGGTTTTCGTGATACTTAAATCGATGCATTGTGATCAATGCATGCATTGTATTATACATGCGATTAAGAAAAATGTGTAAAGTAATTTACATTGTTTGCTTTGGTGATAGTTCTTTTTTAGTATTGAACTAGTTATATTACTTTTTGTGGGAAAGATCACTTTTGCCCTTGCTTTTATGAGGACATATATATAACTAGGGGTATAACTGGGACAAAAAAGGAACCAAACAATCTTCTCAAAACTATCTCAACAATCTCAAATTTTAGTAGAGATATTACTATCACTCAATTTGAGTGATATTTTCCATCACATCAACAAAACAATGAGTGTATTGTTTAAGTAAATAAACTAAAAAATGATGCATTGTTAACAATGCGCACATTGTAACAATGTCACCTAAACTATCATCAAAATCAAACAACCTCTTAAAGGTTTGAGATTTAGAACTTAAAATTCAAAATTATCTTACTAACCTTTTATATTTGTTTGTCATATTTATTATATGCACACAAACAAGGACAATACAAACTAAAAAACATAATGTTATCACATAGGGATCAATCTCCTTTTCTTCCATATCAAAATTAACATATAACAACATATATTAATACCGGGGGAAAAAAAGAATTCCATGTTTAATGAAAAAGTGAAAGGAAACTACAACACAAGAAACGACATAAAAAATTCCAACTCATGTTGTTAATTAATTGATTAATTATAATATACAATAACTAAAGGTGATGACAACCTTGAAATGTTAAGATTTCATGATGGTATATTGGTAAAACATCATCATGAATTTGTGGCATGTTCCATATCCCACATCAATACTTGGGATTTAAAAGTCAGCGGAATCCGCGGATTTGACCCTTAAAATATGTGACCCCACGAATTTGGTCACTAAAAAATGCACACAAGCAATGGATTTTCCTTACAAAATTGTTTGCCTCATGGATTTGAGGCATGAATTTGGGTCCAAATCAATAATTAACATGGATTTAGCATAAATCCATAATCAACATGGATTTAGCATAATTCATTGTTTGCTCCATATTTTAATTGAATGACCAAATCCGTGGGACACATGGACTTTGAGGGTCCAAATTCGTGGGGCTCATTGATTTGCAAATTCCAAATATAGGCGTGAGATTTGGAACATGATAATAAATCTGTGAGTCCCATGATAATAATTACTTATATATCCTCTCGCCTCAAGAATATAAATAAATAAATAAGGATTGTAAGGTAATTTACATATTTAAGCTACAAACCATAACAACAAATCTATAGATTGTGATGTGACTTCTACGTCATAGGGATACTAAACTATTTTGGTATGAACTTTGACGTAAGAGAAAATTTTTGGACTGCACTTTTTTTAGCCATAGATATTCCGGAAGGAATAGCAAGATACGAATATACAAGGCCAAGTCAGGCCAAATCACAAGAGAGAAGAAGGGAACGTTGGTCAACGAGACGCTGAACCAGCGATAAGAGGGCTTGTTTTGCCACGATATGGGCGGCCCTATTATACCTATGCGGAGCGAAAGGAAACGAAACACTTCGGAAAGATGCTCGCAGAACCTGAACTTCCTTCAGAAGGGCACCTCCCAAAAAGTGATTCGAGTCCTTCGCCATGACCATTCGGATGAGGACCTGCGAATCACCACAAAACAAAACATTAGATACTGAATGATTAATACACCACAACATGGCATCTCGCAATGCCATTAGCTCAAGAAGAAAGGGATCATAAACTTCCGCGTAGAAACGGCCAAACGCGAAGTTGACAATATGATGGTGCGCAAACCCCACGAAGCCAACCGCACCCCCAACAGAAGCCTTGGTGGCACCATTAAAATGAACCAGGGTCAATTGGGCAGGAATAGAAGGAGGAACGGACGCGCGCTAAGGATGTGATGAAGTGTTGTGTCCTCCAATCCGAGAAGGGCTTGAACGATTGCCCTGTGCAGTCTCCCATTCCACAACTTGGTTATCAAACTGGCGCAACAGAGTACTAGGCAGGAAATAGATAAAGTCATAGGCGGCGGAACAACGTTCTTTCCAGATTCTCCAATACAAAAAGACCAGGCGAGCTATTGTGAGTTTGTCTAAACCTGCACTAAAGAAAAGATACCGCCACCCAATAGCAATATGCATAGAGCTCACAACATTAAATAAATGGACAAACCCAGCTAGCTCCCACAACTCTACACCTGGACGACATTCCAGGAAACAATGGTGAATAGTTTCCATAGGTGAGGAGCAAGATGGGCACAATAACAGGTCCGCTTCATCAGCATCTAAAATCTCTTTATCCCTTAGAACATCCTTTACTGGGAGGAATCCTTTGATCAATCTCCATAAGAAGAATTTCAACTTAGGGGGAACCGGGATTGACCAAAGAAACATCCAGCCTTTGGCATCAAAGAGAATAGGAATTGTAGATAAATCTTGTATAAATTCTGACGCGACAATGTGATATCCAGATTTGACAGAGTACTCACCGGAGGATTCATAGTGCCATACTAACATGTCAGGCATCGGCATGGAGGGGAGCGGAATGGAACAAATCAGCTTAATTGTCTCATCATCAAAGAGATCTTTTAGTAGATCCAGCTTCCATTTACCTGCAGAATGATCAATTAAAGAAGACACATGGGTAGACTAAAGAACAGCCTGGGGAAGCAGCTTGGGTCGACATGGAGGAGAGGTGGGGAGCCATATGTCATTGGTTATGTTAATCAACGTTCCTGAGCCAATGAGCCAGCGCATCCCTTTCATAAGCAACTCTCGTCCTTCTAGTATCCCCTTCCATGTCCACGAAGGCCAAGCTCCTGGAGTAGCCTGCAAGAAGGAAGAATGAGGGAAGTATTTACCCTTATACATAACATCCAGGGTACTATAAGTAAATTGAAGA
Organism: Linum tenue; assembly: GCA_946122785.1. Classification (NCBI taxonomy): domain Eukaryota; kingdom Viridiplantae; phylum Streptophyta; class Magnoliopsida; order Malpighiales; family Linaceae; genus Linum; species Linum tenue. The sequence continues at coordinate 26,220 of CAMGYJ010000003.1, forward strand.
ATACGCCACGCTTGTTTAGCTAGTAATGCTTTGTTGTTGCTGTCCATGTCTCGAAAACCGAGCCCGCCTTGGTGTTTAGGCCGACAGAGCGACCTCCATGACGTCCATTTCATTCCTTCATTGCGATCTTGTTGGGACCACCAAAATCTCGCTAGATGTCCATTCAACCGCCTACATTGAGTGGACGGTAGACGAAAGCTGAGCATAGCATAGTTGGGAAGAGCCGTAGCAACAGATTTGAGTAAGACTTCCTTAGCTGCTAGAGAGAGAGCCTTGGATTTCCATTGCTGCAATCTGGTCACCAATTTATCCTCAATGAACTGAAAATTTTCTTGTTTTGACCTAGCTATTCTTGAAGGCAAGCCAAGATAACGATCTTGGGGACCGGCAGCTGAGACTCCAAGAAGAGAAATGATGGCAGCAGCTTCTGACGGCAAGACATTACTACTGAAAGTAACAGAGGACTTCCGGAGGTTTATTTTTTGCCCACTTACCTGTTGATAAGATGTAAATAAATTTAGAAGATTATGACATTCATGAAGTGAAGCACGGAGAAAAAGGTAAGTATCATCTGCAAAAAACAAGTGAGACATCACCGGGCACCGTCTATGAATGCGAAGACCATGGATAAACTGAGACTGAACCGTCTGAGAGAGGAATGAAGAGAAACCTTCAGTATAGAGGGCAAATAACAAAGGGGATAGGGGGCCACCTTGGCGTATTCCACGCTCTGGGTGAAAATAACCATGAGGGGAGCCATTAATGAGAACTGAAAAGGAAACTGAAGTAACACATTCATGTAACCAGTTCAACCATTGATCACAGAATCCTAAGCTTCGCATAACAGCAAATAAAAATTCCCACTCGATCCAATCGTAAGCCTTCTCCATGTCTAACTTGAGGACCATCCATTTCTCACGCCATTGAGTTTTGGTTTTTAAGAAATGCAAGACCTCTTGGCCTAATATGATATTATCCGAGATTAATCTGCCCTTGACAAAACCATTTTGAAAAGGGCTTACAACCCAAGGAAGGATCTCACTCAATCTAGCTGTTAGAATCTTTGAGATTATCTTGTAAGGAACTTGACATAAACCAATAGGGCGCATTTGACGCATAGATTCGGCATTGGGAACTTTCGGGTGCAAGGAAATCCATGTATGATAGAAATTAGGAAGGAGGTGACTAGTATGGAAAAATTCCAACACAGCGGCAACTACCGAGTCTCCTACTAAATCCCAAAAGGATTGGAAGAAGAAACCTGTAAACCCATCAGAACCAGGTGCTTGGTACCCACCGATGCTGAAAACAGCTGCGCGAACGTCTTCCTTCGACAGCGGGGCATTCAAGAAGGCATTCATAGATTCAGTTACCAGCTGGGGCAGCCCTAGACAATTCACAAAAGCAACCACTTCCAAACATTCAGAGGTGAAAAGATGTTGAAAATACTGAACAGAAATTAATCATTTTGTAGGTTCATCAGAATGAGGTTCTCCATTCTCATCCCTCAAGTCCAAGATTCTGTTGTGCCTCCGCTTTTGCAATGTAGTAAGTTGAAAGAAGTGAGTTTTGGAATCCCCTTTGTTCAGCCAGAACTCCTGAGATTTTTGCTGCCAATATATCTCTTCCTGTAGATAAGCTTCGGATAGTTGTTGTTCTAGTGTTCCGATTACTTGCCAATCAATTGGATGAGCCGCCCTGAGAGAAGTAATGGCATCCTTGAGTTCTCGAATGGCCCGAGCTGAGCTAGAAGTACCTTTAGCCGCCCACGCAAATAGATGATGGCGAGATGACTTAAGGATGTCATGGAGCTCGAACTGGAAGGTTCCACCGCTTGTTCGATGCCATTCCAATGCCAAAATATCTTGAGCCTCTTCGTTGTCAATCCATCGGCTATCAAAATAGAAGTTGGCTTTGGTACGGGCTGCCACCAGATGAAGCTGCAAAAGGATCATTCTATGGTCAGAACCGAGGTCCGAAAGATGATGAACCTGCATACCTTCCCAAAGGGAGAGGGCAGAAGGAGATGCCAAACATCTATCCAACCGGTCCATGACATGTTCTTGGGGAGACCTCCTGTTGGACCATGTAAAAGAAGGGCAATGGAAACCAAGGTCCTTCAAATCATGATATTGAACAAAATTCTGCAATAAAGACAAGGCGTGAGGATTTGGAGCTCGACCTCCACACTTCTCATTTGAGGTCAGCAGGAAATTGAAATCCCCAATGACAAAAAAGGGGTGAACAATAGACGAAAAGAAAAATGAAATTTCATTGAATTGTTCTGATCGACGAACCTCATTACAATCCAAATGAACAAAGACAAAAACAAAAGACCCATAGACTAAGTGAACACAATCCATAACCATGAAAGCTGGCGACTGAAACTGAACTGTACAGGAGACTTCAGACGACCAAGCTACTGCCATACCACCTGAGGTATTGACAGGACTTACTAACTCGCAATCAGAAAAACCAGAACGATTAAGACGCTTCTTGACTTTTTAATCACGACACTTCGTTTCACAAAGGAAAACAATCATAGGAGAGCGACTAAACACGGCAGAGAGTAGGGATCTTCTTGCCAGGGATTTGCCAAAGCCCCGGCAATTCCAAGCCAAAACACTCATATCTTCGACTGGGACCGATCTGGGCCGGTTTCCTCCACCTGAGAGATAGTAAACAGAGCATCAGATTTGTCCTGGTCACACAGAGCCTTGGGGGCAGGGGGATTTCCCCATCTTCCAGGGGAGCTCGCTTGCGGCCATGGGGGGAAGAACCAGGGATCCCTGAAGCAGGTTCTTAGCGACAGTCGCTGGAAGTCAGAGGTATTTTGCTCCTCTGTAGATTGGCGAGTCCAGGAGAACCGAGCCTTCCTTCGCCTCAAAGTGAGTTAGTTCACCTTTGGTCCCTTGTCGTAAGCAAGAGTCTGCTTCCCGTAAGGGAGAGGCTTCCCTTCAAACTCCGAAACAATTGCGCAGCGGGAACTGGTAAGGCCTATGACACCACAACAAAAACAAAACAGGGGGGTTTTCATAAAGGACAGTAGCCTTGAACGATCCCTTACTACGGGTTTCGTGAGCAGCGGTTACTGATTGGGGAAGAGGCAGTTTGACATCCAGCCCCACGCGTGCTCGAAGATAAAATCCCCCCGTGATTTTGCCAACATGAACAGAAGCTTCTTTGAGGTCACCCATCGCAGCGCCCAGGAACGAGACATCAAGACAGTGTGGCGAGCAGAGGGAACTTTCCAAAATTGAACCCACAGTGGAACACGATCTAGTTCCGCCGAAATCTCCGAGGAAGGAGAACACCACTCTCTCAAATGGATGAGGAAACGGGGAAGAATCCAAGATTCGATTTGAGCACCTGATCGCGATCAGCCATGGTGGAGAAGACGAAATTGAGTTAATCCCTCTTCGACAGGCAGCACGGTGACGGGACCATGGCAGCCCCAAAAATCTCCCACAAAATTTTGCAAGCTACTAGGAGAAGGGGTCGGACCATGGATCTTCCCCAACAGACTGAGTTCCTCTCTCTCTCTCTTCAGCAACCGCGACAATGTTGTCATCAAACACGACAATAACCTCAGCGGTCATGGTATCGGAAGATGTGGTTTCGCAGGAATAGAAATTGAAGGAAGGGTTGAATGCAGTGACGCATAATGGGAAACCACAGAACTCCAATCGAAGCCTTATAAGGAAATCGAAAGGAATCATGGGTGGAGCCACCCGCCGGAGAAGCGGGAGCACGTCGCCGGGGGATGCGAGAGATGAGTCGCACGACGACGATAATGGACGGGCAGCGAAACCTTTAATCGTGGGAGAGAGGGAGAGGAGAGAGGGGAGAGCATGCTGCAGTTTTTTTTCTTTCTTCCGGACTTGGTATCGCTTTTTGCCCTTTGGACTGCACTTTCAAATAAGAAATTTTTGTCCAAATTTTAAAAGAAATTTTCAAATTTAGTCCGAAAGGTTAATCGTTAATATTTACGTGGATGGGTACAAAGATAGGTTCGTGCATTAACAATTAATTGATTTTTTTAAAAAAAAAGGGGGATGAAGGAAGCTCTCCCCTCTCTCCTACACCTTGGGCGTTCTATTGGGAGCCTGCTGATCGCGATGGTGCTGATGATCCTATCTACTTGTTTGTCTAATCAAACGCAAGATTGGTGGAATTACAAAAATGATCGATCCCGACCTAACGGGATGAAAGCGACGGAAAAAGGTGCCGAATTCGTGGAACCGGCCAATCGCCGTCTCCATCGTGTCGTCCTCCGAAAACATGGTGGCGACGACAATATTGAATGTTGTCCCCTGCGAGGGACTAGTAAAAGGAAGCTCGGGCGTGTCTTGGCAGAAAATGACATGTATTGTCTTACGAAATCCAAACGCGACGATTACCCAAGGGGGTCGCCTGGCAATTTCAAATTCCTTCCTCGGAAGATTTGATGATAGAAGAGTCGCTCCATAAACGATCTCTTTTGGTAGCCCAGCTTCTGGTGCATGGAGTACTTGTGCAGAAGGTGTTGCAGAAAATAATGGCTTATGCCCCCTTCCGTGGTGACAACGGTGCGACGCTGAGATCTGCTCCCAAGGTGGAGTAACGGTGGTGTCCAGATTTTCCAAGTGATCGGAAAATCAACGCTGGGGGTATTCGCCACTGTGCGCGGAAAACTTGGGAGGGGATTGGGCGCAAATCTGCTCCATTTGATATTCCCGTGATACTAGGGAGATACGCTCGACGCGTTTTCCCGTTGTTGTTGGGTAAGAGTCCCACGCCAATCTCAACTCTTCTTACCCGAGTGGTGGACGTAAGCCCTAGTGAGAGGGATCTTTCCTATATAACTCTATGACCTTAGCTACATAATATACTCATACCTGTGCGAGTAATATATCTGGCGGCTAGAGCTTCTCCGAAAATCCCAGAATCCCAGCTTCGTCACCGCTCAGGTAGCTTCCTTTCCTCGTCCTCACTCCCTCCCCACCTGACTCCGACGTTATTCCTCAGCATGAGGCGAGCTGTCTCCAACCGTCCCCGAGTTGAGCTTGTGACGGCAGATTGGTTGGGGATGGTATATCCTGTGCATAATATTAGTGAGGAGCCCTTTTCCACCCTCCTTTGTCTCGCATGCAGGATCGTACGATGGCCCATGTAACGTCGGATCAAGTTGTCCAATTCTCTATTGAGGAGGTGCAATCCTCCAAATACCGAGCTACACACTCTCTCTTGGGTTGTGTTTTTACTGACAATAGGGTCTCCACCACCGAGCTGAGAGAAGGAGTTCTCAAACCGTGGCTGATCCAAGGTCGGCTCCGAGTCGTTTTAGCCAAACATGGCTTGATCGAGTTCGTACTCCCAAGTGAGGAAGCTAAAATATGGGTTCTGAAACGTACTCCGTGGGTGATCAATGACAAGATCATTCATCTGTGCCCATGGACTCCTGTTGTTACGCGTAAGACCTTCGAGGACCTTGCGGTAGCCCCATTTCGGATTCAACTGTGGGATATCAAGGAGGACTGTTGCACTCAGCAGTTCGGACGAAAAGTGATAACGGCTACTATCGGCAGAGTCATGGAGTCTGGTGTTTTTGCCTGCCAAGACTCGGGGTGTTCGTTTGTGAAAGTAGAGACAATGATAGATTTCTCAAAACCACTCCGGTCTCAGATTATGGCCGCTAACGATGATACCGGGTGTTTTTGGGTGAACCTGAAATACGAGTACCTCCCTAGTTTCTGCTACCATTGCGGTAGGGTGGGTCAATCGCAGCAATCCTGTTCTTTTGATCCACCAACTCGCAAAGAGAGATTCGGCCCACATATGTCTACTCGGATGTTGGGAATGCGAGTCTATGATTCGGAGGACTATAAGCAGTCGTGTCCTAGGGGGAAACTCGGTTTGGGTTAACAGGGATTTAAGGGCGCCTAAGATTGAGGCTGGTGGTAATGGCGAACTCCATGGTGGCGGACCTAAGGTGACTCGGAATCAGAATCACGGGCCTCCCTCTCGTCTCCGTCAACCACAAGCAGGAGCGGGGGACTTGGTACGCCGCCATAGCCCGGGTTTCAAGGTGGCGAGATCGCCTAAGATCCGACTTGTACAGAAGCAAAATGCTGGTCCGCCCTTCCGTTCCCATGCAGCAGGATCTCGTCATGGACGTGTCCATAGGGCGGCGGGGGATGGCTCTGATGCTGAATGGCGACAACGTCAACAGGTGGTATTACCGATTGGGAGGCTTTCTCGGGCTCGGAATCTGAAGAGGAGGGTGATAAGCTCGACGACTTTGATGATTGGGAGGAAGTTCCGATGATGGGGGAACGAAAGAGAAGGTTACTGTTGGACGAGTCCGAGGATGAATTCGTCCCACCAATAACTGCTCCCATAGCAGCTGCCCCACAACCTGCTGCCCCGACAGGTGCTGTCCAGCAAGATGTTGCTCAGCCTGCGCTTCCCTCTCTGCCATTGAAGCTTCCCGCCGTTAATAAATGCAAAAAACAATTGGGAAGGAAGCTGAAAAGGGGGGAGACGCCTCTTACTTGCCCGATCCTCCCGGTGAAAGTAAGCCGACAGTTGGCTCGTCCAAAACCAAATGGGGTACTAACTTGGGCCGGAGTCGTGCTGCGGCAGGCTTGAGCGGCAAGGGCCAAGGTTGTGGTAAGGGTCGGAAGGCGGACAGGGAACCCAAGAAGGTGGGCAACGAAGTTCCTACTTTGGTGAAACCTCTTGATGAAATGGCAAGTACTAAGGAGGGAGAGGGGGTTCTTTCGGACTAGGGTCTGTAGGTGGAGAAGGTTGCTGGCTGATTCCTCCTCAGAAGACGATGCCCAGTGTTTTATGGTTAAAAAAAAGTCTCCTCTGGTGAACTGTCCTCCCCCAATCATTGAGGGGAAGGTTAAATAGGTGGTGGCTGCCTTTGAAGCCGGACTGCGGATTAATACTGAGAAGGACCCTCTGACGGAAGCGGAAGGTGAAATGATTATCAAATTGAATGAGTATGGCTCCAATCTTGAAGGTGGGTGAAATGGAAAACGGAAGCGATCTGTGGAGGAGTTAGGGGGTGTGGACGATGCTGATCCTTCTCCCAAGAAGCAATTTATGGAAATTCCCAATGAGAGTGAACAGGTGGAGGAAGCCAGCCTCGAGTGGCCCCAGTTGATTCAATGAGACTTCTGGCCTGGAATGTGAGAGGAATTGGACTATCCATCACGTTCCAAACTGCTGTTGGTTTAGTTAGGTCAAATAATCCGGACCTTGTTTTCTTTTCGGAAACAAGATCGTCTCGGAAAGTAGTTTCTGGCCGTATGCGGGGAATAGGTTTTGATTTTTCTCAATGTTTCTTTGTTGATGCCATTGATGGCTCTTGTGGTTTAGTTTTAGGTTGGTCCCCCGGAGTTGATGCTTCGGTGTTTTTTCATTCGAGTTTTTGCATTTGTGTCAGAACTAATGAAATGGATTTATCGTATGTTGTGATTGGTGTTTACTTGAGCTGCCATGCTCAGATTCTTTTCCATCAATTAAACCAAATGCGAGAAATTTGTGAGAGCCTCCACCTTCCTTATATGATCATTGGCGATCTAAATGTTACGCTTAATGCTAGTGAGAAGGATGGGGGTAACCCTTGGTCCCCTACCCAATCGCTTGATCTGCAAAATTTCATTCAGGATCTGGGTTTGCAGGACCCAGGGTACCAGGGAGATCCTTTTACCTAGACTAATAAACGAATGGGGTCGGCCTGTATTCGTGAAAGACTGTTTAGGGCCCTTTGTTCTCATTCCTGGATTGACCGTTTCCCAGATACTCTGGTCAAACATTACACTGATCAAGGGTCTGACCATCGTGCCCTACTGCTCTCTGATAAACCTTACCCAAGGAACTCTCGCCCCCTATTTCGTTTTGATGCCCGGTGGGCAAGTAACCCGGAAGTCAAGGCAATGGTTACGTATGTGTGGCAGGAGACGATTCATGGTACCCCAATGTTTCAACTTTGGGAGAAACTGAAACGCCTCCGGCATCTACTCTGTGACTGGATTCAAGCAGGCACGACTAATTCTTTGCGTAATATCCATACCCTCCAAGAGGAAATCAATATGATTAAATTGAGTCATCCAATTAATTGGGATGAAGTGCGGACACTCGAAACTGAGTTGAGCCGGCAATGGGCGGCGAAAGAGCTCTACTGGCAGCAAAAATCGCGAGTCCGGTGGTTAAAAAAGGTGATCAAAACTCTTCTTATTTTCATACGGTCACCAAGGTCCGCAGAAAGCGGAATTTCGTTCACGGACTCCGTAGTGACTCAGGCGATTGGATCACGGAGGAACATGGAAAATCAGATCTTGCTGTCAATTTTTATCAACAGTTGTTCACCTCAGAAATTCATATCCAAAATATGGCTGAAAGAGTAGCGAGTCTCCCCATTGAACCCTCGATTTCTTTGGATATGAATGCCACCCTCACGCAAGCAGTTATGCCTGAGGAAATTAGTCGAACGTATTCGCGAAGGGATCTAAGCAGGCTCCAGGTTCTGATGGCTTCACGAGAAATTTTTCAAAGCTTTCTGGGGAATTGTGGGCGACTCTGTCATTGAGGCAGTCGGCTCATTTTTTGTGACAAGCAAAATGCTACGTAGTTTTAATCACACCTGGCTCACCTTAATCACCAAGGTTGATCAGGCGGAAACGATACGTCAGCTTCGCCCTATTAGCCTGTGCCAATTTGTGTATAAGAATATAACAAAGATCATGGCCGAAAGGTTGGCGGCTATTCTTCCCCCAGTTATTTATGAGGGTTAGAATGCGTTTATTCGGGAGCGGCAAATTGTTGATAACATCCTCATTGGACATGAACTGATGCACTATCTAAAAATCAAAACACGCGGGAAGAAAGGATATATGGCTCTAAAGGTTGACATGAAAAAAGCCTATGACAGAGTCGAGTGGTCCTTCCTAATGGCGGAAGATGGGTTTCAATTCTATCTGGCGAGGTTGGGTCTATGAATGTTTGCGCTCTAGCTCCTTCTCTGTCCTCATGAATGGCACCCCTTCAGGCTTCTTCTCTCCTTCAAAAGGACTCCGGCAGGGTGATCCGCTTTCTCCCCTCCTTTTTGTGCTTTGTACAGAAGGGTTCGCGGCTCTTCTTCGGAAAGCAACTAGGGAGGGTAGGCTCCAAGGAGTGAAGGTGGCCCCAAGAGCACCTCGTGTCTCTCATCTTTTCTTCGCATATGACTCTTACCTTTTTCTGCGAGGGTCCCTCCAGGAATGTGAACACTTAATCGAGGTTCTCAATGAGTATGAAGAACTGAGCGGGCAACTGATTAACTTGGCTAAATCGGCAGTTTGCTTTAGTAAGAATATTGCGCTACCGGATCAGGAATTTCTGGCTGTGATCCTGGGGGTTGGGGCGGTTGGGGTCCAGGATAAGTATCTAGGCTTACCATCCCTCATTGCCCAGTCGAAAATGGCTACATTTCGGTACTTGGAGGACAAGTTATTGGAAAAACTTCAAGGATGGAAACGGAGAACCTTGTCGTGGGCTGCAAAAGAAACGTTGATTAAGGCAGTAGCCCTGGCCCTTCCTCTGCATGTGATGTCATGTTTTAAGTTGCCCCTTTCCCTTTGTCGTCTCCTCGATAGGCATGTTGCCCGCTTCTGGTGGGGGGTGGAGGAGGGTCAGTCCCACATCCGGTGGATGTCTTGGCGTAATATGTGTCGTAGTAAACATGAAGGGGGTATGGGCTTTCGTCGGTTTGAGCATTTCAATCAGGCTCTCTTAGCTAAGATTGGTTGGAGAATTCTGATGGAGCCCCAGTCTTTTTTCGCCCAGGTTTACAAGGGTAAGTATTTCCCGAATGGATCATTCTTGACGGCTACAGCCCGATCCCGGCCCTCTTGGGGTTGGCAGAGCATCCTGTTTGGGCGTCACCTGCTTGAGTCGGGGGCTACGCTGGCAATTTGGGAATGGTCAGACTGCTTCACTCCTTACTTCCTATTGGATCCCTCGGCGTCATCCTTGCTATCCTGTCTATAATCCTTGTGTGATTCCTGCGGAGGGGGATTTGCCAGTAGCAGAGGTGATTGTAACGGGGGAGGGTCGATGGAATGATCGGAAGCTGGCTCAGTGGTTTGATCCTCCTACGTGTCAAGCTATTAGGTCTATCCCGTTGCCTAGGCATAATCTGGAGGACCGTCTGATATGGCATGCTACTCCGGATGGTGAATTTACGGTTAAAACGGCCTATCATTTGGCGGTGCTCCTTGATCAGCAGAGAGGGACCTGGCGGCCTTCTGTCAGTTGGATGGATCAAGCTAGCTGGATCAGAGTTTGGAATGCAAAATTACCTCCTAAGCTGAAGATCTTCGTCTGGAAAATCCTCAATCGTCTCTTGCCTACTAGTGAGGCTCTGACTGAGAAAGAGGTTGAAGTCCTCCCTAGGTGTTCGGTGTGTTGGGCTGCATCCGAAACTTTGGAACATTTGTTCCTGGATTGTCCTGTGGCCCGTTCCCTCTGGGATATGGCCGGTCTGCAACACCTTGGGGAGGGGTTGCCTAGACATACTTTCCCTCTCTTCTTGACAACCCTATTGGCTAGGGTGAGTCACCCACCAGTTGTTATGGCCATAGTCTCGCTCCTCTGGCGGATTTGGCGTTCTCGGAATTGGGTGGTGTTTGAGGAAAAGCAGTTTGGGTTTCCGGCCCTGATACGACAGTATGAGCAGCAACATTGGGAATGGACTTCTCTGCCTAAAAACGATTCGCCCATCATCCATGGGGCTGCCACTCCGCCCCCTGCCCAGGAAATGATGGATGGGGCTGTCTGTCTATGGGATGGGGCTACCAAAAGTGAATCGCACTCAGCAGGGGGGATGGTTAACTTGACCCCTGCTAGGGAAATCCTTTTGGCTAAAGGGGTCCAGTTTGAAGGCTTAGATGATCCAACGGTGGCAGAGTTGCTTACTCTTCGTGAGGCCGTGTCTTGAGTCAGGGACCTTGGTTTTATGGAGATGAAATTTGAAGGTGATGCCAAAGTGGTGATTGAGAAGATTTTGCGGCGTGATACTCGGGATAACCAAGTGGGAGCTATTCTTGAAGAAGTTATTCATTTGCTTGGTTGGAGTCCGGGGTTTAGTCTGCGGTTTGTAGGTCGACATAACAATAGGGTAGCTCTTGTCGTAGCTAGGAAAGCCCTATCCTTGTTTCCTATTGCATGTCGCTCTTTTGATTTTCAGACCTGCCTGTCTTCCAGGGTGTAACTATCTTTGTTTCAATCTTTATATATGATTATCTTTTGTAAAAAAAAAAAGGCCCCAATCAATTTTTTTTATTTTTAGTCTAATTTTATCAGGACAAGGTGAGGATTATATTTTTTTGTCTTATTTTATTTATTTTTGAAAATTCACATTTTTATTTTTTATAATTTCTTAGAGTTTATAAATAAATGATGTGGAAGTCATGTGAGTAATTGTTTAGGATAATAGTACCATCTCAATATTGTATTCTAAGTGATCAATGAAATAAATTTTTAATCATTGATATTAACGTTCGATAAAAAAATATAGGTAAAATTTGTTCATTTCTTTCAAAAATTATATAAAATTTTGTTATTTTAATTTTAATCCAAAATTATCATTTACGTCAAAGTTTAGGCCATAATATATATATATATATATATATATGGTTATGTCTTCGGTGCACTCACTTTTTTGGGTGCATTCAATGCACCCGCCTCATAATCGTCATTCTGAGCAGGCGATTCATGTGAAAACGATGTCAATCATCACTTGTGGTATGATGAACAAGAACCACATGAATTTGTACAAAAATCATTCAAGATTCACTTTAATTTGAATGATTCAGGGTTCAGGAATTTAGGGTTAGGGTTAGGGTCTACAATTTGGGATTTTGGGTTAAGATTCAAAATTGAAGGTTAATAGGTTAGGGTAATGGGTTGATTAGTTGAGATTCTATGTTATATTATCATATTAGACTAATACAACCCATTAAATTTCAAAATTTAATGTATTTTGACCACTTTTAGAGGTGGGTGCACTGAATGCACCCAAAAAAGTGAGTGTACCGAAGTAGCCATATATATATATATATATATATATATATATATATATATATATATATATATATATACCCCGGGTGAAATCCGGGGTACCGCATACCTTAAGTAAGAAAACGCTATCTAGAACTTTAATTAACTGATCTTTCAGACATTATACTATACTCTAACCCATAAAGATCAAAATCTAGGTCTTAATTCTCTAAATCTTATACCCCAAGATCAATTTAATTAGAAACAATAATCGACGGTTATGCTTCATCCAAATATAGGCAAAAAAAGTAATGCACCATCTTAGGGTTTATAGTTTATGATTAAGATAATTAGGACCTAGGGTTCACTCATTAAGGGTTAGGGTATAGTATCATGCCCAAAAATCCTGCTAATTCGAGGTCTAGATAGCGTTTTCATACTCAAGGTATGTGGTACCCCGGATTTCACCCGGGGTACCGTAGAAGGCACCATATATATACACCAGTCATCACCATATATATATATATATATATATATATATATATATATATATGGCAAAGGCTAGCATACACCTGGTGTATGATGTACACCTGCGTTCACACTTATAAATTAATTATTAATTATTTTAATTTAATTATAATCAATTTAATTATTAATAATAAATATAATTACAATCATACTTACTCGTTATTTCTTGTATACGTTTTAGTCTCATATCAATTTTTATTGTACATTATTCTAAAATCAATCTTTTAACTCGTAATTATATGAATCATAATACTCTTTTCTCCAAATCATCAATTTATAACACCTAAAATTAAAATTTATCTACAACTTCAACCACTGTCCCTACGACTACAATTTACAACACTGTTTGTCGTCATTTGTCTTCATTCATTTTATCTCCTTCATATTTTTCAGCAGAGGTAGGAAAGAGGTTTTTACTTGTAAATCCTCTGTTCCTTTAACTCTCATTCTCCCCTGATTCAGATCAGCCGCCATAGACTTTAGATCTCCATTCGCCAATCGCCAAATCCCCTTCTCCAAAACACGAGCGTAACTGGTCAATCGGGAGCTGGGATCCCCGCCTTCAGCCATCGATTTTGTCGAAATAGGAACATGGAATCCCCAATCCGGCTGTCTCTATAGTTCGTAGATGTGGTCGTCTAGAGTGATCTCGATCGCCAATTCTGTCCAGCTGCTATCGGGTCCCGAAGGGATTTCGTGATCTCGACCATCTTTGGTGAGGTAGATGAAGCGCCTCTCAAGCAAAATCCCTAACCTTTCTTTTGATTCCCCTGATTTTTCTCCTTCCGCTAATCCTTCCTTTTCACGTCTCCTTTCTTATATTGTTACAGTTCATAAATGGAATTTTGATTGCGGTAGATGAAGCGCCGTCTCTATGAAAGTATGAACCCCGAAACAAAAATCTAAGGCAAGTCAGAGAATTGTATTTGGGAAGCTTCGTAATGGCTATAGATTTTCTGAACCCAGAAACCCAAATCCCAAATTCTATGTAATTGCATGTCTCAATTTTAATACAGGGGTCGTGTCTAGGAACTAAAGCCATAGGTGGATTGGGTATTCCCTCTACCATTTCGATGTAATCGATGGCTGAAGGTGGAGATTCAATAGCCACTCGAGTTTTGGCGAAGGGGATGAGGCGAATGGGGATCTAAGTTGATGGTGAGCCGATCTGAATCGGCGGAGATAAATGAACAGAGGATTGGGAAGGATATAACACTTTCTCTCCTCTGATGAAGAAGACGAAGGAGATGAGATGAATAAAGATAAAACGACTGATGAGATTGGGTTGTAAAATGTTTTTTTTTTTTTTGAATTAGTTGTGTCGTAAATTCTAATCGCATGAGCAAACTAAAAGTGAAAAGTTGAAAAGTTATTATTCTGCAAATTGAAAAGGCATTAGCAAACGAATTTGTAGATAAGTTTAAAGTTAAGGTGTTCTAAATTTATGATTTGGAGAAAAGGATAATTTATATAAGTAGTAGTTAAATGATTGATTTGAGCGAAATGTACAATAAAAATTGATATGGGACTAAAATATATACAATAATTAATGAATGGGTATAATTGTAATTATATTTATTATTAATAATTAAATTGATTATAATTAAATGAAATTAATTATTAATTTATTTATAGGTGTAGTTGTGAACACAGACGTACACCGTACACCAGGTGTACGCTAGTCTGAACTATATATATATATATATATATGGTGCCGCATACCTTGAGTAAAAAAACGCTAACTAGAAGGCGTTTTCATTCTCAAGGTATGCGGTACCCCGGATTTCACCCGGGGTACCATAGAAGGCACCATATATATATATATATATATATATATATATATATATATATATATATATATATATATATGGGGAGTTCTACGGTACCCCGGGTGAAATCCTGGGTACCGCATACCTTAAGTAAGAAAACCCTATCTAGAACTTGAATTGACCGATCTTTCGGACATTATACTATACTCTAACCCATAAAGATCAAAATCTAGGTCTTAATTCACTAAATCTTATACCCCAAGATCAATTTAATTAGAAACAATAATCGACGGTTATGATTCGTCCAAATATAGGCAAAAAAAGTAATGCTCCATCTTAGGGTTTATAGTTTATGATTTAGATAATTAGGACCTAGGGTTCACTCATTAAGGGTTAGGGTATAGTATCATGCTCAAAAATCATGCTAATTCGAGGTCTAGATAGCGTTTTCATACTCAAGGTATGCGGTACCCCGGATTTCACCCGGGGTACCGTAGAAGGCACCATATATATATATATATTGGTTGAAACCAAACAAAAATCGTCCTAGGTCATTATATTTAGTGCTGCAAATGAGTCGAGCTGCTCGCGAGCGGCTCGGCGTTCGACTCGAGAAAAGCTCGTTCAAAACTTGACTCGTTAATAAACGAGTCGAACATGAGCTAAACTTTGTGAAGCTCGCGAGCTAGCTCGACTCAGTGGCTTGTTGAGCTAAACTCGTGAGCTGGCTCATTTAGAGCTCATGATATGTCTCAATATGTGGCTAGAGAGCCAACTCGATTATCGACTTATGGACGAATCAATCTATATCTTATGATTTTAATTCATATTGTTGTTAAATTATATATCTCACCTTATACAAAGTTTAACACATTGAGTATGTGAGCAAATATATCTTATTTTCCACTTTAAGAAGAAATTATGTATCATAGATTGTTTCGATACTATGAAATAACATGATTTGGAGTAGTTAGAATTTATTAACTAAATAATATATGATACCAACAAAGTATAATATGAGATTAGCTAACAAAATAAAGCATACATATCATGATATACAAAATGAAGTACCAGATAAAACACAAGATTTTAGTAAACAAGTTGCCTCGAGCTCGAGTCGGCTCAAGCTCAGCTCATTTGTTAACGAGCTGAGCTCAAACTAGGGTAAAACTCTACTCGACTCTGCTCATTTGATGCCCTAATTATATTAATAGAACGAGTCGTGACAACATCACCATGGTATCATTTCAAAAAAGGAAAATATTTAACATGCGACATTATCATTCAATTTCAAATCAAATTTATTTATGAGTTAATTGCATGGTTGGTCACTGAGATTACAACAAACGTTCAAGTTTGGTCACTCGAAATATTTAAATCCATTGGTGGTACTTCAGTTTATTGAAACCGTTCACATTTGGGCACTCTTCGTCCAACTCCGTTAACTTTGGCTAAAGAGGATCTAGGGTCTGGAAGACGGATAAGAACTTCACCAGGAGATTGTCTCCGAGCTCGTCGGATTACGATCAAATTTGAGAGTTGACTGCCACATTAGCCAAAGTTAACAGAGTTGGACGGAGAATGACCAAACGTGAACGATTTCAATAAACTGAAGTGCTACCAATGAATTTAAATAGGAAAAATACACTTGTATAACCATGACTTTCACGTTTGTGACAAATATAGTCATATCTATTTGAAAACCAAAAATAACAAATTCCATCCATTTTGTTAACAGCGTCAGTTTACGGTATGACTGTACTAACGGAAGATGCTGATTTGACGATTTACTGTCCCGCCAACTGACGTGGATTAAAAAAAAAATCATAAAGCAACTAGGGAAGAGATCAAAAAATTAAAATAAAAAATCGCAATCTGGGCAACTCTTATCTTCTTCTCCTCCCACTCTCTATCAACATCCTTGTCGTCATCCAAGAACCGACCACCACCTCCGGCTGGGCCACCAACTCGTCGCCTCTTCCCCAGCGGAAGCCTTCGAAATCTTGAGAACCCACACCACCTCCTCTCTGCTAGATACGTCCCCACAGTTAAATCCCACTTCTTAATCGTCGTTCCCAATCCAAAGCCCACGGCGGCGGCGGCGGCTGCAACTACTCCACATGCCTTCTTCTTCCCCTACCAACAATGGGAAATCGAATTAAGACTTGAAGTAGGATTTCAATTACATAACAAATATTCTTCATCGATAGCGTTGGAGGGCTTTCGATCCCATCTTCTAAAGGCTACACATGTTGCGATTCAGACGAGATCCAGCGCCGTTGTTGTCGCAAAAGATTGGGACTGCTGGTTCTCGTTGTGGTCCTGTATTCTCTTTCGAGGAACGCGTTCACGAGATCAAAGAGGTCAGCGGCAGGGAAGGATCGGACCTCATCGCTGTAGCCTTCAGATACTCCGACTGGGTAGCAGGAAAGGAAGGGACTAAAACGGCAGGAAAGAAGACCAACCCCCAATTCTTGATTCCGATATTACTAACGACGCCGGCGAGAGATTCTCCTCTCTGGATCAACGACTCCACCACTACTCTGTTGGCGAACATAATAAATTGGTGGATTTGGATGAGGAAGGGGATTTGAGCTTATTATAAGGGTTCTGGTTAAAAGAATAGGGGTAATTTTTTGGGGTTCTCTGGTGAACAATGGGTTTGGGTAGCAGGCGGCGGGGAGTGCCTGGGGTTGATGCTAGTTGAATCGGGTTAATTGCATGGTTGGTCACTGAGATTATAAAAAACGTTCATATTTGGTCACTGAAAATATTTAAATTCAATCTTGGTCACTCAAATTAGTAAAATGGTTCAAGATTGGTCACTCTCCGTCCAAGTCCGTTAACTTTTGCTTATGCGGCAGTCAACTTTTATAGTTGACTGTTAAATGTGTGACATGTCAATTAAAAAATAATTAATTTAATTTAATTTAATTTTTATATTAAAAAAATAAAATAAAAATCAATCTAAATCCTTTTTACTTTTGCAACGCTTCCCTAAACTCCTCCCCTTCCACTACCGCCATCGCCGGGAAATCAAGGCCGCCTCTCGCTCCGACGCCTCATCCCTTCCCCGCAACCATACCAGGACCCAATTCCGCATCCCTAGCTTCGCCCCCTGTCCAAATTGAGTGCAGAGTTTACCCGCAGAACATCAACAAGCGAAGTGCCGAAGTCGCATAAGCAAATTTGAAAGCAGAGAGAGTACAAAGAAAGAGCGAGAGAGCATGCAATTGCAAACCCTCTTCTCCCCTTCCTCAACCACGTCTCTTCCACTTTTGACCCTCTCTCTTCTTTTCTCAATTCCTGGTCCGAATTCGAAATGCATTTTTTGATTCAATTTTTTTTTGTTTGGTTTATTAATCCCAGGCACCAGGAGCTACAAAAGCGGCTTTGTCTGGCGCGATTAGGCAGAGAGCGATTTCAACTACCCGGCCCACGGCAGCGAGTACATCATCAAAGGCTCGGAGCTTCTCGAACCGGTGTCGGCGCCGTTTGTCGAGTCCACGCCTTCCTTCAGATCCGTAAAAGTACCAGCCGAGATTCAGAGTCACAGTCGTCCTCGTCTCCGTCGTCGAACGATGACCTGGATCCTCGCCCGACGATCGCGCGGCGGAGGAACTAGTCCTGGAGCTCCATCGATCTCAGCGAGTACAAGGTCTACTGAACAGAGTCGTTCTCCCAGTCGAGCCGGAGGCTGGCGGCGGACGTGGAGACTCAGACCGACGACAAAAGGCGGCGGAGGAGGCCGGTGAAGCTAGCCGAGGAGCCATCGGATTCCAGCCCGGAGACGATAGAGACGCTGATGAAAGCGGACAGGCGGCTGATACTACTGGGCGCGAGGAGGAGCGGCGACTGATACTATGTGTGTTTGTGTAGGGGCAACGAAATCGGTGTTGGAGCTGATGAACGGGAACGGTGGCGGAATACGGTCAGGGGAGGATGTTTGTTGGAGGGGATACCATTAACAATTAGGTTTTTTTTTAATAGTTGCAAAAATGAGGTGGAAATTAGAAAAAGATTAAATTTTAATAATTGTTATGTCACACATTTAACGGTCAACTATAAAAGTTGACTGCCACATAAGCAAAAGTTAACGGACTTGGATGGAGAGTGACCATACTTGAACCATTTAACTAATATAAGTGACCAAAATTGGATTTAAATATTTCCAGTGACCAAACATGAACGTTTTTGGTAATCTCAGTGACCAACCATACAATTAACCCTAGTTGAATCGGTAGGAAAGGGAAAACATAAGTGGATTTTTTATTATTATTTCAAAATTAATTATTTTAATATTTAAAAATTAATTATTTTAATAATTTAAAATGACGTGACAATGATATCTTGACTGGTCGCTGATGTGTGCGATGATTTGGGATCCTAGTCAGCCTAATGTTAACTTAACTAACGGAGTTTCTAACACCGTTAAAGTTTCTAATGGAAATGGCTAGATTTGTCACACGACCATCCATTTTCTTGGCTATTTTTGGTTTTCGAATAGAAATAGCTATATTTGTCAAAAACGTGAAAGTTGGTGCTATACAGGAGTATTTTGTCATTTAAATATTTCGAGTGATCAAACTTGAAATTTTTGTAATCTAAGACCAATCATGCAATTAGGGGTGGGAAACGGTGCGGTCTGGTCCAGACCAGACCATAGATACGGTCTGCGGTCCAGACCGAGAGGTTGGAACACAGACCATGGACCAGACCATATACTATACGGTCCAGACCAGACCACACCTGTGCGGTGCGGTCCGGTACGGTCTGGACCAGACAGACCATGTTAAAAAAAATTAACTCTTGTTCGCCCTCAAACCCTTCGCTGGTATCTATAAAAAAAATCTAGTGACCAATATGCTAGTGAAACAAAAAAATTGTGATCGTATTAAATGAGAAGAAATATGAGGATAGGAGTGGGGGTTTTTCCAATTTTCAAATAGCCTTATTTTCCTATTCCTCTTTGTGCTACCGCTTCTCTCCTCTCTCGAGTGATCCAAAGGTTCTCCTAGTTGATAACCTTTTTGATGACGTCGAGGTAATTTTGAACCACTAAGATGGTCGCATATCTCTCAATAATTTTCCTTATCTCATCAAGGTGAACGAATTTTTTTGTAGTGTTTAATTTTTATCGACTCCATAGTCTAGACATTATCTGTGAATATTATTTATGAGTCTTTCTGATTTTTGTGTGGTACTTTGATAAGGAGATAACGTATAAGCGATCATTTTGCAATTTGTTGGCTCTCAACTAGATGAACGATCAACTAACTTTGTTCTTCAAATACACATATGGAGGTTCAATTTATTGTTATTTTTGTCCAAGGTAGTAGGTAGTGTGTCGCGGTCTGTTACGGTTTACTGCGGTAGACCGCGGTCCAGACCACTTCAGACCACGCACTAAAGGAGGAGACCGCAAACCAGACCAGACCATAGTTCTGGTCTCACGGTCCAGACCAAACCATACGATACGGTCTAGACCGCGGTTTCCCATACGGTTTGGTCTGGATTCCCAGCCCTACATGCAATTAATCGATTTATTTATTCTTCCAAACTTTAACTCATAATCATATCATGGGCGCCAATTTTGACAAGGAACTGGTCCTCGCATGGGCGCCACTTGCAAGGTAGGCATAGGAAAAAGAAAAGGCTGTAGCCATTCCACTCCTCTCACGTGTCAATCTTATCTTTATTTATATCAGTGTCGGCAGCCAATTGGACCGCCAATATCATGCAAAACACAATTTTAAATGAACTAGCTTATAACTCGGCCCGTTGGCCGATTAATATTATGCATGTTCATATTTGATTGTTTATATTCATTAGAAACAAGGTCAATTAATGAAACAAATCATAGAATCTAAAATTGGATCATAAGTGCATTAGATCTGGTGGGATCCGATGAATTCGTTCGAAATGTCCAATCAGAACATTTTTCTTTTGAACTTGTATGATTGGTAGGATGACGGTCCAAGACATATTAGATTCAATTCGACATGGTCTAGGTCAAAGTTGTGTTGCGTCCAGTGTGGTTTAGGGTTGACCATCAAAACTTGAGAGCAAATGACAAAATTAGAGTTACATCCAATATACTAATAGACTCGATCAAAGTAATGCGGCACAAAATTAGACACTCCTTATCTACAGGTTCCAATAGTTTGAATAGTAAATCGACCTTAATTTTCGTAAATCAATAAATGATTCCTCGTTTTAACATAAACATATGTTGTGGTAGTTGCAACAACCATAACACCTAAAGATCCAATAGTTTCCACTCTCCGTTGTACAACCAACTTTTTATCCCTCCATCTTCAATCTCTCGACGCATATATTTTAAACCAAAATTCAATTTCTAATTCTTCTTCTGCAACTCCATTTATGCTACTTTGATGGACCTTCTCTCCATGAACCTGTATTTCTCTTTCAATTGAGTTTCTTGTCAGTTTGATCTCCAACTTCTCAATCCTCTTTCTTGTATTTGGCCAACTCATCCTCCTCGGGGAAGTTTTAATAAGCTCGTAAAACCAACACTCATCTTCAATTCCATCAATATGCTCTTCTCCTCCTTCTCTGCCTTCACCTGATCCAGTTCACTTCCATGACCTTTCAATACCCTCTCCATTTTCATTAATATCCTGATCATCTAGCACTTCTCTCTCTTCAACTGCTCCGATTATGCTTCTATGTCTTTCAATACCCTCATTGGTTAAATCACTACCCTGACCAACTGCCTCTTCATTGCCTTCGCTTGCTGCAAACTACTTCCATGACTTTTTATACACCTTCCTCAAAATCACAATCAACTGACCAATATCGATCCATGGCCTTGGATCAGTTTTAGACTCTCTATGAACATCTCAATACCACAAAGTATAAATCTAAATATTCTTTCAGTTAATCATGAACTTGAGTTTATCAAAATCTAATCCACTCCTTCTAAGTTGGAATTCACATTCCCCAAACTCATTTTTGGTTCATTTGATCCCACATAACCATGATATTATACCTCTAACTAAAATAAATCAAAGCATTTTACGAAAAGAAACCGAACCATGAACTTTACCTGCTACCAAATCCAAACACAATTTCTTCCCCTCACCACTTCCCTTAATCCCTTCCCAAACCCAATATCAACTTTTACTCCAAGTACACACCCCCAACTCCCAGTGTGTTGCGTGAAAGCTTAATTTTAGCAATCATTATGCTTGCAATTAGATTAATGGACACCAGCAAGCGCCAAAATTCCAGCAGATGATGAGTTGTCTTCACTTTGAGTTTTGTAATAAAACTGCTGGCCCCATATGTTTATCAGTTTGGAGGCCATATGATGAGCAATACCGAATCAGTTGCAGCGAAGTTACCGGTCACAGTAATGACAATGTGAAACACGTGTTAACAAACGCGAATATGGGTTACTTTTATGGATTGACATTAGAATGATGGGATTGGACAATGAGATCGTCCTTAGTTAAGCGACATGTTAATTGGTCATTTGGTATGGAGGACACAAACCGTTAAATTTCTAAATTATTTGGGTGAGTTTGTATTTAGTGTTTTCAAAATCGTGGTATATGAGTTAGGTGATTAAAATATCTAAACCCAAATGAACCGACCCACGCACACCCCTATGAAGAGTTTCAAACTTAGTATTTAACCGGACAAAAATGTTCAGAGAACCATTCACCTATAGTTTGCACAAAGATATGATTGTTTCACTATAGTTCTGAAAATTAATGATAATTTAAGAATTCTATATCGCTTCTACATATTCAATACTATAATTCGATTTGAAATATTCGAACCAACAATATTTTGGTTGCAAATTTATGGTTATCGTATATTTATATTATAGATAAAATTTTAAATTATAGAACTTAAACCCTAATATCATATACCCTAAACCTATAGAACTTAAACCCTAATATCATATACCCTAAACCTATAGAACTTAAACCCTAATATCACATATACTAAGAACATAAGCAATGATTCTGATTCGCCAAGATGTATACAACATACCATATGCACTATATTAGGATTTAGAGAATTATGATATAGAATTTAGTTACGTGATTAATCTATGGTCTAGATAATGTTATTTAACTAAGGAGATGCAATAACCCTCAATCCATCGAGCGTACCATAGAATTTCCAATGTATATACACATACCATTGTTTGTTAAATTTAGCCAATGATAATTGGCTCATTTGTCAATAGTATTTAGTCTTTCAATTATATGCTCATAATTCTCAACCATTAGGGAAATTGTTAGTCAATGATTTTTGGTCATTCACTTATAGCATTGAAAATGTCTCGTTACAAAACCATATATCACAAATGTCAAATTTTATGTTTTGAAATAAAATTTTGTATAGCACTTTTGTAAACAATCCTTGTATTCCTACAAACTACAAAGTCATGTAACCTAATAAATGTAAAAGTTGTAAGACATACATAAACTCAAAATGTACTATTTGATTCTTGATGAAGAATTGTGTGATTAGAGGAACTCACTTAGTTGATTCATAAAGCTAGGTATATCATGATGATTCACTTTATAAATAATTACAGTTATTAATTAATTCGATGATTGGTTGTTGCGGTGGATAGTCCTATGATTTTGAGATAGTTCAGTATTTTGTCTCTTTAATTCAAAAAATATATAAACATTATTGTAGTCTAGTTGGTTAGGGATATTGACTATCAATTTGAAGGACTCAAGTTCAAGTCTTGGTAATGATATTTTTTTTCTCTTAAGAAGATATTTCAGTTCTAAGTTGAACTTACAAATTTACCCCTAGCTTCAATTAAGGAGAGTGCAAGGAATTTGAAATGCTCAAAATCTTCTGAAGAACGGCTATATATTATAGAGAGATTTTATTCCTGGCTGGTCTTATCAATTTGAATGACGTTCCACCTTTTTCGTAAATACTTTACTTAAAAAAGAAAAGAATACTTTTAATAATCAATATTCCCACCGGGTCTTAAGGGATTGGATGCTGGTGCAGCTTTTTATAATTATTAATTATATATGTTTTCGGAATTATAACGGATCTAAACAAATCCCACTAGGCCACTACCGGGTCTCAGACCAACTCCAATGCAAGCCCCCAAATTTGCGGATCTTCATTCCCAAATTTGGGGTTCAGCCTCATTTTCCCTTCTTTTGCTACAATGCTACATCCTCTATATTTGGAGATCTCCAATTTTTAAGTTTTCTATTTACTTAAAAATGTACTTATCGAAGCCTTAATATAATTTGTTCATGTTAATTTTTGTATAGTTCGTCATCATTTTTAAATACAAATTTTTCGGTAGAAATTTTTTAAATTTTGAAAACAAATTTTTGTTGACAAAAAATGATTGACCTAATTTGGGTTTACACACAACACTTGAAAATTATTGACTAATTAAACCCCTAACTAATCCCCTAATTAAATCCCAATTAACCCTTAAAATCTTAAAAAGAAAAAGAAACGCCACGTGACAGGCTTTGGGGAGTCTCTATATTTGGGGGAACCCCCATTTCCACCCCCAAATTTGGGGATCTTTTTGGAGATCTCCCCCAGATATAGAGACTCCTCCATTTATAGAGGCTCCATTGGAGCCAACTTTCCCCCAAATATAGAAGCTCCCCCATTTATAGAGGCTCCATTGGAGTTAGCCTCAAGGGATTGGATGCTTGGTTGAGGTTTCTATAATTATTAATTATATGTGTTTTCGGAATTGCCGATGAATTATAACTTAGAAAATTCATTGTGGCGCTTTGGTTTATCTGGGAAGAAAGAAACAGTCAGTTATGGAACAAGAAAAAACTTGAAGAATGTGAAATCATGACAAAAGCGGAAAGATGGCTGGAGGAATACCAAGAGTACCAGAAGCGGATAGAAGGAGATCAGGAGAAGAAGAATTACTTTTGGCGCCCCCTGTCTCGGCTGATTTCAAGGTCAATGTCGATGCTGCTTGCTTTGATGGGGAGGGTTCTGGGTTCGGGATGGTGATAAGAGATCGAGAAGGAAAGTTGTTTGGCGGCTGTGAAGAGAAGTCGAATTCAATGGACCCTGGAAATGGCGGAATGTTTGGCAATCAGGTGGGGGATTGATCTAGCAGTGGAGCATGGTTTTGGGCAGTGCGAAATTTAGACGGATTGTCTGGGATTCGTCCAGAAATTAAGAAGTGAGGGGAAGGGGATGACCGAAGAAGAAGTGCTTTGTGAAGAGCTTCATGACCATCTGAGAGACCCGGGCTCTATCAAAGTGGGCTTCTCGGGCCGAAACAGTAACAAATCAGCTCACCTGATGGCCCATAGCACTTGTGAATGAGAAGAAGTAGAAGTGTGGGCTACAAGCCCACCATCTTTTCTGATGGCTCGGCTTTTAACAAACTAATGTAATATTTCTGATACATGATGAAATAATACAAGGTTTTCTATAAAAAACAAATATATGTGTTTTCGGAATTATAACTTACCTAAACAAATCCGGTCGGATTTCGAGGCAATGGTGGGTGGGTATCATTTATTTTAAATTGTTTTATATTATCTGTACTATTTAATTTATTACCCATTAACTTGACCTACTTTTTTCAACTTTGCAAACTCCGTAAGTTAAGTTGGTTTCAAACACCAACTAAGGCTATTACCATCATACCAACCGAAAGTGGAAGCACCAAGATTTTAGCAAAAATGCTCCGATCAGAAAAACCCACAAAAGCCTACACTATTACTCATCTCCTCTACAACTGCCGTTAACGGAGCATTCAATGTACCTCACCTGAGGACCTTCTCAACTTCAATCACCATCAATATCAATCAAGTTAGCCCTCTGACCTACGAGATTAACCAGGAGCTCAAGGAAGATATCCAAGGAATTAATGAACAAATATGCAGTTATGGCGAGCCACTACTCATAGCCGATATACCTACCGGGGAGGGAGATAGCTAGGGGAAGCAGACTCAACCAGAGATCTTAACTCCGCCGCCCAAACCGCCAGAAAAACAGCCAGTTAGGGAAGGCAACCGAGGGAGACACGCCCAGACTGTGAGAGAAGAGAGTAAAGAGGGGCAAGCAGGTGATAGGAAGGTCACTCCAGCAAACCAACACCTAATCCGATACGCAGAAGATTTCCATACTAAAGGCAAGCAGAGGGCACCTGAGAAAAAGACAGGGAGGATCCTTCAAGCAATCATCTCCATTAAATGCAAACCCAGTCCGCTGCATACAATTAATGGTAGAACTAAATGCCTGGAAGAGGCACACAAGGAACAATCTGCAGTACAAGCCCCAATAAGATACGGACCAGACAGGGAAGGAATAAATGTCCCGCCAAGCAGAACCCGCAAATGGCAATTAAGAGGAAGTCTGACAAGCACAAAGAAGGAAAGATGCAGCAGGGGCGGTACAACAAGGGGGTTAGCATTCAATGCCCAGAGGAAGAGGAAGGGTCTCAGACGAGAGGGGGGTTCGACCTATATAAAGACAACGCTCCAAGAACCTCATCATCCAAATCACCAGTACTCTTCCCAATATTGCAAAGCAGATCCCCACCACCTAAAGAAATTCCAATCCACTCTCGCAACAACCAACATGGAGAACACCTCAATGAATGTCAGAGGAGAAAAAATCCATATGGTTTTGAACATCAGGCCAACAATTGTCGGAGCCAGAGGAAGTGGAATGTCAATGCTATTGGGCAAGTGGGTCACAGACTCAAGCATCAACCTACACAAGGAAAAGAATGCAGCTATGGGGAGGTCCA
Source organism: Linum tenue (assembly GCA_946122785.1). Lineage (NCBI taxonomy): Eukaryota > Viridiplantae > Streptophyta > Magnoliopsida > Malpighiales > Linaceae > Linum > Linum tenue. The sequence goes on from CAMGYJ010000003.1 coordinate 52,311, forward strand.
AGCAACCAAAGAAGCAGAAAATCTCTTCGTCTATACCTTCCAATCCCAACAACAGAGTGATGCGGTTTATGACGCAAGACCATGGAATCTCAGCAACACCCTCATCGCTCTGAAAAAATGGGACGGGGAACAGAAGGCAGAGGCGGAGGACATCAAAACAATTACTCTCTGGGTGCAGATGCACGACCTACCCCAGTCTCTCAAGAATGAAGAAGCTATCCAAGCACTGGCGGAGTACATCTTCCCCCACTTTCACTGCATCGACTAGTCTAACTTCGACTTCAGAGGATGGCTCAAATTCATCAGAGCCAAGGTGGAGGTCCAGCTCGATCAACCCATCCCAATTGGTGTTGAATACCCACTGGGGGAGAAATCCATCTAGGTCAGCTTCAAGTACGAGAGGATTATGGACCTCTGTTACTTCTGCGGGAGGCTCGGGCACCTGATCCACAACTGTCTACACAGAGAAGACCACAGAAGAAGAGGACTGAGCATTGACCCGTCGGAAGTGTACACCGCAGCTCTGAAAGCGGGCCAGACTCACCGGCGAACACTCCACCGGCGTCATTCAGGGAGAAGATGGCCAGAGCCTGTTCGTGGATCCACTCCACGCCGCCCAACCCTCACTAGGCAACCAACATGCCTGATTCGTGGATCCCGAGGTGACAGCACCCTCATGGACCTGACTGGCCAAAGTTCCTCCTCGAGCCCACCAGGGGACACTGCCGGTCGCAGGGAGAGGTACGGCGTGGACCTAGAGAGGGGAAGTCATAGTACCTACCACTACTTTCCCAACAACCACCTTCCTGGAGATGGAGATGGACGCTACTGCGAGGGCTATGCAGAGGTCACTCGACCTAGGAGAAGGAGGCAACAACAAAGAGAAGGCAGCGGGCCTGTTCGAAATGGGCCGAAGCATCTCCCTGGCAAGCCCATATTATGCATTAGAGGAAACCAACAGTCATATTCCAGTGAACATCACAGCAGGCCCGACACAAAGCCCACAAGAACAGATCACCATCCCAATCCAAGAGAAGGAAATAGTCACTGGGGAAGATGAGACCAGGCCCAGACCGGAAAAGAAGAGGAAACCGGAATACTTTATCAGCCCAAGTAGCCCACTCCCTCAGATGGAGAACTCGGCTAACATTTCCTTTGATTCTTTGGCTTTTGTTCCAGGTGAAAATAGGAAGACTTACCAAAGGAGGAGACACATTACAAGGAGGAGGAGCATTGCAGAACTAACAGCAGAAGGAAACCAATCCGGGGAAGGCAAATCGACCTCTCCGAGGGCAGCGGCGGCAAGCCTGAAGCCACCAAACCAGGAATGAGGATCCTTAGCTGGAATTGTAGGAGATTTGGCCAATCCCTTACAAGGAACTATTGTGGCAGGCTCTGCCGCCAGTTTGGCCCTTCAATACTCTTTCTAATGGAAACCAGGAAGGAATACCCTTTCATGGAGGAAAAAAGAAGAGCATTGAAGTTTGATCACTCCAAGTATGTCAGCCCTGCAGTAGAAGGTAGTGGCCTGGCGCTTTGGTGGAAAGAGGACGTGGAAGTCCGAGTTATTGATGTGTGTAAATCCTATATGGATGTTAGCATATGTAGGGAAGGATTTGAATTCTACTGTACTTTTGTCCATGCTCCCACCACGGCGGTGGAGAGGAGGAATCTCTGGTATCGACTTACGATCATCAGGGATTCTCCAGAAGATAGTTGGTTAATCGTAGGAGACCTTAATGTTGCCCTCTGAGATGATTGGACAATTCAGACCTATCAGCTGTTGTAACTTCAGGTACAAGGTAATCACAAAGATTATGTCTATCAGACTACAGCCTTTCTTGCCAAACCTGGTCAATGAACTTCAAGCAGCATTTACCGGAGGGAGACAAATACAAGACAATATAGTGATTCTACATGAGGTTCTCAAATATTTCAAGAAGCACAAAACTGGGGCACAGAAAAATATGATGATGAAGCTCGATATGAAAAAAGCATATGATCTGGTGGAATGAGACTTCCTTATTGAGTTACTTAAAGCTTATGGTTTCAGTGAGACATGGTGTGGATGGGTTAGGACCTGCATTAAGTCGGTGAAATTCAGAATTCTCTTAAACGAGAACCCTACTGAGGAATTCATCCCTTCTAGGGGTATCCGTCAAGGAGATCCTCTCTCCCCTCTTCTCTTCATCCTAATGAGCAACGCCCTCTCATTCCTGATTGAAAAAGCAGTTCAAAGAGGAGATCTAAGAGGTTTGAAGCTCAACAGATCATGCCCTATTATCACACACTGTCTCTTTGCTGATGACACTGTCATTTTTGGAGAAGCTTCAACAGTGGAGGCAGGAAGAATTCTGAACATTCTCAATGAGTATGGTTCAATAATTGGACAAGAGGTCAATAAGGAAAAATCTTCGATCTTTTTCAGTCGCAATGTCCCTGAAGATGAAAAAGGAATTATTTTACACACGGTGGGATTCATAGAGACAAACTGTCACTCTAAATACCTCGGAGTCCCAACAGAGTGGGGAAGGTAAAAAAAAAGAAACATTCCAATTCCTCATCCGAAGAATGGAGAGTAAAGGAGAGTCATGGAAAAGCCTTCTTCTATCTCCAGGAGGTAAAGAAACTCTCCTGAAAGCAGTTTTTCAAGCGATACCGTCGTTCATTATGTGCCTCTTCCTCCTCCCTCAATCTACTACAAACAAAATGGACTCTATGCTGAGGAATTTCTTCTGGGGAGGGAACATGACGAAAAAATCAATTCACTGGCGAGCCGGTCACGTCCTTTATGCTCCAAAAGAGGAAGGAGGTTTAGGCTTCAGACCCTTCCACATCTTCAACATGGCCCTTCTTGAAAAACAAGCCTGGAGAATCCTCACCAACCCCGAAGCCTTGTGGGTGAAGGTACTAAAAAGCATCTATTTCCCTGGTGTGGACTTCCTCTCAACAAAGAAGGGAAGCAAAGCTTCATGGATCTGGGCAAGTATTTGGGAAGCTAAATGTTGGATGCACCAGGGAGTTGTCCGGGTCATTGGGAATGGGGTAACAACAAAAATGTTCCAGGATCCTTGGCAGTTTGATCGACCAGGTCCCCTCCTCTCTAATGGATAATCAGACAATACATCAACTGCATCTTTCATTGATGCCGTCTCTAGAGAATGGAAGTTCGACCTGCTGGAGCAATTTCCTGATCCACAAGAAATCCTCCTCACAAGAGCCACACCAATCGGACCCACGAACATGAATGATTTCTGGGCATGGAGATTCTCGGAGCAAGGCGGCTTCTCAGTTAAATCGGCCTTCCACCTGTTCAACAACCAAACTCGAGGCACCCAAGGAACAGTGAACCCTTTCCCTGACTCTGCCAAAGATAACTGGAAATGGCTGTGGAGCTTATCTATGCCACCAAAGCTAAAGTTCTTCATCTGGAGATGTGCAAAGAATGCACTTGCATCGAAGGCGAACCTGTTTGCTAGAAAATGCTCTCCAACAGAAACCTGTCCACTGTGCAATTGTTAGTCGGAGTCACTTCATCACTGTCTCTTCAGTTGCCCCCATGCAGCAGCAGGGTGGAATCGGGAATGGCCTGACCTGTCTACACCGCCACCACTCACGAACATTCTGGATTGGCTGGTCTCCCTACAATCAAGGTTCCATACTATAACCATTCAGCATATGATTTTCTTAATGTGGCAGACCTGGAAGACTAGGAACGACCGAATTTTCTCAGGGACTCTCCCTTGGCCCCCAATCACCACTTTCAGAGCTCAGATTGCCCATCACCAATGGAACACTTGCTGATAGACCGTTAATTACACATGTTTTTACCCCCGTTCTTACACCGTTTGAGGTGTTGATTCTCGTATTTTAGGCCGATTTCACGCTAGGTTGTGCTTGTTTGTGATATTTCAGGTCCTAGTACGTGAATGGAGGCTTGGGAGCGAGTTTGGGGTCGATTGGACGAAGATCGGACGCATGGCGAGGTTCCAAGGAAGCCACACGGGCAGTCCTGGGTGTCACACGGCCGTGCAAGTTGCAATTGTGGCCATGTGATTCTCGCCGAGAGCAAACACGGGCAACTCAGGAAATCCACACGGCCGTGCAACCCTGGCCGGGTGAGATGGCTGAAGATCGACTTAATGATACGCCGCGTTTCAATCCGCACGGCCGTGTGGCCTGCCCGTGTGAGTCGGGAAACTCTGGTTTTTGAGCCAATTTCGAGCCAAAAGTGGGGGAATCGGATTTTCAGAGCAAAAACAGAGCCCTAGAGAGAGAAAGTACAAAGAACACATCCTATAAGCTATCTTGGAGCTGGGTTTCATCGAATCGAGCTTGGAGATCGTCATAGGAGTGGAAATCATCATCCCGGAGCAGATTTTCCTCATCATTATGAGTATGACTACTCCGATTACTGTTTTCTCTTCTCTCTCTATGGAGTAGAACCCTTCTCTCACTTGGGTATGAAGAACCTTAGTTCCTTGTGTTAGGGATTTGATTGTAATGACTTGGGATGATATTACTGTTTGATTTTAATCGAATGATGCATGTTTATTGAATTGATTGAAGTCTGATCAGCTTTTTTCGATTTCTGCTGCAACCTGAGATAGATAGAATCTGATTAGGTTGTTAGAGCATCTTCATTCGATAGTAGGAGATTGGCTATACGAGAGTTAGCCAGTTTACTGCTTTGTACTGGAATTCAATTCCAGTAGTGGAGTTCTGTGTTCATAGCCTCAGCTTTCTATCCCGGTGAAGACTAGCCGTCTGCCGGGTAGTTAGACTGAGAGGGCTCGGTCAGCTTAAGAGATTCCAAGCTACTGTCGGATCTTTCGCAGTCTAATCAACAGTGAATCAACCCAGGGGAAATACAATTGAACCTAATCAAGGGGCTAGGGGGACTCAATCCCGAGTGACTCTTTCCTGACTTTGAAAACCGAACAATTTACTGCTTTCTTACTCCTTTTGCTTTAAACAACAATCAATCGAATTAGTTGGCTAGATAATAGATAATCACGGAGTAAGCAGTAGATCTAGACCCCGGGTTGATAATAGAACTTGCATGTTACTGCATTCCCGGACTGCGATTACACTTGGTCGCAGTTTGGTGTTGTGTTTTGGCGTGTCAAGTTTTTGGCACCGTTGCCGGGGAACCTCTAGGTTATTGGGGAAACGTGAGAATTTGTTACTCTAGCTTTTTATTTACTGCATTTTATCTCTTCCACCTGTGTGCCTTCACGGGTTGCTTCTGCTGATTGTGTGCAGGTAGTGCATGACCTGTAGCCAGTCGGGGGAACTACTACCATTAGACCAGGAGCTTGAACGAACTTGCAGGAACTTCAAGCGGGCTCTAAAGGCGCGACTGGCTGCGGAGGAGGAGCTATCACAGCTGCAGTTAGAAGAAGAAGAAGAAGAAGAAGAAGAAGAAGAAGAGATGGCTGATCCAGAGAACCGTGATGTGATCCCTGAGGAGCAGACCATGGGATCCTACTAGACCGCTAGGGCTGCGGACATGAGGTCACCCATTCAAAACCCTCATGTCCCAGCCAAAAATTTTGAGGTGAGCACCTCAGTGATCACCATGCTGCGCGGTTCCGTGGTGTTCCGTGGTAAGGAGGGAGAGTGCCCTCGATCACATCTCAGGCGATTCCACGAGCTCATCGATGGAATCAAGATCAATGGGGTACCAGCAGATGCCATCCAGCTGAGGTACTTCCCATTCACTCTGGAGAGGCAGGCCAAGGAGTGGCTAGACACTCGACCTCCGGGCTCTATCACCAGGTTCGCCAACCTGGCGGACAAGTTCCTCACCCGCTACCATCCTCCATCCAAGACAGCTGACCTGCAGAAGCAAATTACAAATTTTGCTCAGGATGAGGATGAGACCATCAAGGATGCTTGGGAGAGATACACCAGTCTCTTTCTCAGGTGTCCCAATCATGGTTTCAATGATGCATTCAAGGTGGGCACCTTCTATCACGCCCTATTCCCGGAGGACAAGCAGCTGATTGATTCGGTTTGTGGCGGGAACATGCTGACAAAAACCCCGCCACAGCTGAATCAACTCTTTGAGGAGATGGCGGAGAACGGGTACGATTGGGGCACTGCTAGGAGGTCGAGGAGAGCACCAAGCCGAGGTGTACATTCTGTGGGAGCCCATCCCTCTGATTTGGTGCAGGTAGTATCGAAGCTGGTTTCAGCTATCGATCGTTCCGGGATGATTCCAGGGACCGGACAGCAGCAGGCGATGCTCTGCCACTGGTGCGAGAGCACCCATCACACGGTGGAAGACTGCTAGGCGATGAAGGAATCAACCACACCCCAAGAGCATGTGAACTTCATCAATAACGTCAGGCGCAATGACCCCTACAGTAACACTTACAACGAGGGGTGGCGCCAGCATCCTAACTTCTCCTGGGATGGGGCAAATTCCAGACCACCAGTCCCCCAGGGACCACCGGGTTTCCAGAGGCCGCCTTATCAGCCCAGACAGGGGCAATTCCAGCAGCAACAACAGTCGCTTTATCAGCCCATGCAGGGGCATGCTGCTCATTCACAGCCGCGACCTTTCCAGCAGCCAGGTGTAGCCCCTGCTGCCCCAGTGCAGAATTATCAGATGGCTGAATTGCGGGACTTGGTGGGTTCTCTCGCCAGTTCCTAGTGCTCAGAAATTCAACACTATTGAGCAGTTCATGGAAAAGGCCTCGGGTAAATTCCTGGCTCTTGAAGCTGGTCAGAGGAACACACAGGCTGTCTTGCAGGATATCCAGACCCAGCTGGGGAGCGTGGCTCAGGCAGTGGCTCAAAGGGCTCCTGGTACTCTACCCGGGCAGACCATCCCTCATCCGCAGACCCCGAATGAGCATTGCAATGCCATCATGACTAGGAGTGGCAAGATGACTGTTGATCCCCCTGCTCGGGAACAAGAGAAAGAGACCCCTGTCTTAGTGTCTCCAGCGGTTGAAGAAGAAGCAGAAAAGGAGATTGAGGTGCCTGCACCTAAACCGCAACCGGTAGTGAAGGAGTATATCCCGAAACTCCCCTTCCCTACTCGGTTGCACAAAGACAGGCTGGAGGTAGAGTTCGAAAACTTCATGGTCATGCTTAAGAAGCTGAATGTCCAAGTGCCCTTCCTGGAGGCCCTATCGCAAATGCCTAAGTATGCGAAGTTTCTGAAAGAGCTTCTCTCAAAGAAGCAGAAGCTGAGTGAGCTGGCCATTGTGGAGCTCAGCGAGGAGTGCTCGGCTATTCTGCAGAACAAGCTTCCGCAGAAGCAGAAGGACCCAGGTAGTTTTACTGTCCCATGCTCTATTGATAAATTGCATGTAGAGAGATCCTTGGCGGATTTAGGTGCTAGTATCAATGTTATGCCATATAAATTGTTCAAGAAACTAGGCCTAGGTGAACCCCGTGCTACTAGGATGACCCTTCAATTAGCTGACAGATCTGTAGTGCATCCTAGGGGCATAGTGGAAGACCTTCTGGTTAAGGTTGGCAAATTCAAATATCCTGTGGATTTTGTTGTCCTGGATATCAATGAGGACACAGAAGTGCCCCTTATACTGGGAAGGCCTTTCCTGGCCACCGCCAAGGTCCTCATAGACGATGTGCATGATGGGACCCTAGTTTTGAGGGATGGCGAGGAGCGAATAACATTTTCAATTGCTAATACTCTACCGGCTTCGTCACCTCTGCATGTTGTATCTCACCAGGAGCACGAGTCTGTCGTGTATCCTTCTGTGTTGCCTATTTTGCAGGGACCGCCTCCCACACCTTCGCCGCCACTCCTGACCACTCCATCACCAAAAGTACAGATCAAGGAGGAGTGGCGGCCGAAACTGCAGGCAGCTAAGCCTTCTCGAAAGAAAGCCGGAGACCACTATGAGCTGGTCCCACCCCCGCCTTGGCCATCCGAGTATTCACTCGCTTGCATCTTGCCGGATGGCCAAGTCTAGTTGGCGAATGCTGGTGGCCACATTCGTCGCGTACATGGCCACCATTTGAAGCTGTACCTCAAGAGCGATGTGGATCCGCTCTTGAAGGCACCTGATCCTACACTTCTCTGAGCATCCATACTGGCGTCCAGCTAAAAGACGGTAAAGAAGTGCTTGTGTGGAGGCAACCCCACCGAGGTTTGCATTTTCTTACTTTTTTTTCCTTTTGTTTTTTTGTTTTTTGTGTTTTTTGAGTCTTGAGATGTCGTTCCAGAGTCAAATGTCGTTTTTGAGTGAAAACAGGTTGAATTTGGGGCTTCAGCAGTTCGCACGGCCAGACCTGAAACTCACACGGCCGTGTGGAATTTTCCCCCTGGCCGTGCGAGCTCTCGGCAAATTCCACACGGCCAAATGTGCAACTCGCACGGCCGTGTGGAATTCCTTGGCCTGGCCGTGTCGGCCAACACGGGCAAAAGTGCACCTTGCACGGCCGTGTGTGCCTGCCCGTGTGGTGCTGATGATGATGACGCCTTCATGGCCGACATCGACTTGGATGATCTTGGCGACGAGTAGGCTGTACTCGTTGCCCATCTCAGTGTGTTTTGCTTTTCGTTTTAGACTTTTGTGTGTTTGCTCCAAGTGCGAGGAGCTTGAACTTAGTGTCGTTTGTTTTTGTTTTTGTTTTTGTTTTTCTTTTGTGGTTTTGTTTTTGTTGTAGCCGTCTGGGCTAACACTTATCCCTAACACACAGTGTGCTAGTGTGTTTTTGGTGTTCGATTCGTGCAGAACTGTCCATTCTCCCGTTTGTTTCTCGCTGACTGGTCCACTTCCAGTCCCCCAGCAGTGTTTCAATCCGGTAACATCGTTCCCCTTATCTCTCCCTCTACTCCATTGAGGGCAATGTCGTGCTTAAGTGTGGGGGGGGGGGGGTGCTTTGTATCGATTGGAATATATATTTGGGTGCTTGGAGCCTAGTCCGCTGTCCGAATCTTCCGATTTGAGGGCTCCAAGTACTGCTGTTTGATCATATTGGCACTGTGTTTTGATTGATGAATTGAATGGTTTTCGGATTGATGCATGACAGCTTGATTTTGACTAGGACAACCTATGATGAGGACTGAGACATGCAGTAGAATTGTGTAGGGGTTCAATTCTTTCGACTGTTTGCTTGCCAGCTATGACTTGATTTGATCACTTGTTCTTGACAGTCGTTTATGCATCTAGTTCAGGGTATCAGAATGTGAGATAGAGCATATAGGTAGCCATGTGAGATTTGAGCCTGCTCGTTTCTTTCTTGTGAGTTAGATCCATCTTCCATGATGTGTAGCATTCACGTTGTCACTAGCTAAGATGATGGGGGCATAGGATTAGCCCACGACCAAAACTGACTGTCCTGATGTGTCATATCCCCTAGTCAGCCCCTTTGAGCCGTGTGTTATCCTTTCTTTTGGTCTATAATGAGAAAATCACCCTTTTGCATCTTTTAGAAGGTTCCACGGAGTGGTTTTTACATATTCTCTGCTGTTTCTGCTAAAGTTAATGTGAGTGTTGGAGGTAGTGCTTAAAAGTTGGGCAGGTGTTTGAATTATGTGCAGAAGTGGTGGCTCTCTTAAGAAATGAGAAGAAAATGAAAGAAAAACAAAGAAAAAAATTTGAAAGCAAAAGAGAGCCACCACCCAAAAATCTGAATAATGCCCAGTAAGCAGTGTTTCTTAGCAGTCTGGCTTGGAAATGCTAACATTTATACCTCCTTCGCTTTGGTGCTCTTGAGATATTGAGTAATGCAGAATAGCAGAGAGAAAATACCGGTTTGTTTGACTGTGATTGTGTGGGTTTGGAAATGTGGAACCTTGTGCTATGAATACTTCCACCACTTAAAAGGCCTTTTCCCCATGTCCACACTACAAGAAATTTGGTTTATTCTGACACCCATGTTTGTCAAAATAAATCTTAACTTCGTCATAATAGGTTTATTATGACAAAATAATTTGTCACACTTTTAGTCAAAACTACCTCGTCAAAATAAGTCTGTAATGACAAAATTATTTTTTTGTCACAATAAGTTCTTCCTATTTTGACAAAATATTGTCGTTATAATATCCACATATTATGACAGAATGGTTGTGTTAAAATAAGGGTCTATTTTGTCACAACAGGGGGTCTTTTGTGACAATTTCAACACTTATCCCCCAGCTATTTTGACGAAATATGTAGTTGTGACGAATAGTTTGTCATCAAATTTTGTCATAATACACGCAGTGTAGGATGTTCGTACTTATTTTGACAAACGAATTTGGTCAAACAGAAGGCAACAATTCCCAAATTTGGACAATTAGACTTGTTATTTTGACGACCTGTTTGTCAACTTATATCCTTATTGTGACAACCGTATGTTAGTCAAGTTAGATGGTTATTACGACAACATTGATAATAACTAAAACATACTTCATTGTCATAACAACATTCATGTCCAAAAGATGGATATCATTCTTGTGCCACCAACCATTCATGTCTTGACCATCATAACTTATCTAGAAGCACAGTACTTAAAAACATAAAAGCAAACCGAAAGTCTACATCATCCCTGCCCAACAAAAGCTAATCTAAGCATCCATAAGCTGCCGGTGGAAATTCCAAGTGCATCACCACTGCTGATGTGTTTCCTGCACAGTTGCAGAAGCAAAGGCAAAACGATTAGACTCTGTTATAGGAGCCGAATTCCTTAATGTAAAAACATCTTTCTTATCACCTGAAACTAAGTGTTGCCTCCATTGATTTTCGCAGCAAGTGATTCCACATACGCCTTGAGACTGTCCTATGATGCTTGCTGAGATTTGATTTTATCTTCGAATTCCTGCCTCTGTTTATCTGCATCAGCAAGAGAGGTCTCCAAACGAGCTTCCAGTTCCTTCTCTCTTTCGGAAATGAGGTATGCCTTTCTAACATAACTCGGTGCTTTCTGCAGCACCCTGCGAACAATTTCAGCTCCTGACAATGGATTCCCTTGTTCAACTGCCTCTAGATGAATCCTCCTCATTTCCTCCTGCAAGCAACCGTATACATAATAAATACACACCACGCTAGGGTATCTATCATTCGAGAAACCAATCAAGATCAATACTTCACCCAACAAACCCCTAATCATTAATGTATTCAATATACCAACTATCCTCTAATTCACTAGACTCCCTATAATCCTCCTGGTACTAATCCACAACGAAAAGAGTGCTTACATAGTTCTGCTCGGGTTCCACATTCACCCAACTGCCATCAAGTTTCTTGTGGGTGTCTGCATAGACCCTTAGTTCTTTGGGCTCTTCCTCCACTACATCAGATGGCTGACTGCTATTCTCCACCTCCCCAGAATCATCATTGTTTTCAGTAGTGGCATCGGCAGCTGCATGTTTTGCTTTTTCCTAGTTCAAACCATGAAAATGTAATTAAATCATTCACAAAGCCCGAAAATAATCATTTCTCTGTAATGGATCAGCCACTGAAAATGACTTCTTACAATTTCAAACATCCGCTGGCTGCACGACTTTCCACCTGTAGTATGAGCATATGTCTGCTTACCCTTGTTTTGTTTGTTGGCTACACTCTGCCGCTGCACATCATATAATTTTGAAATGAGATATGACACAAACATGGTGACAATCTATGAACTGAGTTATTACCTTGAATTCAGCACTTTCAAAATGATCACACAAACGAGTCCAATCATCAATGTTGATGTTTTCGGGTGGAGTCTGGCGAGCTTTGTCATGACCTAATTCTTGATAGTGCATATGGCATAGGTGCTTCCAAGACGTGAACCTCCTTGATAAGGTAAAGTCAATGGCCTTTCTTGTAGCTACACTAGTGATGGAGATATCAAACTCGTTCTGGAACACAAAGGCAAACATTTACTGATTATTGTAAGGCTGCAAAAATCATAAATAGAGATTAATCCGGCTAAGTTCTCGACAATTACCTGTAGCTTCTGGAAAATGGGTTGCTTATCCTCTTCAGTGACATGTTTCCAGTAAAACTTCCCAATGGGAGCCATCATTTTACAGATAACTCCCACCTCCATCTTAAACAACTTCTCATTCGCCCCAACAATCTTCTTAGCTCCTGCTGCAACTTCAATTCCACCAATCTTATTTCCAGTCATTGTTTGTTTCATTACAGCAATCCCTTTTGCTTTGCCACGTCCTTTTCGCTCTGGCGCATCTGTATAAATAATCATTATTACAAGCACATACTAAACCGATATGCGAAAACTTAAACAAATACTTACCTGATGTATTATGTTCGGTGGTTGCAGTTTCCTCCAAGTTTTCATTCTCTGCAATCACCTCTTGTGTTACTTCCTGATCACGCATGTCATTGCGGGTTCTATTCCTCGACTTCCGAGCCGGTTCCTGAACTGGCTCCCGTCCTGCAGCAGACGCTGTCGATCTTGTCAATCTTGCAGGGATTGATTGGTTGGCTGCATCCCGCTTTCTTTTGCTACCACGAGGCATACCAGGAGCCATATCTACAAAAACAAATACAAGACTATTATGAAACAACAATGAGGCTTCCACTGCTCAAACTATAAATGTCTGGCTCTGATTGAATCGTTAGAAAAGGTTTCAACGTGACAAACCAGAATCCATAACATAAAAATCACAAACTGTCTGCAAACCGAAACACAAATTTCATTGGAAGCATAGAATTCAAAATTATAGTCTAGTATAAAACAGAAAAATTCAAAAAACTCGGTTCTAGTCATCATTCTCCATATCATCTTCATCGTCATTCCTGTCATTCTCCTGAGAACATTCACTTAGGTACTCTAGCTCCTCATCATCCGCATCCTCTGATTCTGCATCTTCAGGAACCACCTCCTTCCTAGTTAGCACTCGTTCCATGATTGCGATTTCAGCAGCTGTTAGGGTCACTGGATCGCCATCAGCACTACTGAGCTGCTGCTCATCGATGTTGTCTGATGGAATTTCGATCGCCTCCGTGTTTGAATTGTCCTGGTAAGGGTCATGACTGTAAACTGGATCAACCTCTTCCCCATCCCCCTTTTCTGGAACGTCATATATATGCCTAGGACAGACATTATTGACTATACGCCATGTACCTCCGTTTTTTGTATCCCCTATATAAAAAACTTGTCTTGCTTGGTTAGCTAATACATAGGGCTCATTTTGGTACCACCTCTTCCCTATGTTAACACTAGTTAGGAAACCATCAGATCTGATCCCATTCCTCGTATCTCCTACATCCCACCAATCACACTTGAATAAATATACATTCAAGTTGTGACAGAATTGAATTCGCAAAATGTCTACCACCACACCATAAAAATCTATAATATGCCCATTATGTTCCCCCTGAACAACCACACCACTATTCTGAGTACTCCGTTTACTATCTACGTCATGAATTTGAAACCGAACACCATTTACAATTAAACCCGTGTATCTAGTTATTCTCTCATCTGCACCTATACCTAGAATGTATAAATGGTCATTCTGGCCAAGGGAGCCAGAGGCAAACAACTTTGTAACCTATATAAAATAGAAGAACAAAAAACCAGCAAGGCATAGTTAGAATTTCCCACGAAAAGTTGAACTCAAAACAACAAAGAGAAAATCGTTATAAGTATCGATTTATAGAATTGACCACAGCTTACATAAGTTTTTAACCATTTTGGGAAAAATTCTGCAATAGCCGTGAATGTAGAATTCAGATTATTCTTCTGCATCTCCTCGGAATACATGCTGTCATGAGTTTCATGTGTGATCAGACCTTTAACTATAAAAAGTGAACTTGTACTATATACGCACTAGAAGAGAAATTAAAGTGAAAGACAATGCAACTTACTTGAAGTAATCCTCCCCCTCTTCCCAATTATTTAGTATGTAGGTTTGAATCTTGTTAAACTCTGGACGCTTTAGAATCTCATATTTAGCACCACCTAAAGGTCTAGTTTTCTGATTGAAAATAGAAAACCCACCTTCACCATGTACATGAGGCCCTTCATCATTTCTATCTAAACGAGTCTCCACCGAATCAAACCCGTCAAGGTATCTCGCACAGAATTCAGAACACTCTTTAGCGATATATTTTTCAGCAATGGATCCCTCTGCATGTGCTTTATTTGTGACAAGTTTTTTCAATTTCCCTAAGAACCTTAGTACAAGTGAATACAGAAACACATGTTAACTTAGTGAAAAGGAAACTTAAAACATTAAGCCAATAAAAACAAACAAGACTGCCTATGTACCTTTCCATTGGATACATCCACCTATATTGAACTGGACCGCCGAACATTATCTCGTCAGGAAGATGAATTGCAAGATGCATCATTATGACAAAGAACGATGGAGGATAGACCAACTCTAGTTTGCACATAATTAAGATTATGTTCTTTTGCAAGGTGTGGACAGAAGATTTGGATATGGTTTTCGAACAAAGCTCTCTAAAAAATTGGCTTAGTTCAGCCAAGACGACATATACTTCTTTCTTCAAGAAACCTTGTGCCACTGCTGGCAATAAACGTTGTATGAAAACATGGTAGTCGTGACTTTTCATTCCAGTCACAGACCGCCCATCACTAGTGATACAGCGTGATATGTTGGATGCATATGCATCGGGAAACTTTATGGTTTTCAACCACTCACACACTTCGCGTTGTTTCGAGACCGGTAATGAATAACAGGCCTGAGGTAAACAAGGCTTAGCCCCAGTTCTGTCAATGTGCAACTCTTTCCGTATTCCCATGTTCTCCAAATCTAGCCTAGCAGTCATGCCATCTTTTGTTTTCCCTTCAATGTTCATCAGGGTCCCTAGCAGATTCTCACTGATATTCTTCTCCACGTGCATAACATCTAAGTTATGCCGCAATGCAATACTAGACCAATAAGGCAAACCCCAGAAAGCAGCTTTGGTTTTCCAGTTTAAACTAGGATTTGAGGCACCTCTTTTCCTTTTGCGACTACTACTGGCCTGCTCACTACCTAAAGCAAAATTAACTTGGTCAAGCAGTTGTTGTCCAGTTAACAATTTAGGTCTAGCTCTAAAATCTGACTTCCCATCAAATTTCCTACTTCTCCTCCATGGGTGATCTTTGTCTAACCATCTACGGTGACCCAAATAGCACTCTTTGCTGCCAAACTGTAATCGTAGGTAGTCTGTCTCCCTATTGCAGACAGGACAAGCTAACCTACCTTTAGTACTCCACCCGCACAACATACCATAAGCTGGAAAATCATTTATGGTCCATAAAAGCGCAGCATGTAACTAAAAAGTTTCATTAGAGTACGCATCATAAGCTTTGACCCCAGGATTCCATAACTCGTTCAGACTCTCAATCACTGGCTCCAAATACACATGTATATTGTTACCCGGGGATTTCTTCCCTGGTATCAGGACAGTAAGAAAAAGAAAAGACTCTTTCATGCAGTACCATGGTGGCAAATTGTAAGGAGTAAGAACAACAGGCCACATGCTGTAGCTCGTACTCATGTTGCCAAACGGATTAAACCCATCACTTAACAATGCCAGTCGGACGTTCCTAGGATCGGAAGCAAACCAATTATGGGCTACATCAAAATCTTTCCAAGTCTGTGCATCTGCTGGATGCCTAAGGATATCATCGTCAACACGATTATCCTTGTGCCACCTCATAGCCTTCGCAATATGCTTAGTCATAAACAACCGCAGAAGCCTATCCTTTATAGGGAAATACCTAGCCCTTTTAATGGCAACATCAGACCCTTTACCAGCAAAATATCTATCAGATTGACACTTGGGGCATTTCCTCTCATGAAGAAGATCCCGCCTAAATAAAACACAATCATTCGGGCAAGCATCTATTGTGGTGTAACCAAAACCCAGGTCTTTAATATATTTCTTGACATCATAGTAAGAACTTGGCAAAGACTCACCTTTAGGTAAAGCCTTTTTAATCGTTTCAAAATTCAAGTTGAATAACTTGTCTGAACTATTTGTAACTATTTTGTTGTTCATCAACTTCATAATGAATGACAGTTTGGAGAAGGTTTCACAACCAGGAAAAAGTGGAGCTTTAGCATCCTTAATCAGTCTTGCTAATGTGGGATCAATATCCCCAACAACCCAGTTAGAGTTTCCAGAATCAGGTCTTTGTGCGACATTAGCTCTACCTAAGTCATCTAACATGGTAGGAATGTCTGTATCAACAAAATAATTATCCTCCTCCTCAAGATGAGGAGGAGAGCTCGCTGGACCACTACTACCAATCTCAACAGCAGGTTCCCCATGATGAACCCACCGTACGTAATCCGGAACCATTCCATGATTGTAGATGTCAGCTTTCACTAACTCAATGGTCTTGAAGGAGCAATTGTTGCACCCTCGGCATGGGCACCTAACTCTACCTTGACCATAAAGACATTGCATGGCACATTGTATAAAAGCATCAACACCACGTAATTACTGAGGACAAAATCTGTCCTTCAGTTTCAACCACGACCTATCCATTCTCCTAGTGCACTTAAAGTGAACTAACCTGAACAACTCAAAGTGCCTTTGCTGCAAATTCCCACTTGCAATGGAACTACAACAGTTCACAACTCCAACAGAAATGCCCAGCTGGTGCAGGAGAAGGAGGATTAAAAGTAGTAGAACCTGGGGGAAAACAAATGCAAACATGGTTAGTTAGGGCCAAATAGGCTGCTCGAGACTCCCCTCACCAGAAACAAAACCGAGATAAGCACAGTAATGATGTCCAACTAATGCTTTCAGTCATGGCGATGTTAACAAACAACTAAAGAAGGTTGCAACCTCACAAGACCTAATTACTAACTCACACATTGACAAGCAAAAAAAAAAGGAACTCGCAGAATTTGAATGTCAATTAGGAACGAGTAATCACTCATAATTTCACAGATTCATGCATTCAGGGGAAGAGAATGAGAGGGGTCCTAACCTTGGGTTCGAATATCCTCTTTCGTTTATCTAAGGACCTGCTCCAAATATATGATTCTAGACGATTGAGGATCTCGAAAATTGTTGGAGATGCTTCCGCTGGGCATGCAATCATACAAGGGTTAGGGATTGGAAGTCAAGCGCACAATCTGTTTCCTTCCCTCTAGGGACGGAATAGAGCATGCAACCGAAGCAAGGAAACCTAGAAACTGAAAAACAAACGAACAATCAAACGGGAGGTTGCGAGGATTCTTACATGCACTGACGAAATTGGATGCGGGGACGGCGATGGATGAGGTCTGCGCGCGAGGATGGCGGTGGATGAGGTCTGGGCTTGGGGATGGCGGTGGATGAGGTCTGCGCGCGGGAACAGAGAAAGGAAAGAAAGGGGGAAGAGATCAATCTAGGGATTCAGAGATAGGTGATTGGGCGGAGAATGAAAAAAAAAGGGGGGAAGAGATCAATCTGCGCACAATCTCCTAAAACGAAAGGAAAGAAAGGGGGGAAGAATGAAAAAAAGAAGCGCCCAGAATTCCCTCCATGGACGATTGAGTTTTCTTTTCAGTATGAGAATTTGAGATATTTCTTCTTCCTTCGCTCCATAATATCCCGCCATTCTCGATAATTTCACTTAATTAGTCGTCGATAGGTAAATAACACCTATTTTGACTGTTCAGCATAAGATATTTTGACAAACTACTCGTCACAACCGTAAACTATTCTGACTACGTGTATTATGACAATCCGGTTATCATAACAAGATAGTCATTCTAACCCGGGAGCACCATATTTTGACAACATACTAATGACAACACGTATTTTGTCATAATAACATCTTATTTTGACAGAATGTTCTGTCAACTCTGATTTTGTCATAATAGGTTGTACTATTTTGACAACTATTAGGATTGTCATATTAAATAACTTATTATGACAAATCTATTATGACAAAAAATTATTTTGTCGTAACTAACCAAAATTCTTGTAGTGCCAAGACCCTAGCCAGTCATTTGAACCTGTGTCTAAGACCTCCTGATTAGTTAGTGGTGACACCCCATATGTGAACTCTAGCATTTAGAGGCTGCCATCATGGTGAAGAGATGTTAGGGATTGAGAGAAATAGCATGCGCATTTTTCGCATCAAATTGTCCTGACCCCACTGGTCGAGAGTGAGTGATTCATTTTCATATTCTAAATACTCTTGTACCCCAGTGAGGACCTAGATTGCTTGGTCTCTGTTCTGATGTTTTGGGTTGGATGCATGAGTTGACTGTTTTGAGTAAGTGGTTGAGTCAAGTCTAGGTTGGCTGGTGAACAGAAGGGAGACTCTTCCTTTACTCGATTTTGCTGCACTCGAATGTCCTTTGTGGTGGTTGTCCAGGTTGCTATTGAAGTTGTTCATGTGTTGATGCTTGAAAACCAGTACGATTCATGTGTTCTGTGCCTTTATGACTTGTCCCCAATGTTGGTTGATTGAAATATGTAAGCTTACCTGGTGTCCGACTTGGTTTGCTTGGGGACAAGCAAACGGTTAAGTGTGGGGGAGTTTGATAGACCGTTAATTACACATGTTTTTACCCCCGTTCTTAGACCGTTTGAGGTGTTGATTCTCGTATTTTAGGCTGATTTCACGCTAGGTTGTGCTTGTTTGTGATATTTCAGGTCCTAGTACGTGAATGGAGGCTTGGGAGCGAGTTTGGGGTCGATTGGATGAAGATCGGACGCATGGCGAGGTTCCAAGGAAGCCACACGGGCAGTCCTGGGTGTCACACGGCCGTGCAAGTTGCAATTGTGGCCGTGTGATTCTCACCGAGAGCAAACACGGGCAACTCAGGAAATCCACACGGTCGTGCAACCCTGGCCATGTGAGATAGCTGAAGATCGACTTAATGATACGCCGCGTTTCAATCCGCACGGCCAAATGGGTGAGCCACACGGCCGTGTGGCCTGCCCGTGTGAGTCGGGAAACTCTGGTTTTTGAGCCAATTTCGAGCCAAAAGTGGGGGAATCGGATTTTCAGAGCAAAAACAGAGCCCTAGAGAGAGAAAGTACGAAAAACACATCCTAGAAGCTATCTTGGAGCTGGGTTTCATCGAATAGAGCTTGGAGATCGTCATAGGAGTGGAAATCATCATCCCGGAGCATATTTTCCTCATCATTATGAGTATGACTACTCCGATTACTGTTTTCTCTTCTCTCTCTATGGAGTAGAACCCTTCTCTCACTTGGGTATGAAGAACCCTAGTTCCTTGTGTTAGGGATTTGATTGTAATGACTTGGGATGATATTACTGTTTGATTTTAATCGAATGATGCATGTTTATTGAATTGATTGAAGTCTGATCAGCTTTTTTCGATTTCTGCTGCAGCCTGAGATAGATAGAATCTGATTAGGTTGATAGAGCCTCTTCATTCGATAGTAGGAGATTGGCTATACGAGAGTTAGCCAGTTTACTGCTTTGTACTGGAATTCAATTCCAGTAGTGGATTTCTGTGTTCATAGCCTCAGCTTTCTATCCCGGTGAAGACTAGCCGTCTGCCGGGTAGTTAGACTGAGAGGGCTTGGTCAGCTTAAGAGATTCCAAGCTACTGTCGGATCTTCCGCAGTCTAATCAACAGTGAATCAACCCAGGGGAATTACAATTGAACCTAATCAAGGGGCTAGGGGGGCTCAATCCTGAGTGACTCTTTCCTGACTTTGAAAACCGAACAATTTACTGCTTTCTTACTGCTTTTGCTTTAAACAACAATCAATCGAATTAGTTGGCTAGATAATAGATAATCACGGAGTAAGCAGTAGATCTAGACCCCGGGTTGATAATAGAACTTGCCTGTTACTGCATTCCCGGACTGCGATTAGACTTGGTCGCAGTTGGGTGTTGTGTTTTGGCGTGTCACTTGCCTCCGGAAGATAAGAGACTTACCCCACCGCACTCAGCACACTCCACCCCCTGACCAATCCTCTCCACCGCCGAGTATTCATGATTTTGAAATACACTGTGACGGTTCCTTTTTCAGCGAGTCATAGGAGGCGGCTTATGGCGTCGTAGTGACGAACAGCCATGGACAGGTTTGTAATGGGAGAGCTGAGCCCCTGCATTGTTTTCCCCACTTGAAGCAGAAGCTATTGCCCTTTGGGAGGGAACACGAATGGCTGAAGAGTTGGCAGCTCCGTGCCTGATCAGGACTGACTGCCAGACCCTTGTTCAGGCCCTTGCAAACCCAATAGAGGTTTGGCCATGGCGTGTAGCAGGCTGGATCAACAGGATCAAGAACTTTTCTATCAATCACGCGACCAGCAGGGTTGAATTCTTCAACAGAAGAAGAAATTGCAAGGCGAACTGGGTTGCGCGATCATGTGCAAAAAAAGATCTACCGGTTGATTGGATCCAGGTTCTTGATGTAATTGCTCCTCTCTTGTAATCCTTTGGCTTCTACCTCGAGGAATGGAAATTCTCTGCCCTTTTTCAAAAAAAAACTTGACCTACTTTCAGCCGTTCATTTCTCGATTTCTGTGGTGGGACAGTGCACAAAGACAATAATGTAACGTTTCATTTTTTCCCTTTGTATTTATTGCTTTTCATTAAAATAAAGGAAGGCATTACGTCACGTCTCTTCCGCTATATAATTTAAGATAGAGCAACGCTTCCCCTTCTCTACCCTTTTCCTCCTTAGAACTCTTACCCTATGTTTCTGAAGGAAGGGAGGAAAAGGAGGGGAGGTGAAGGAAAATTAAGAAGGGAGGGGAGATTTGGAGGTGAATGAATTTGGGAGGAAAATGTTATTTTATGGAGGAAAGTGGGAAGGAATATGTGTATTGAAAAGTGTGATGAATATGTTATTTTAATAGTAAAATAATCTGATTGTATGTTAATATTCTACTCATAAGTTATGGATTAAATTTGTACTTTCTTTCTAAATCGTACGAGAGATTCTATCGGAAAAATTAGTGGTAGGATATTTTATTCTAAAATCATGATTTAACCACATCAATTATTTTATACCGTTTAAAATTGCATATCGGTTTAAGACTTGGGTTCCGTTACAAACCCCACTGGTTGCAAAACTCCATTCATATAATACGATACGATTATATTTCATACGAACGAATTTTATAGGATTTTGCAGGACGAGATTTTGTATACTATCCACTCCCTTATTTTAATAAAAACAATTTGGACTATAACAACAAACCAAAATCTTAACGATAAAAATAAAAAGTCTATTCCCCATCCCCAATTTTCCGTCTACCCAACCCATCTCACTCTACCTAAAAAAATTGACAAACTCACTCTCTAGACTCTTCCATCCCCATATGTGATGCTAACTGAGAAAGAATCTATTCTCCACCCACTTTCTTCTCCTTTCTCCTTCGCTAATCCGCCATTTCTCTCTTCTGGGAGCCCTATCAATTGAGAAAAAAAGAGAGCCAGCCTAATCCGCCAAGAAGAGCCTTGATCCAGGCAAAATCGAGGCATGCATGTCTCTTTGATTTTGTATCCTATGTTTTTGTTTGTTTTAATTGAGGTTTTGTGTTTTGGAGTCCTCGTTGTATAGAGGAAAGTAGAAAAACAGAGGCGGCCGGACTTCCTCGTCGACTATCGAATATGTTATCACTGCCTATAAAACTGGATGATGCATTTTTTGAGTTCATTTTTCTTCGTTATTTTTCAAATTGGAAACAGATTTTCTTCTTTCTTCTGCAGGTGATAAATCTTCTGGTTTTTGTGGAAAGAAGAAAGAAGGAGAAAGTAAAGAAAGAGGGGAGAGGAGAGAGATTATGAAAACTAAAAAAAAGGAAAATAGAGCTCACTCTGCCTTTTCTCTCCGATTTGGAGGGATTGGTTGAACAGTTCACTTTTCCTTCCATTTTCCGCTCTCCTGCACTGTTGCTTTTTCCGAAAACGGGGGAAAGTGCTTCGTAATTCCAACTTTTCGTTCCCTTTTTTCCTTTCCTCCCTTCGTAGAGCCATATTTTCTTCATCTCCTTATTTCACTCCTTGGGTAATTTCTATGTTAATAGTTAGATATGAGCGACATGAAAGTGTTCTAAACGGGCTCTCTTCTGATTCTCCGTTTCATCCTTGTTTTGGAGCCTCCGGATCGATTGAAGAATTCAACCAGGTATTCATCGTTTCACAGGTAACCTAGGTTCGGCCCTAACACTTTCTACTGCATGTTCTAAAAATAACAAAGAAATAAAGGCTCGTTCTTGCATCCTACCACTTATTTATGGACGTTCTCCATGAGAACGTGCTTCATCCAAAATTTTCAACTCAGTAATCTTAAGAGAGATATTTTTGTCAACAAATTATTAGTAATTAACTAATTATCATGAATCTTAAACTCAAGTTCCCTACGTTTCTGTCCATCCGAAAATTTCCAGAAGAAAAGCTTCCTCATTCATTTTCCCGTTTATATTATATAATTTGGGATATTTAATAATGATTATTTTATATGAATTTAATCAACTTTATAACATAAATATAACCATGACAGGAATTATAGAAAAATGGGTTAGTATCTTGGGGTGACAATGTTATTTATAAGTTAATTACTTCTATTAATACTTCTATCAATTCAACAGTCAAGGTTACTATGCTTTGTATAACACCAACCATTTAAAATTTACTTTAGTTTCATGTTGTTGATGAAAAAGCAATCGAAAACAGTACAAATAAAATTTAAAGTAATTTACTACAAAAGAGGTAAATCAAAGTGTGGTATTGTTAAATTTTGTAAGAGTCAGATTTCATTACATGATTTTTTTTAACTATCTATAAATGATGTTCGAAATCTCTGTAATGTAATTGTTATTTTTAAAGTTGTTAAATATTATTTTTTCAATATTAAACATAAAGCTATCTTACTTCACATGCAATTACCATGGTTGATTATGTATTATTGATGAAATGTATACGGTCAACCGGCGAACTCAAATCTAGTGTTATTGCTAAGCATAAATGCATAGATGTCATTTGCCGTTTCATTTCTACGGTGGATGGATTTTTGGACTATATTTCTCTGATGGATTCTTCTTTTATACAGGGCCCAAGCTTGTTGCAGGTACCATGGCTGAGAACGTTGCTAACCTTCGTAATCAAAGGATTCTCATCGAGAATTAGATTGCTGCACCACCGCAAGACCAACTTGGTGCAACCTCTGCAGGGCTGTCCAGTTTTATCATCTGTGCCTGGTTGAGAGGTTGCACCAAGTTGGTCTTGCGGTGGTGCAGCCAAGGCCTATCTTACTTTTCCCAGTTTCTGTTCAGGGTAGGTTTAATGGAAACTTTTGTTAAGTTGATTGTTAGTGAATCATAGGTATGGTGCAATTAGTTTAGATATACTTTCTGATCAGTTTCTTCTTAACAAGGTTGCCACGAGGGTAGGTTTTTTTAGCCTAGTCCTTGAATGTAGGATGGAAATGAAAACTTTTGTTAAGTTGATTGGCTAAAATCTAGTGTTATTGCTAAGCATAAATGCATAGATGTCATTTGCCGTTTCATTTCTTCGGTGGAAGGATTTTTGGACTGTATTTCTCTGATGGATTCTTCTTTTATACAGGGCCCAAGCTCCAGAGGATAAGGCGTGGCCCATGAACTGCATGCTTAATTTGGGTGAGGCCCCAGAAATTCTGAGGCCTTGGGTCCGGCCTGCGGCGTAACCCTAACCTTATATAAGCTGCTGCAACTGTCGCTCTGTCAGCTCCGATCGTTGAAGGAATTCGCCGTTTCTTCCGAGTATGTCTATTTCTCGCGATCGATTCAGCTTTTCGTATGACTGATGATTGAGATTCCTTCTCTATAGATCTGCATATGTGCATTTAGGTCGTTCCGCGGTAGATCTGCGATTCCTTCTCTGTAGATCTGCATTTCTGTGCATTTAGGTCGTTTCGATTTTTTTGTTTTCCTGAGTATGTTCTTTTTTTTTATGTATCTCCTGTATGCGGTAGGTGATCTTCTACATGATCGTTAGATCGTAGATCCTCCATTTTGCTGTTTTTCTATGTATGTGCATTGTTGATGATATGAATGCGATCCTTTTTTTTTGTATATCTACTGCCATACGCCGTTAGATCGCAGTTCCTCCATTTTGCTGTGGCGATTCTGCCTCGTCTTTTATTTCTCATCCGTCTTCTTTTTTGTTTTTGTGATCTTGTTGCAGGTACCATGGCTGAGAACGTTGCTAACCTTCGTAATCAAAGGATTCTCATCGAGAATGAGATTGCTGCACCACCGCAAGACCAACTTGGTGCAACCTCTCAACCTCTGCAGGGCTGTCCAGTTCTATCATCTGCGCCTGGTTGAGAGGTTGCACCAAGTTGGTCTTGCGGTGGTGCAGCCAAGGCCTATCTTACTTTTCCCAGTTTCTGTTCAGGGTAGGTTTAATGGAAACTTTTGTTAAGTTGATTGTTGGTGAATCATAGGTATGGTGCAATTAGTTTAGATATACTTTCTGATCAGTTTCTTCTTAACAAGGTTGCCACGAGGGTAGGTTTTTTTAGCCTAGTCCTTGAATGTAGGATGGAAATGGAAACTTTTGTTAAGTTGATTGACTAAAATCTAGTGTTATTGCTAAGCATAAATGCAAAAATGTCATTTGCCGTTTCATTTCTACGGTGGATGGATTTTTGGACTGTATTTCTCTGATGGATTCTTCTTTTATACAGGGCCCAAGCTCCAGAGGATAAGGCGTGGCCCATGAACTGCATGCTTAATTTGGGTGAGGCCCCAGAAATTCTGAGGCCTCGGGTCCGGCCTGCGGCGTAACCCTAACCTTATATAAGCTGCTGCAACTGTCGCTCTGTCAGCTCCAATCATTGAAGGAATTCGAAGTTTCTTCCGAGTATGTCTATTTCTCGCGATCGATTCAGCTTTTCGTATGACTGATGATTGAGATTCCTTCTTTATAGATCTGCATATGTGCATTTAGGTCGTTCCGCGGTAGATCTGCGATTCCTTCTCTGTAGATCTGCATTTCTGTGCATTTAGGTCACTTCGATTTTTTTAGTTTTTCTGAGTATGTTCTTTTTTTTTTATGTATCTCCTGTATGCGGTAGGTGATCTTCTACATGATCGTTAGATCGTAGATCCTCCATTTTGCTGTTTTTCTGTGTATGTGCGTTGTTGATGATATGAATGCGATCCTTTTTTTTATATCTACTGCCATACGACGTTAGATCGCAGATCCTCCATTTTGCTGTGGCGATTCTGCCTCGTCCTTTATTTCTCATCCGTCTTCTTTTTTGTTTTTGTGATCTTGTTGCAGGTACCATGGCTGAGAACGTTGCTAACCTTCGTAATCAAAGGATTCTCATCGAGAATGAGATTGCTGCACCACCGCAAGACCAACTTGGTGCAACCTCTGCAGGGCTATCCTGTTCTATCATCTGCGCCTGGTTGAGAGGTTGCACCAAGTTGGTCTTGCGGTGGTGCAGCCAAGGCCTATCTTACTTTTCCCAGTTTCTGTTCAGGGTAGGTTTAATGGAAACTTTTGTTAAGTTGATTGTTAGTGAATCATAGGTATGGTGCAATTAGTTTAGATATACTTTCTGATCAGTTTCTTCTTAACAAGGTTGCCACGAGGGTAGGTTTTTTTAGCCTAGTCCTTGAATGTAGGATGGAAATGAAAACTTTTGTTAAGTTGATTGGCTAAAATCTAGTGTTATTGCTAAGCATAAATGCATAGATGTCATTTGCCGTTTCATTTCTTCGGTGGATGGATTTTTGGACTGTATTTCTCTGATGGATTCTTCTTTTATACAAGCCCCAAGCTCCAGAGGATAAGGCGTGGCCCATGAACTGCATGCTTAATTTGGGTGAGGCCCCAGCAATTCTGAGGCCTCGGGTCCGGCCTGCGGCGTAACCCTAACCTTATATAAGCTGCTGCAACTGTCGCTCTGTCAGCTCCGATCGTTGAAGGAATTCGCCGTTTCTTTCGAGTATGTCTATTTCTCGCGATCGATTCAGCTTTTCGTATAACTGATGATTGAGATTCCTTCTCTGTAGATCTGCATATGTGCATTTAGGTCGTTCCGCGGTAGATCTGTGATTCCTTCTCTGTAGATCTGCATTTCTGTGCATTTAGGTCGCTTCGATTTTTTTGTTTTCCTGAGTATGTTCTTTTTTTTTATGTATCTCCTGTATGCGGTAGGTGATCTTCTACATGATCGTTAGATCGTAGATCCTCCATTTTGCTGTTTTTCTGTGTATGTGCGTTGTTGATGATATGAATGCGATCCTTTTTTTTTTGTATATTTACTGCCATACGCCGTTAGATCGCAGTTCCTCCATTTTGCTGTGGCGATTCTGCCTCGTCTTTTATCTCTCAGCCGTCTTCTTTTTTGTTTTTGTGATCTTGTTGCAGGTACCATGGCTGAGAACGTTGCTAACCTTCGTAATCAAAGGATTCTCATCGAGAATGAGATTGCTGCACCACCGCAAGACCAACTTGGTGCAACCTCTGCAGGGCTGTCCAGTTCTATCATCTGCGCCTGGTTGAGAGGTTGCACCAAGTTGGTCTTGCGGTGGTGCAGCCAAGGCCTATCTTACTTTTCCCAGTTTCTGTTCAGGGTAGGTTTAATGGAAACTTTTGTTAAGTTGATTGTTAGTGAATCATAGGTATGGTGCAATTAGTTTAGATATACTTTCTGATCAGTTTCTTCTTAACAAGATTGCCACGAGGGTAGGTTTTTTTAGCCTAGTCCTTGAATGTAGGATGGAAATGGAAACTTTTGTTAAGTTGATTGGCTAAAATCTAGTGTTATTGCTAAGCATAAATGCATAGATGTCATTTGCCGTTTCATTTCTTCGGTGGATGTATTTTTGGACTGTATTTCTCTGATGGATTCTTCTTTTATACAGGGCCCAAGCTCCAGAGGATAAGGCGTGGCCCATGAACTGCATGCTTAATTTGGGTGAGGCCCCAGAAATTCTGAGGCCTCTTGTCCGGCCTGCGGCGTAACCCTAACCTTATATAAGCTGCTGCAACTGTCCCTCTGTCAACTCCAATCATTGAAGGAATTCGTCGTTTCTTCCGAGTATGTCTATTTCTCGCGATCGATTCATCTTGTCGTATGACTGATGATTGAGATTCCTTCTCTGTAGATCTGCATATGTGCATTTAGGTCGTTCCGCGGTAGATCTGCGATTCCTTCTCTGTAGATCTGCATTTCTGTGCATTTAGGTCACTTCGATTTCTTTTTTTTTTTCTGAGTATGTTCTTTTTTTTATGTATCTCCTGTATGCGGTAGGTGATCTTCTACATGATCGTTAGATCGTAGATCCTCCATTTTGCTGTTTTTCTGTGTATGTGCGTTGTTGATGATATGAATGCGATCCTTTTTTTTTTGTATATCTACTGCCATACGCCGTTAGATCGCAGATCCTCCATTTTGTTGTGGCGATTCTGCCTCGTCTTTTATTTCGCATCCGTCTTCGTTTTTGTTTTTATGATCTTGTTGCAGGTACCATGGCTGAGAACGTTGCTAACCTTCGTAATCAAAGGATTCTCATCGAGAATGAGATTGCTGCACCACCGCAAGACAACCTTGGTGCAACCGCTGCAGGGCTGTCCAGTTCTATCATCTGCGCCTGGTTGAGAGGTTGCACCAAGTTGGTCTTGCGGTGGTGCAGCCAAGGCCTATCTTACTTTTCCCAGTTTCTGTTCAAGGTAGGTTTAATGGAAACTTTTGTTAAGTTGATTGTTAGTGAATCATAGGAATGGTGCAATTAGTTTAGATATACTTTCTGATCAGTTTCTTCTTAACAAGGTTGCCACGAGGGTAGGTTTTTTTAGCCTAGTCCTTGAATGTAGGATGGAAATGAAAACTTTTGTTAAGTTGATTGGCTAAAATCTAGTGTTATTGCTAAGCATAAATGCATAGATGTCATTTGCCGTTTCATTTCTTCGGTGGATGGATTTTTGGACTGTATTTCTCTTATGGATTCTTCTTTTATATAGGGCCCAAGCTCCAGAGGATAAGGCGTGGCCCATGAACTGCATGCTTAATTTGGGTGAGGCCCCAGAAATTCTGAGGCCTCGGGTCCGGCCTGCGGCGTAACCCTAACCTTATATAAGGTGCTGCAACTGTCGCTCTGTCAGCTCCGATCGTTGAAGGAATTCGTCGTTTCTTCCGAGTATGTCTATTTCTCGCGATCGATTCAGCTTTTCGTATGACTGATGATTGAGATTCCTTCTCTGTAGATCTGCATATGTGCATTTAGGTCGTTCCGCGGTAGATCTGCGATTCCTTCTCTGTAGCTCTGCATTTCGGTGCATTTAGGTCGCTTCGATTTTTTTGTTTTTCTGAGTATGTTCTTTTTTTTTATGTATCTCCTTTATGCGGTAGGTGATCTTCTACATGATCGTTAGATCGTAGATCCTCCATTTTGCTGTTTTTCTGTGTATGTGCGTTGTTGATGATATGAATGCGATCCTTTTTTTTGTATATCTACTGCCATACGCCGTTAGATCCCAGATCCTCCATTTTGCTGTGGCGTTTCTGCCTCGTCTTTTATTTCTCATCCATCTTCTTTTTTGTTTTTGTGATCTTGTTGCAGGTACCATGGCTGAGAACGTTGCAAACCTTCGTAATCAAAGGATTCTCATCGAGAATTAGATTGCTGCAGAGGTTGCACCAAGTTGGTCTTGCGGTGGTGCAGCCAAGGCCTATCTTACTTTTTCCAGTTTCTGTTCAGTTGAGGTTGAATGGAAACTTTTGTTAAGTTGATTGTTAGTGAATCATAGGTATGGTGCAATTAGTTTAGATATACTTTCTGATCAGTTTCTTCTTAACAAGGTTGCCACGAGGGTTGGTTTTTTTAGCCTAGTCCTTGAATGTAGGATGGAAATGGAAACTTTTGTTAAGTTGATTGGCTAAAATCTAGCATAAATGCATAGATGTCATTTGCCGTTTCATTTCTTCGGTGGATGGATTTTTGGACTGTATTTCTCTGATGGATTCTTCTTTTATACAGGGCCCAAGATCCAGAGGATAAGGCGTGGCCCATGAACTGCATGCTTAATTTGGGTGAGGCCCTAGAAATTCTGAGGCCTCGGGTCCGGCCTGCGGCGTAACCCTAACCTTATATAAGCTGCTGCAACTGTCGCTCTGTCAGCTCCGATCGTTGAAGGAATTCGCCGTTTCTTCCGAGTATGTCTATTTCTCGCGATCGATTCAGCTTTTCGTATGACTGATGATTGAGATTCCTTCTCTGTAGATCTGCATATGTGCATTAAGGTCGTTCCGCGGTAGATCTGCGATTCCTTCTCTATAGATCTGCATTTCTGTGCATTTAGGTCGCTTCGATTTTTTTGTTTTTCTGAGTATGTTCTTTTTTTTTATGTATCTCCTGTATGCGGTAGGTGATCTTCTACATGATCGTTTGATCGTAGATCCTCCATTTTGCTGTTTTTCTGTGTATGTGCGTTGTTGATGATATGAATGCGATCCTTTTTTTTTGTATATCTACTGCCATACGCCGTTATATCGCAGATCCTCCATTTTGCTGTGGCGATTCTGCCTCGTCTTTTATTTCTCAGCCGTTTTCTTTTTTGTTTTTGTGATCTTGTTGCAGGTAACATGGCTGAGAACGTTGCTAACCTTCGTAATCAAAGGATTCTCATCGAGAATGAGATTGCTGCACCACCGCAATACCAACTTGGTGCAACCTCTGCAGGGCTGTCCAAGTTGGTCTTGCGGTGGTGCAGCCAAGGCCTATCTTACTTTTCCCAGTTTCTGTTCAGGGTAGGTTTAATGGAAACTTTTGTTAAGGTTATTGTTAGTGAATCATAGGTATGGTGCAATTAGTTTAGATATACTTTCTGATCAGTTTCTTCTTAACAAGGTTGCCACGAGGATAGGTTTTTTTTAGCCTAGTCCTTGAATGTAGGATGGAAATGGAAACTTTTGTTAAGTTGATTGTTAGTGAATCTTGCAATTAGTTTAGATATGGTGCAAGTAGTTTAGATATACTGCTGATCAGTTTCTTCTTAACAGGGTTGCCAGCACTCCATGGCACATTGGAGGCTGTTGCGCTGGAAATGAACCAAGCATACGAGTACATGTTCAATCACCCGACTGCCCCTGCCATACTCAAGGATGCCCTCCCGGCTTACCACCTGCAGCTGAACCGCAGGGGTGGAGAGCTTGAAGACCTGATTACTCCAGTAGAAGCGATTTGTTTGAGCCACGTAACTGCCTTCTTCAAGCGCCCCGCCTAAGCGTCTCTCCTCCTGCACACAAAAGCGCCCACCGAACCCTGTGGAAGGGTTCGTTAGCACTCCAACGCCCAAGTCAGAACCACCTTCTAGAGAGAGAAGTAGAATATAAGTTTTAGAGAGAAGTTGGAACCTGAGTAAATGAGCTCCACCCACTTCACTATTTATACTCGGGCTAGGGTCGACTAGTGCCCCCCAAATCCGCCCTACGTCATCACCTCATTAAATGCACTGTACCTTTCTTCCTCCAGGCGCCCCGACATTCTGACACCAATCTGCACCCACGAGGCGCACGGCCCCACCCCGTGTCTCCTCCGTACGCTTTTGACCGTTGCCCCCCTTTTGTCGTCATGCGTCCCATCTTAGACCTGGTCCCACCACTTGGACCCTGGCCTCTCCTCCCTTCTTGGGCCGGGCATCCCCCTTGCCAGGCCCATGCTCCCGGCCCATGGCGACCCCTTGGGCCCTTACCTGGGCCCTACCTCCTATGCCCCCAACAATTGCCCCCCAGTTAGGCGCCTACCACCCGGTGGGGGCCTAACTAACCCATTCTTCTCCGGCAGCGCCACCCTGCTCTAATGCGCTCTCCTTGGCCCCCATGCTTTCTTTTGAGAGAACGCCTTGCCAACGCTCCCCTTCCGCGGAGCGCTTTTGGGCTCCTACCCCTCCTGCCAACCAACGCGCCCCTCACTCCCTCTTTCTTCATTAAAAAAATTTTTTATTTATTATAGGCCGACTGTTGGGCTTCCGCCTTGATTGTGGACGGACCATTGGGCTCCTGCCTCGATCAATGGTCCATTCTCCCCTCCCCCCAGGCTGAAGCGATTTCAAACGTCGAATTTTGAATTCGCTCCAGCCTGGGTGACTGTTCGGCTTCCACCACCCCGCTCTCTCTCCTTCGTTCCATCGCCTATAAATTGCCCCCCACCACTTCCTTCTTCCTCACTTTGACAAACTCACCCTCTCTCTACTTTCTCACTCTAAACTTTGCTCTGCTCTGCCCCCCAGTGCTCTTCGCACCCCTCAGCCACATCTCTCGGCCACTTGTCCTAGGCGCCTCACCCTTCCCCACGAATCTTACTCCTCCTCGCCTTTTCTTCCCTACCCATGGCCTCCTCGAATCAACCTGGGTCCCCCAAGACGGCGCCTACCGATTCCGCGCCTCAGGCTACGGCGCCTCAGAATGTGGTGCCTGCCAACGCGGGGCCCTCCAACGTTGCGCCTTCCAACGCGGCGCCTTCAGCCACTCCTGCTGCTACTCCAGGTACCCACACGCTCTATCCCCTTTATTTTACGCTCGCTTTGGGTTTCACGCGTTACGCCTCGCACTAGTTACCCGAGAAAAAAGGGTCGAATACCGTCTTCGTCTTCCAAGTGCCTCGCGCCTCTCTTTTGACCGCCTCTTTTTCCTCCTAGCCTTCTTCCTCATGAGCGCCCTTCTTGACCTCCTCCTTTTCTTTTTACCTAGGCACCGACGCGCCTCGCGAATTCGGGATAAGCCAGTGGGGCAACATGTGGCCACCTGGGTATATGCCCACGGACATCGATCGAATGTCCGAGGAAGACGCCGGGCCGCCACACGCCTCGAAGATCTTATACTCCCGCTTCACCTCCTTAATTCGAGCGGCGCAGATGCCCGATGACTGGCGCTACGCGCATCCCTCGCCTATTGCGCGCGTGGGGGTTTGCGGCGAAGGGTAGATCGGCGTATACCAAGAGTACGCCCGCTTCGGGCTTCGGTTCCCTATCGACCCCATTCTCGAGGGCGTGCTGCATTTATGACAATGCTCCCTTGGGCGCCTTTCGCCCGTCATCATCCTCTACACCGTCCTCTTCCGCCTCAAGTGTCGTCAACACAACATCCTCCCCTCCTTCAAACTTTTCCAACATTTTTTCACCATGATCAGGAGCCCCAATTGCTTCAGCCTACAAAAGCGCTCCAAGTTGTGGTATCACATCATAAGCAAGGGCAAGAAAATGGGGCGCTCGTGGTTTGAGTCTTTCTTCTTCGTCCGCCCACGAGACACGCCCTTCTTTGAAAGCGGCGCCCCTCCTCTGACTCGGTGGTCCTTTGGGGACGAAACCGAGTTCAACAAGCACCCCGTCCTAAACCAGGCGGAGGAAGATATGGCGCGCCGCCTTTCGTCCGCGCCGATAAGCCTCAAGAAAGATGATGCCTACGCCCGCTATTTAGCGGAGTTCTATGATGATGGTAGTTTCTTATGCTTAGCTTGCACGTCCTTTCACATTTCATGCGCCCTGACTGACATGCTTCTTGTCCCTTTTGTGCAGGCACCGTGTTCACCAACATCTCGGACCTCATCCGTTCGAAGATGCATCTTATTCCTCCGAAGGCGCCTCGGAAGCGCGGCAAGACCAGCAAGGCCAAGGCGCCTGCTGGGCCATCTCAACCCGCCCCGCGAAAGCCGGTGCGGGTGAGAATTATTGCGAATCCCCCCGCGCCTTCCGGGGGCGCGGGCTCACCTGCTACCACCGAAGTGCCCCAGCCTTCGTACAACTCTCCTCTCCACTTTGACGAGGAAAGGGGCGCTTCTCCTACAGCTCCGAGCCAAGGCGCCTCCCGTTCTCACCACAGCCCGGGCGCCTCCCCTCGAAGTCAGGGCGCCACGTCCCAGACTCCCTCACGCGCCTCCCAGGCGTCGGAGAAAAGGCCAGCCGAGCCACTTCTCTCAGCCGCCAAGAAGGCTAAGCTGGACAACATCATTGCTTCGGGCGTTCCAGCGAGCTTGGTGATGCCAAGCGTGGGGGAGCACACGGGGAATATCTTGCCCCCTATCTTCAACCGCCTTCCCGTCCCCTTGAGAAGGTCAATGTAGGCGTACCTGTCAGGGCGGCGAAGGACCCGGGCGCCGCTATGCAAATGGTGCTCTCTCATGCCGCCGTGATCGAGCGGCCCGACCATCTGAACTCGAACAGGCCTCTACGCACCATGGCCAACCTCTCCGTTCAGGTAAGGCGCCTGCCTGGTCGGCCTCCTCAACTGTTTGTCCAAATTCTTTCAAATTCTAACTTTGTTATGTGTGCTAGATGATGATGCTGATTGAATCCACCGCGCGTGAATTCGACCGGATGGCCAAGGAGAGCTTGGCTTCAGAGGGCGCCGCGGAGCGTCTCCGAGATGAGCTGACTACCGCCCGCGAGGCGCATGAGACGCTGAGTCAGGCCCGCGACGAAGCGCAGAAAGAGGCCCAGGCTTGGGCGGCGAAGCTGTCGACGGAGCTCGAGGCGGAGCGCCAAAAGATCAAGGCCTCCGTCGAGGTGGAGTGCCGAAAGCGCTATGACGCGCAGGCCGCCGCCGCGCGACCTGAGGCGGCCGAGGTGGAGAAGGCGCTCCGTGAGAGGGAGGCGGCACTCATCGACGAGCGCGACAAGTACTACATGGAGGCGCGCACGTTTTCTGAAGATCTTAAGAGGGCCTCCAAGGAAAAGGAGCAGTGCCGGAAGGAATTGAAGGCGGCCACTGCAGAGGCGGAGCGCCTCAAGAAGGAGCTATCCGACTACCCCAAGTCGGCGGCCGGGAAGAGCCTTCAAGCGGACACCGTGATCGATACGGTGAAAATCCTTCGCGACAAGTTCAACAAGGACGTCCCGGAGGTGGAGTTCGACACCATGGCGATGATCATGCACATCCTTAAGTTCCTGGATAGTGGCCGCAAGGCCAGTGAGCTGGCGCCTATTGTGGGGTTGGACGTTCCTCCGCCGAATGATGAGGAGGAGGAGGAAGAAGGCGCCGGGAGTGGTGAAGATGAAGAGGAGGAGGGCGCCGATGACGAAGAAGGCGCCAATGAGGAAGAGGGGCGCTCACCCGGTCAGCAGGGGACGCCGGAGGGGTCGGTGCAAAGTGAAGAAGAGTGAGCCAATCGTGAAATGGTTGCTTGTTGCCTTGTATTTTCTTGGTTGTAATCTCATTTTACCTTTGCAATGAACCTTGCTTTTAATGAATGTCTCTTCGCGACGCCGCTCCTTTTATATGCGTCTCTAACCTCAGGCGCCCTCTCACAAAGCGCTTTCGGAATGCATTGCTCTCCCAGAGTTAGGCGGAGACCGCAAACTAGCCACTTATGCAAAGCTATCGTGACTTTCGACAGGGCGCAAGAACAATGGGCGCTTTACCGAATCGATCTTGCGGGCGCATAGATTAGGGCGCTTTAGAATAATTTCCAGCACCATTCGTGGGCGCAATAGTATGGCGCTTTGCAACAAGTTCCGGAACACTTAGAAGGCGCGATGATGGGGCGCTTTACGGTGAACATTAATACAATATTTTAAGGCGCGAAAGTAGGGCGCTTTACGGTATACATATTACGATCCTATGGCGCAAAAGGAGGGCGCTTTACAATCATTTCCCTAGGCGCGTGGGATAACGTGCTTGCAGTAATAATAACTCCCATCACAATTGCTCAAACTTACCCTCAACCTCGGGCCAAAATGTGGGCGTCCCTCCTCTTGCCGCCGACGCCTTACTCGGAGGCGTCCCATGCTTCCTTCCCATGTTATACCTTGAGGTTCTGCACGTTCCACGTTCGCTTGACGGCCTTACCTCCCAGGCGTTCCAACTTGAACGTGGCTGGACCCACCATCTCCCGCACACGGTATGGTCCCTTCCACTTGGGAGCCAACTTCCCCTCGCATGCCTTCCGGCGGAAGTCCCGCCGCAACACCAAGCTCCCCAGGCGTATCTGGTGAGGTCGCATCTTACGATTGTAGTACTTGGCTACTTGTTGCTTCATGGCCTCGAGCCGCACGGAGGCAATATCCCTACGCTCCTCCAGCATATCAAGGTCATGCACGCGCTCCTCCCTGTTTGCTGACCCCTCATATTCTGCCACGCGATGCGTCGAAAACCGCATCTCCACCGGGAGGACCGCCTCACTGCCATAAGTCAAAGCGAACGGCGTCTCGCCAGTCGCCACCTTGTGTGTAGTTCTATGCGCCCACAGCACGCCTGGGAGCTCTTCTACTCACCTCCCCTTAGCCTCCAGCAATCTCGTATGCAGTCCGTGCAAGATGCTCTTGTTAGCCGCCTCGGCTTGCCCGTTGGCTTGGGGGTAGGCCACTGAAGAGAAGCGGAGGATGACGCCCTGTTCGTCGCAAAATTCGATGAACTGGCGACAATCGAATTGCTTGCCATGGTCAGCTACGATAGACTCGGGTAGCCCGAACCGTGAGAAGATGTTCCTGGTCGTGAACTTTCTGACTTGGGCCTGAGTGATGGTTGCCAAGGGTTCGGCCTCCACCCATTTCGAGAAGTAGTCGACTGCCACGATGAGATATTTCATCTGCCCGGGTGCTTTAGGAAAGGGTCCCAGTAGATCCATTCCCCATTGCGAGAATGGCCAGGCGCCAACATTGCCCCTCATAGGCGCCTGTGGAAGATGCACATCGTGGGAGTGAATTTGGCATTGATGACATCTTTCCACATGCTTCTTAGCATCCTTCCTGATAGAGGGCCAGTAATAACCTTGGCGCAACAGTAACTTCTCGAGGCTCCTTGCGCCCGCATGCATGCCGCAGGCGCCCTGGTGCACCTCGGCGATCGCTTTTTCCCCCTCTGCCTCCGTGAGGCACCTGAGATAAGCCCCTGAGTGCGATCGCTTGTACATAAGTCCTTCTAAAATCGTACAACGCGCCGCCTTATGTCGCACCTGCCATGCATGCCTAGCGTCCTCCGGGACCGTTCCATAGAGTAGATATGCCCTAATCGGGGTCATCCACCCCTCCTCCTCATCGCCCTGCTCTCCGATCACCCCCAACATTGGCTCCTCCGAGGGATGTTCCTTTGAGACGATCACATGCCTTTCAGTCTCGAAATCGGTGGCAGTTGCCAGTTTTGATAGCGCGTCCGCGTGGGCGTTTTCCTCCCTTGGGACATGTGTGAACTCTACTTGCTCGAACCAGGAGCGCATCCCCTCTATCCTTTTAAGGTGCGCGCCCAACGCCTCCTCCTTCACTTCGAATACGCCATTCAGCTGGTTCACCACCAGGGTTGAGTCAGAACGAACTTGAATCTTCCGCGCTCCAAGCTCGCGCGCCGTGTTCAAACCTGCTATCATCGCCTTGTATTCCGCCGCATTGTTGGTTTTCAGGGACGAGAATCGGAGCGCCAGCTCATGCATGACGCCCATGGGATTGATGACCACTATCCCGGCCCCTGCTCCTACTCGGCTGGCCGCCCCATCAACGTAGACTTGCCAACTCTCGTTCACCCCTTCCTCTTTACTCACCACGCCCTCTGCCGTGAATTCCGCCAACACCTGCGCCTTGATCGCCGGACGGGGCGCATACTTGATATCATACTCACTCAACTGCACTGCCCATTTTACCATGCGCCCCGCCACATCCATGGACCCTAACGTGTTCTTCAGCGGCAGGTTAGTGAGCACCACTACAGTATGTGCCTGGAAGTATGGGCGCAACGTTTCCGCCGCTGCGACTACAGCCAAGGCCGCCTTCTCTATGGGCGCGTAGCGCATCTCGGGACCCGTCATCACCTTGCTTACGTAGTACACCGGGCGCTCTTCTCCGTCAGCCGTGGCCCTCGATACGAGCACCGCACTCACCGCCGTTCGCGAAACTGCGATGTATAGGTACAGCACTTCACCCGCTCGAGGCGCTGTCATGACAGTGGGTGACACCAGGAGGCTCTTCAACCCCTCAAAGGCTTCGTCGCACTCCTCTGTCCATTTGAAACGCGCCGCTCTCTTCAAGAACCTAAAGAAGGGGGCGCCCTTGTCGGCCGACCGTGGGATGAACCGTCCTAGAGCCGCCAGGCGCCCGTTTAGACTCTGCACCTCCCTTGGCGTCCTTGGGGGCTCGAGGCGCCTGATCGCCTCGACCTGCTTCGGGTTGGCTTCTATTCCCCTCTTTGTTATCATGAAGCCCAGGAACTTGCCCGCCTCTGCACCGTAAACGCATTTGAGAGGGTTTAAGCGGAGGGAGTGGGAACGCATGGTCTTGAAAGTTTCCCTCAGGTCTTTCAGGTGGTCCTCCTTTCTTTTACTCTTGACTACCAGGTCGTCCACGTACGCCTCCACGTTCCTCCCAATCTGCTTCTGGAACACGGTGTTAACCATGCGCTAGTAAGTTGCACCGGCGTTCTTCAATCCAAAGGACATGACCTTGTAGCGGAAGTTCCCAAAGGATGTCATGAACGCCGTCTTCTCTCGGTCCTCCTCGCACATGAGAATCTGGTGGTAACCGGAAAACATGTCCAAGAAGCTCAGCGCCTCGTGGTAGGCGGTTGCATCCACCAATTGGTCGATGCGTGGCATTGGGTACGTATCTGACGGACATACTCGGTTCAGACTCGTGTAGTCGACGCACATTCTACAATCACCTAGAGCCTTCGGGACCAGCACCACGTTAGACAGCCAAGTGGTGTACTTAGCTTCCTCCACGAACCCAGTGTCCAGCAGCTTTCTCACCTCTCGTCGCAGCGCCTCCTCTTTCTCCTCTGACAACGACCTCCTTTTCTGTTGTACGGGCCGCATGCCCTTTTCCACGGAAAGGCGATGCATCGCCACCTCCGGACTTACCCCCGGCATGTCCCGGGCGCTCCACGCAAACAGATCTGCGAATTCTTTCAACAATCCGACCAACGACTCAACTGCCTCCCCACTGGTATGGGCAGAAATACGCACACACCTTTCTGGACGCCTCTCATCCAAGGGGACTTGGATTTCGGCGTTCGCCGCCTCCGCCCTCGGCAGGTCTTCGGGACGTACGTCAATGTTGTACAGGCGCATCCTCTTCACGAGGCGTGCCTCCTGTGACGCTTCGCCCCTTGACACTCCTACTCCTTTCGGGGTGACGAATTTCAGGACCTGGTGACACGTCGAGGCTACCCCGTTGAAGAGAGCCAGAAGCGGGCGCCCCAGGATGGCGTTATAATTGGAGGGACAATCTACTATGCCAAAGTCGACGGTATGCGTGACCCTTTGTTCCTCCTCCCCGAACGTCACGGGCAGGCTCACACGCCCTACGACTCGGGCCGGCACCCCTGAAAAACCGACTAGGACCGTGTCGGCCGGCCTCACAATGCTAGGTGACAACTGCATCCTCTCGAAGGTCGACTGGAACAGCACATCCATCGAGCTTCCCGTATCCACGAGCATCCTCTTCACCTCGCATCCAGCCACCACCCCCCTTATCTCTAACGCCTCTACCGACGGGACTCGACACGCCTCCTCCGGGGTTTCGTTGAAACGAATTTGCACAGCTGCCCGGGCGCTAGCCGTGGCTGACTTCAGCCGCCTTCCCTCCTCCAACTTTTGCCTTAGATCGATCGTGTCTGAAATGGCCTCAATGGTCAGCCTCACTCGAGCGGGATTAGTTTCGGGTTCGACCTAGAAAGGGGGAGGCGGTAATCCCTCGCCTTCCCCTGGCGCCTCTCTCTGGGCGTGCTCAACCTCTCCCTCTCGGTTGCCCTCTCGCGGCGGAGCCGCCTTCACCTCCTGCGCCATAAAAGTGCGTTGCGCCTCCTCCTCCCCCTTTCTCAGGAATTCATTCAACATTCCCCTGTCCACTAGCCCCTGTATCTCCGACTTGAGCTGATAGCAGTCGGCCGTGTGGTGCCCCCTCTCGCGGTGGAACTCGCAGTACCTATCCAAGTTTTGCTCGTTCGGGCGCCCCCGCATGGGTCCCGGCCAGCGGAGGTGGTACCCTTTATCCCTTGCATATTGCAGAACATTCTTCAAAGAGTCGTTGAGCTCAGTGAAGTTCGACGCGCTCCGGGGTGGGAAGCGTGGGGGTTCGGGCCGTCGGGCGCCCTGTGAGTAGGTCTGGGTCATCTGCGGGGCGTGGGGTGGCCGGGGGATCCGGGGCGCCTCCTCCTATCCGGGGCGTGTCTCCCTTCATTCCAACCTCCTTGCGGCCAACGTCTCGTCAAGCATAATGACTTTCTGCACCCGTCGGTCCAAGTCTTCCGTTGACACGACATCACGCTTCGATAGGGCCCGGCATAACTCCTCACTGTTGGTGCATTCCTCTAAGCAGCACCCCAAGACCGGCGACTTGACGTCCTTGACCGCCATCGCGACCGACATCCACCGCTCATAGAAGTCCCGAAGCGCCTCCCCTTTGCGCTGCCTGATCTTAAACAGCGCACTAATCGTCAAGCTACTACGCTTCCGGCTGGCGAACTTCGAGAGGAACATGGCCGCGAATTTCTCAAAGCTGTCGATCCTCCCTTCTTCGATCTGGTGGTACCAGTCCAGCACTACGCCAACAAAGGTCGATGGGAAGGCACGGCACAACGTGGCGTCTGAGCTGTTGTATAGCTGCATTTTGGTGAAGTAGTTGTTCAGGTGATCCTCCGGGTCGGACGTGCCGTCGTAACTGGGAAGCGCTGGAATGACTGAGTTGGCTTGCTCCGCCAAGATGCTTCGCGCAAGTGGCTGCCTTACTCCCCAAGGACGCCCTAGGCGCCTGGGCGCCCACCCGGTTGGCTCCTCGAGGTCTAGCGCTCCGCGACGCGCCCAGTGTCCCGCTTCCTCCGTGCGCCTCAACGCGCTTGACATTCCTTCCTCATCTTCGTCCCTCTCTCTCTTCCTTCCGCTGAGGGGGGGCGCGGCGTCCCCACCTTTCTTGAGAGCTTCCACCTCCCTTCTCAATGCCTCTAGCGCCTGGGCTTGCTCCTCTATGATGCTGATCAAATGCTCCTTGGTCAGTGTGACGCCCTCTGATTGGGCCGTCTCCTGCGCCTCGCCTTCCGCTCCTTGCGCCTCCTCAGACACATGAGGCGCCCCCTCCGAGGCCGCCTCGTTAAAGGCGCAACTCCCTTCCCCTGCTGCTTCTGCCGCCTCTTCCATGAGTCTCTCTTCTCTCTTTTTTTTTTCTTTTTCCGGTTATACCCCCCTTCCTGGCGCGCCAATTGTTTGAGCCACGTAACTGCCTTCTTCAAGCGCCCCGACTAAGCGTCTCTCCTCCTGCACACAAAAGCGCCCACCGAACCCTGTGGAAGGGTTCGTTAGCACTCCAACGCCCAAGTCAGAACCACCTTCTAGAGAGAGAAGTAGAATATAAGTTTTAGAGAGAAGTTGGAACCTGAGTAAATGAGCTCCACCCACTTCACTATTTATACTCGGGCTAGGGTCGACCAGTGCCCCCCAAATCCGCCCTACGTCATCACCTCATTAAATGCACTATACCTTTCTTCCTCCAGGCGCCCTGACATTCTGACACCAATCTGCACCCACGAGGCGCACGGCCCCACCCCGTGTCTCCTCCGTACGCTTTTGACCGTTGCCCCCCTTTTGTTGTCATGCGCCCCATCTTAGACCTGGTCCCACCACTTGGACCCTGGCCTCTCCTCCCTTCTTGGGCCGGGCATCACCCTTGCCAGGCCCACGCTCCCGGCCCATGGCGACCCCTTGGGCACTTACTTGGGCCCTTACCTGGGCCCTACCTCCTATGCCCCCAACACGATTCATGCGGAAGATCCGGTTGTTAATGTTGGAAATGCGGTTGATGACCATGCTGAAGACAATGCACTTGCTGGCGAAGGAGGTATGATTCTTTTACTCGTGTTGATTAATTATTAGTTTGTTTATTTGTCTTGATAACAATGCTTAACTTTTATCTACCTTCAGCTCTCTCTGGAGGACAGAGCAGCGTTGGGGACAGCGCTCTGATTGCTGACAACAATTCACTTGCTGGCGAAGGAGGTAATTTGTTCTTTAACTCATGAGTTTACTAATTTTTTGTTTGTCTTAATACTTGTGACAGACCCGTGTTGGGGACAACGCTCAGCAGCTCCAAGAGAATCCTAACTTGGCTGAGAACACTGGTGGTGGAGGTAAATTTTGACTTTGTTAGCTGTTGAGTTATTAATTGTTCTATTTATTGGTCTTAATTTTGCTTAATTCTTTTATCTTCTATCAGCTACAACTCGACAGAGTGGCGTTGGTGGCAATCGATCTGTGGATGCTACAGAAGGTCGAAGTGTTCCCTCGGATGGTAGTCAGCTTGCCAGTGATGCCCACAATTGAGATGCTCGAGTGGTACCCTGATCTCTTTGATCAGTTTCGGCAGTTCGTTGTTTTTTTTTTTTTTTTGCTATGAACATCTGCGTGTGATTTCTTTTGAGAACTTGATACGTTTTCGAATCTCTCCTTTTGAGAACTTGACACTTTGTTGGTAGATTCTGACGAAAACCAAGATTTTGTCATATATCGGTTGATGGTTGTGATTTGTTAAGTTTTGAACACCAGTTATCTCTGCTTCAGTGATTTGTTTAAAATGGTGCTTATGTGAAGGCAAGGCACTAGTATGGGTTACGCAGGGAACTAAGTTAGATTGGAGATTTGGATTTATATGGCGCTATAGTGATGCGTGAAAACGACTAACTAATTTTTTTCACATAATAGGGTATAGTAATTAGATTGTTATCTTTGCTTAAGAGTTTAACCTACACCCGATCCTGAATTACATTACTTTATCGGTGAGTTGGCGAGTACATAATAAATTCTCAATTATGCATCCCAAAGTTTGGTGGGGACTATGAACATTAGACCTTGTTGTTGGGGAATTTGCTTCCCATCCAAGGACCATGGAGTGTTGGGTCTTGATCAGCTGTTAGAAATGAAGTTTCTAACGAAATTTTGGATGAGAACTGGCGATTGAGTTATGGATTTAATGATGTAATTGTGAATTTAGGGTTGAGGAAGATAGAATCGAAGATTGAGTAGAATTTGGGAAAAAAGAAGAGAAGGATAGAGAATTGATCGAAGTTTTAGAGGGATAGAGAACAAGAAATTAGAGGAGATGAGAGGTTGGAGTTTAGAAGATTTTTCTTTTATGACGTAAATACAAAATACATGTATATAAGGGAAGTCTGAAAAAACTGAACAACTAACCTCATACGACTTGAATAATGCTAGCCATAATAATGATTATTCTACCATAATTAATAATAGGAATAGGTTATCATCGTCAGCCTTTGTTTCAAAGAGCCTGCCGCAGGAGAAGAGCTCTCTGCAACTCAGTTGAAGAATCTGGAAGCAACCCCATACAACTTCCGAAATCATTCAATATCAGATCAACGAAAGTGGATAAGAAAAGATACATAGAAGCAGTCTCAATAATCCAGACTCTGTGCCAATCTGAACTCCTGGATATCTCACTCTCGGGTTGAAAGTTAATAATAACAAACACCTGGTATCTGCAAAAGCAAGAAGAATAATAAGTATAGTAAACATTTTCCACCATGGGTTCCATTTTAGTACAGTTGAAAGGTACGAAAGTTACAAATTTTAATACAAGGTCACATTGCGAGGAAGCCATAATTAAGGGTCATAAAGAGCTTATTATGACCAAAAAGATAAAAGAGAAACCCAACACTTCCCAGACCCACCATACAAGTTGATCAGCTCCTTCCCCCTAAATTGATAGACATATAGATAGATGATAAGTTCCTTCTAATGCCATCATCCTTCTCCGGATCTGAGCCTTTCAGCAAGCACCTCCTGCTCCATCTGTTGGTTCAGCAAACAAAGCAACAACAACGTAAACAATGATCAAAAAGTAGGCCACAAAAGGAAACATGAGAAGAGTTGTTGTCAGTTTCGTTGTTGCTCTGAATCGCAAGCAGTAATAAGTACCAAGTATTGAATGAGTGTTGCCATCAGTTCCGATGTTGCTCTGAATCCAACAGCTGCAGCTTCCATCGTACATAACTCGCAATTCCTTGTACTTTGGGATTGAAGTAGGCCAGCAAGAGAATTGAACTCGGAACAAGTTCCAATAACTTAAGAATACTCTTGCTTCTGCGAAGAGCTCCACCTCTCCCCCTGTCCTCAAATCGCAGGACAAGACGGATACTACACCAGCATCACCACGATGTTTGAGGAAGAAAACTTCCGCCTTCTCTGGATGCAAACATGGCCGAAGATAGTGGTGAAGCTCATACAATCTCGACTTCTTTAGCAGCCCGTCACATACTTTCCTCCAAGACTTACTGTCTTGTTCCAGTCTCCAAACACTCGATGCAATCTGTGAATGATCAGGTCGAAGTGAATTTTCAAATGCAATGGCGTGCAAGGCGCCTTGCGAGACTGAGATATCCCACCCGGGTTTGCAGAACACTTCCGGAGCATCAATGGCAGTGGGAGGGATGTCGGGTCGGAAAGGATTAAAAGCAGCAATGAAAACTCTCGACCGGCAAACAGCATCTTTATCTTGGTTCGGAACAGCATAACTCCAGAACAGCTCC
Organism: Linum tenue; assembly: GCA_946122785.1. Lineage (NCBI taxonomy): Eukaryota > Viridiplantae > Streptophyta > Magnoliopsida > Malpighiales > Linaceae > Linum > Linum tenue. The sequence goes on from CAMGYJ010000003.1 coordinate 95,641, forward strand.
CCATTGCAGGAAACCACATTTCTGGCTATGCATTGGTAATGATTGGGAATAACAAGACGATCCTTGGTCCATTCTCCGGTATCCGAACAGAACACGTCTAGCTTTGCAGACGATCCACGCGGGTATAGGCGCACCACGCGGAATCGATACTCGGACGAATAAGCAAAGACTTGGTTATCTCCTAGATCGAGATCATTACGCATGCGGGGTTCACAGACTAACCTTGTGAAGAAATACGGGCACCCTGCTGGCAATTCAGGCGCCAAAGGGAGGGCGAGCCATTCCTTGGTAAACGGATTGCAGAGGAAGTATGTTCTGTACAATTCGCCGCTGGTGGGACCCACATCCTCGAATCCGCACAAGACCAGGTCCTTGTAAGAATCCATTACTGCAAAGGACATACGGGATAGACGGCTCATAGGGAGAAAGCTCGTGATGATCGATTGCGGGTCGTCTGAGTGAAGAAGCAGAGGAGGTTGTTGGTTCCTGCTCCGGTGGTAAGAAATGAAACGGCGATTGAACCGTACTGGGTCGAAGATGAGAGAGCTCCACCGCTTGCAGACGAGCTTGCACCGGCAGGCGGACCTAGGGTTAGGGAGGGCGCGGATCAAAATCTCTACGATGAGATCGTCTGCCAGTTTCCAGATCGATGCGTTACCTTCTGCTGAAATTAACCTCCTCCGTTTGCTGGAGCTACAAAGTGCATAACCTGAGCCCTGCCGCTGATCCGAAGCCGAGGTGCTGTTATCTGCCGTCGCCATGGAGTAGTAGACAGACCAACTGAAGTCGCCGGCGGAGTCAAGGTGTCAAAGAAACTAAGAAAGAGATCGACGTCCCTAATTTTTGTGTGTTGGTTAATAATGGGCTTGCCTTCCATTTCTGCTTGGGCTTCTGCAATCAAATTAAACTTTCAGGCCTTTTATTGATGGGTTGGGCCGTAGTACATATTTGGAAACATAAGCTCACTCAGGGAGAAAGCCGAGCCCTGACTCGTATGTTGTGTTAGAGTGTAGTATAAGATTCAGTATAATCTTCTCTCAACAATTCAAATTATTGGAATCAAATGTTTTTATGACATTGTATCAGAGCTGGTTTGACCAAGTGGTCGTGTGTCCTAATCTCCACGACCTCCAATATTAACAGTTGATTAAAAGCACAAGGTATAGTGAACCTGTGCAAACTTCAAGCTCATGAGTTGGCTTTCGTTTGAGGGGGCGTGTGTTAGAGTGTGATATAAGATCCAACATAACCGGGAGCGGATACTATAACAACACCCCTTGTATTGTTATAATAACAACAAGATTCATTAAGGGTAAAAAGGTAAAAGTAATAAATTAAATTAAAATAAAAAATCTAACTTTCTCCGTCGCATTCGCATCCCATCCCATCCCATCCCGATCTCAATTTCTTCTTCGTCTGAACCATTCCATGATTTCTACTTTCTCCCGGTTCAGGCGCCGACGACAATCCAAACGACCAGGCAAGCAACGGTAGCGGTTATTTTCCGATTCCCCCTTCGCGTCTGCGTCCTCTCTTCTTCTTTCGGCCTGCAAGCTTGGCCGACTACGGCTCTGACGATCACGCGTCCTCGGCCCTCCAGGACTGCCTCTCCATCTTCGAGGACTCCGTCGAGGAGATGCGCGGCTGCCAGAAACAGATGCGGCAACTGGGTGTCGGGAGAGCATCTCCGACGGCCTGTACCACGCCTGCAGCGACGAGCAGATTCTCGACCTTTTCGAATCATGACTCAAATGGTTTTCCCAATCATAATAGAAGAACCTGCATCTCATTGAAGGTGAGACTGAGGTACTGATTCTTTCTGTAAGTTGTGCAATTTTTGGAAGTGGTACTGGACAATTCCCATACTATATTGTGAAAAAATGACAACTTCTGTTCGTTGCCAGATTATGAATCATATAGTTGCTAAAAAGGAATCATTTGTTAGAAAATTTTGCCTCTGGAAGGTTTTGGAGTTGGATGATCGGGATTCATACAAACTGCTTGTGTTGTTAATTTGCTGGTGTGTTTTCATTTCCAAGGTATAAGGCAGAGCAAATGCAGAGGGGAAATGTGGCATTTTCTTCTTGATAGTTAATTTGAGAAGAAACTTTCACTTAAGATGCTGCTGGTGACAGGATTGAGGAGGTAGAACTTGAGAGGGTGGCATGGGCAGCGTGAGCAAGGGAGGGTTTTTTTGAGAAGCAGCCATCCGTCTCTGCAGGCGGCGTAGTGGTTCTTCTGTATGTTCTGCCCGAGTTGAGATGCGTAGTAGTTGTGTTTCAAGCCTGCACCGGAATATGACTTGTCTTGAAGGTTTAGGAATATGACTTTGTCTTGATTCGAGTATTGATCTAATCAGATTTGCAATCCACAAAAAGCAAACCAAAAAACTCTCAATCCATACCACAAATTTCCTAAAACGAACCATAAACCTCACAAAACAAACAATAAATATTTCGAAAAGCACACCAGAAACCTCATAATGCAAACCACAAGCACGGTAAAGCAAACCACAAAAAAGCAAACCAAAAACCTCCTAGTGCAGACCACAAATCCATTAAAACAAACCAGAAACCCCACAAATCAAACCATAAAATTTTTGAAAGCACACCATAAACATCTTAATGCAAACCAGAAACACAATAAAACAAACTAGAAACCTCCTAATGATACCACAAATCCCGTAAAACAAACCACAAACCTCACAAAGCAAATCACAACATTTGCGAAAGCACACCAGAAATCTCCTAATGCAAACCACAAACACGGTAAATCAAACCACGAAACAACAAACCATAATCGTCCTAATGCATACCGCAAATATATTAAAACAAACCAGAAACCCTCAATGCAAAACACAAAATTTTTGAAAGCAAACCAGAAACTTCTCAATGCAAACCACAAACACCATAAAGCAAACCAAAAACTTCTCAATGCAAACCACAAACGCGATAAAGCAAACCACAAAAGGCATACAAAAATGTGAGAAACCAAACCATAAATCTCACAATGAAGACCATAACATCCGGTGGTCGTTGACCGTTGACCGAACTCCGATGATCGTCAGTGAGCAGATTACTACGCCGATAGGCATATTCCGGGCCCGATGACTAGATTCCGACGCCGGTAAGCATATTCCGGTGACTGTGACATATTCCGATGAGAAAATAGCATATTCCGACGACGAAAAGCATATTCCGGTGATCGGCGACCCGATTCCGGCGATCGGTAGCCGAATTCCGGTGACCAAAATTTTTGGCTGAAAATAAAAAAAAATTATTTTCTTATTTTTTTATTTTTTCATAATGACAATTATACCCCTGCTTTGATTTTACACTAGGTCAACTCAACTAATAAAAAGTCATCACAACCCTACCTTCCTATTGGTTGGAGACTAGTGTTGTTACAATAACAACAAAAGCAGCGTTGTTATAGTATCTAGTCCCACTTCCGTTACGAGTATAACCTCCAATTTCTAAGGGCTTTAGTCCCTAGTTAGCATCCATTATAGTTAGCATAGGAATAAGGGCTTTAGTCCCTAGTTAGCATCCATTATAGTTAGCATAGGAACATGACGATTTTATTAAAAAATTAGGGGGTCGAATTTTCATACCAATAATAAACAATGATGACCCCTACAAATAAATCATTTTTATATATAATAAGAATAAATTACATCTTACACATAAATTAAAATTAATCACCGCGGTAATTAATTTAATTTTAATAAATTCCATTCCAATAAATATATTGTTTTTGTCGAGCTAGCAACCCACTTGGTCACGATACTCCAAGAACACGAGCGCGGCGCCATAATGCGCCAGCGCGCCGAGCACCACCAGCACGTGGAAGATCTGGTGGCTGTGTCCTGCCAAATCGAACCACCCGTGCCGAAATCGCTCAGGCACCCGTGCCACGTAGAACGTGGTCCCCGTCAGGTACGACAATGCCATGGCACCCTCGTAGTACAGGATGGCATCGCGCTTCGGGTTCGACCAGTTGACCAACCCGGCGTGGACCAACGGGACCAACCCGAAAATACCCATGGAGGTGAAGAGCATTGCCCGGAGTCCCCTGAATTTTCCGGCGGAGTGGTGCCATAGGTTTGATAAAAAAAAGGTTATAGGTATAATATGCCCCTCTATTATGATGTTTTATCAAACATGTCCCTCTACTATTTTTTTACATCAGGCATGCCCCTGTACTTTGAAAAAATTATCAAAATGCCCTTCTGTTAAACATTCCATTGAAAAAAATCGTCAATCATGGTTGAACTGAGATTTAGACGACCCGACATCTGCAAATGGGAGCGAAAATGTCAGTTTTGTCTCCCGTTTTATTTCTCTGTGTCTCTTCAAAGTGAAATTATTTGAATTATTTGGCTATACAAAAGAACCAAAAAAAAATTCTAAAGTGAAATTATTAGGAATATTTTAGACATTTGTGTCACCCAAACCAAAGTTCGGCCTTTGTTAACGGATTTTGGATGGAAATTTTAACAGAAGGGCATGCTTGATAATTTTTTCAAAGTATAGAGGCATGTTTGATGTAAAAAAATAGTTGAGGGGCATGTTTGATAAATCGTCATAGTAAAGGGGCATATTTTACCTATAACCCAAAAAAAATTCGTATTTATATTAGGGTTAGAGGAATAATTACTAAACTATCCTCCCATTAATTCTAACTCTGATTATTATTTTAATCTAAAGGCCATTAGGTTTAGGGGTGATAAACGGTTAGTGGTTAACCGATAACCGCTACTTCCTTATTGATTTCGGTTTCGGTTAACCGATAAGAAAACCGATAACCGCCTACTAGTATTTTTTTTTACAACATTCATCATTCATTTCATTCCAAACCCAAACAAGGGGAGCACAACGATTACAATAATGGAGCGACAAGGTTGGCAACAAGAAACCATTCAGGAGGAAGGAGATCAAGGCGAGAGTTCCTAGCGATCCAATCAGCTAGCTTATTGAGTCGACGAGGAACAAACTCCACCGTAATCCAAGGAGAAACACAGAGAATGGAACCCACACGAGCAAGAGATGCCCGGCACTGCCAGGGCCAAAGACTCGGATCCTGTCTCAACGCATTCGTCAACCTCTGACAATCGGATCGGACACACGTTGGTACAGGGTCCTGGGCCGCCCAGATAACTGCATTAAGAATCGCAAACGCTTCCGCTTGTAACGGAGAAGAACAAAAGAAACGCTCAGCCTTCCCGTCGATAACCTGACCGTGGGAGTTTGCAATAGCAATCCCATAAGCCGCCACCTGTGCATCAGAAATAAAGGAACCATCACAATGCACAACCTTACAGAAAGGACCAGGCGGTGATAAGGTCGACGATCGAGAACTCCCAAGCTGAGAGGACAATCCAGCTGGACATGAGGAGAGATGAGCTGAGGAACCGATCCTAGCTTCTTGGACATTTAAAACATCACGTTCGGCTAAAATTGCCACAGAGGGCGGAGAGAACGCCCGACTCTCAAATACCCACCCATTTCGAGCAATCCAGATATTCCACAGTGAGCACACAATCCTGGTAATCTGGCCAACAGGGGCTCTATCCCTTGAATCCAAAGAACCAATCCACAAAGCAAGAGTCAGCCCCAGGAAGCACATTCTGCAGCCCAAGTTGAGACCAAGTCTGAAGAGCCTTTGGGCATTGAAAGAAGCAATGCATAACCGTTTCCTCGTGTTTCTCACAGAGAGGACACAATGGGTTAGGAGCACACTTGCGGCCAAACAGCCTCGCTCGTGTTGAAATAGCATTTTTACCACATTTCCAAATGAAAAAACGAAGCTTAGGAGGCAACTTGAGACCCCACAACCACTTCCAATCGTCTCTGTTAGGTCGAGCAGAGGGGGTCACGTCATTAACCACAGTTGAATCACGACTCTCTCGAAACATCCGATAGGCAGACTTAACACTGTAGCAACCTGTCTCCGTACACCGCCAAATCCAGCTGTCCTTAGCAGTACATGGACCCACCGGAACCCGGGCAATAGCCTGAGCAATCTCCTCAGGCACCAGATTACGTATGGCATCCATTTTCCAGCTACAAGAGTCGCGGTCAATCCAATCACTAACTTTTGATGGGTCCAAGCCCAAGTGGGACAAGTTGAAACACGGAATGGAGGGCAGCCAAGGGTCACAATGGAACCAAGAATCCTCCCCAGACATAATACCTCTTACCAAACCACTCTTCATCTTCTCCTTTGCCTCACACAACCCATTCCAAATCCAGGAGCTCTTTCTCCCCTTCGTTGCCGAGAATAGCTCATCATTTGGGAAATAAAGCCCTTTCAGTAGCTTAGCCCACAAGGCGTCGGGGTTATCAAACAGTCTCCAAACCTGCTTTCCAATGAGCGCCAGGTTGAAGAGATGGAAATTCTTGAAGCCCAATCCTCCTTCTTCTTTAGGTTTTTCTACTTTGGCTAAGGGAAAAAGTTGTAAGATTCAAAACCAATCAAAGTTGCAATTCCAAACATCTCAATTCTCACCTATTGCAAACAACCCTCCATCAAGAGTCTCAAATGTTTTTAAGAGTTAGAACTCGAAAATCACCCCTCTCTAAATCCCCTTTGCACTCGATAGAGTGAACCTTAGGTTGATGACTATGGGCTAGATGAAAATCTTGGAGTAAATGATGACTATGGGCTAGATGAATTGGAGCGAGATCCTCAGATCATTTAGGTTGATGATTTGGAGATAATGAACTTGTTATTTGTGTTTTGGTGTGATTGTGACTTGTGGTTGAATTGTGGGCATGTAGACTTTATGTTGTGGAGTTGTAGTTGAATTGTGTGGTTGCTTTAGGCTTTATGTTTGACTCACTCCTACTGTCACTCTAGAAAATGGCCAAGTGTAACCACTTCCTAAAGCGTAGTATAGCGGGTTTGAGTTTTATTGTCAACCCGGGTCCTAGATTTGATGACTACTCGGTGAATTCTCGTTATCTAGCAGTGAACTTTTAGTGCAGATTCAAGCAAACAAAAACACAAAGAAAGTTAAACGGTTGTTCAAGTCAAGAGAGATCACCCGGATATGGTTCCCCCTAGACTGCAGTTAAGTCGGATTGCAATTTACCAAGTTCAGTTTTCATGAAAGTTATACTGCGGAAGGTTCTCAAATAGTCTGAAGTCTCGACTAAAGGTCTTCAGACCCTCTCAAGCTGAGTCTCTAGCGGGCGACAAACCTCCACCGGAGTAAACAGATTGAGGCCCTAACGAACCAAACCTCCACTACCGAATTGAATTCGGCACAGAATAGCGAATTGGCTCCTCGACTAAAGTCACCAATTCGCTACCTTCAATTGAAGATACTCTATCAACCTAGGCAGATATTCTCATTCTAGGTCAAAGCAGAAACAACAGGAATTTGATCAGGATTCAAGTCATTCAATCATTCAAACCTCAATCGAATATAATCAATTCACAAACTCTGTACTTGGGTTCATACAATCAGACCTAGCATACAAATCTAGGGTTCCCCATACCCAGATGAATGGGGAAACTACTCCATAAAGAAAGAAGCAAAAGCAGATTCAGACGCGGAAATCATATTGTGAAGACGGATTTCTGCTCCTGAACGTTTAATCGGCACTTCTCCAAACTCAAGCAGGGCTCCAATGGTGATGAAGATCAAGCTATGGCACTTGGGAACTCTGGTTCGTCGCTTTCTCTCTATAGGAATCGCTCTATCTCTCAAAAACTCGGAACCCCTGAATGTTGGCCTTCCTTTCCCTTAAATCTGCTGCCTGATCGCGATACCCGGTCGGGTATTTTGGGTCTCGACCGGGTATGCTCAAAACGCGCCACTTCAGTGAAGGGAAAATCCCCGGTCATGACCAATAATCCCCGACCGGGGATTTAAGCCTCCTGCTCGGGCGCCCTTCTGTTTCTCACGGACGCCCAAAGTGGGAAATACCCGACCATGGCCAGAAAATACCCGGTCGGGTATTCCTGCCTTTGGCCGGGTATTTTGGCTCTCCAGCACACTCCAAGCCTTACTTGCTCCTTTCGACCCAAATCTCGTTCCTTTGCCTCGATTCCACCGCCAAGTCCTGAAATATAACACAAACGTACAACCTCGCGTGAAATCGGCTTAAAACACGAGAATCCACATCTCAAACGGCTCCAGAAAAGGGGTGAAAACATGTGTAATTATCGGTCTATCAATGTTCAATTGATTTAGATGACTTTATGGTGTGTGATTATAGAGGGTGAAACAAAAGCAGGTCACTCAAAATTGAGGGTGAATCATTTAAAAAGGTGGTTAAAATTCGGTTTTGGGTGGTCGGTTTCTGAACGAAAACCGAGAAAGTGAACCAGAACCTGCGGTTTCGGTTAACCGCAAGGGAAAACCGAAACCGATGTTTGTGGTTTTCGGTTAACCGAAGTTTCTGTCGGTTTTGGTTTCGGTTAGTGATCTTGGGACAATTTTGGTTGCGGTTAACCGATATTTCGGTGCGGTTAAACCAAAATCGCACCGACTAACACCCCTAATTAGGTTAGTTAGTATGGTGCTAACTCCCATAAGGATTAGCATCTAATCTCCTCCCTTGATTTTCCATATGTACCACACAAAAAAAGACCATTTGATAATTTTTCTTTCTTTTATAATTGAACATAAGACCATTTGAGTGAGTTAACAATTTCATGTCTTATCATTTGAGTCATTCATTTCACTGGTAATTTGAGTACTAAGTTCCTGAGTTATCTTCGTTGAACTTTGTACATAATAAATATTTTGGCCAATCTTTTTTATCTATAATATCCTGACCCAATCTATACATCAAAGTAACCAAATTGGCCAAACCCGATGTTTGACTGTTATCTTGGTTGGCCAAATGCGTCGACTAACAGTCAACGCGCCACGTCACTACCATGTCAGCAACTTTCACTTAATTTTTTAAATATTTTCCACTTATTACCATTTTCTTTTTCTTGGTTCAAAATGAAATTACTTTTTTTTTCTTCTTTTGGTTCAAAATGAAAAATAAAAATGTTAATAGGTGGAAAATATAAAAGAAATTAAGTAAAAGTTGCTGACTTGGCAGTGACATGACACATTAACTGTTAGTCAATGCGTTTGACCGTCCAAGATAACTGTCAAACATCGGGTTTGACAAATTTCGTTACTCTCATGTATAGTTTAGAACAGGATGTTATAGATCAAAAAGATTATTCAGAATGACAAAAACGTACAACCTCGCGTGAAATCGGCTTAAAACACGAGAATCCACATCTCAAACGGCTCCAGAAAAGGGGTGAAAACATGTGTAATTATCGGTCTATCAAACTCCCCCACACTTAACCGTTTGCTTGTCCCGAAGCAAACTAAGTCAGACACCAGGTAAGCTCAAAACGTTTCAATCAAGCAGGTTTTAGGGCAAATCGTATCGGCACAAAACACGTGGATCATACTGGCTTGCGATCATTAACACATGGCAACTCGAACGACAACCTAGACAACCACCACAGATGACATTCGAATGCAATAAAGTCGAGCAAAGGAAGAGTTCCCTTCTGTTCACCAACCAACATAGACTTGACTCAACCACTTGTTCAAAACAGTCACTTCATGCACAAAGCTCAAGATATCAGAATTAAGACCGAGCAATCTAGGTCCTTACCGGGGTAAAGAGTATAGAGAATATGAGAAAATGAATCGCTCACTCTCGACTAGTGGGGTCAGGACAATTTGATGCGAAAAATGCGCATGCTTATTCTCTCAATCCCTAACGTCTCTTCACCATGAATGCAGCCTCTAAATGCTAGAGTTCACATAAGGGTTGTCACCACTAACTAATCCGGAGGTCTTAGAACATGTTCAAATGACTGGCTAGGGTCCTGGACATGGGGAAAAGGCTTTTTAGGTGGTGGAAGTAATAGCACAAGGTTCCACATTTCCAAACCCAACAAAACCACAGTCAAGCAAACCAGTAACTTTCGTCCTGCTATTCTGCATTAATCAAATTCTTTAGGGCACAAGAGCGAAGGAGGTTATATAAATGCTAGCATTTCCAAGCCAAACTGCTAAGAAACACTACTTAATGGGCACTATTCAGATTTTTGGTGGTGGCTCTGTTTTGCTTTCATTTTTTCTTTGTTTTGTCTCTTTTTTTTTCTTTAATAGAACCACCACCTCTGCACATTTTTCAAACACACGCCCAACTTTTAAGCACTACCTCCAACCCTCACATTACATTTAGCAGAAACAGTAGAAAACATGTAAAAACCACTCTGTGGAACCTTCTAAAAGATACAAAAGGGTGATTTTTCATTGCAGACCGAAAGAAAGGATAACACACGGCTCAAAGGGGCTGACTAGGGGATATGACACATCAGGACAGTCGATTTGGTCGTGGGCTAATCCTATGCCTCCATCATCTTAGCTAGTGACAACGTGAATGCTACACATCATGGAAGAGGAATCTATCGCACAAGAAAGAAACGAGCAGGCTCAAATCTCACATGGCTACCTATATGCTCTATCTCACATTCTGATTCCCTGAACTAGATGCATAAATGACTGTCAAAAGCAAGGGATCAAATTCAAGTCGCAGTTGGTAAGCAAACAGTTGAAAACTGAACCCCTACACAAGTCTACTACACATCTCAGTCATCATAATAGGATGTCTTAGTCACACTCAAGTCGTCATGCATCAAGTCAAAAGCCATTCAATTCTCTAATCACATCCACAGTGCCAATACGATCAATCATCAAGCAAACAGCAGTGCTTGGAGCCCTCAAATCTTGAAATTTGGACAGTGGACTAGGCTCCAAGCACACAAACAGATCTAATGCAGTCAAAAGATAAACATCCCCCCACACTTAAAATCGACATTGCCCTCAATGGAGAAGAGGGAAGGAAAGGGGAACGATGTTACCGGTGTGCACAGACTGTAGGAGACGGGAAATGGACCAGTCGGCATGAAACGGACTGGAGAGAGGACCAGTCGGGAACACAGGCAGAGCTAAAGGAAACCAAAGAGCTCAAACACAACGTTAGGTCCAATGGTCAGCCCAATAGTACAGCATCCAAAAATGAAAAGAAAAAGAAACCAAACCAAGACAAAACAGTTTGCATGCTGACAAAGACAAAAACACTCAAAACATGCCCCTAGGGCCCTCCAAGACCGGAGAAGTCGATCTGGTTCATGAGGTCGTCGTCGCCATCCTCCGGTGGCTGGTGTGGTGGTGAAGGATTCCACCGGGTGGTCCAGTGGTGCTCCTCTGGAGGGTGACAAGCCTGGAGCAGGTGCTCCGAGTACTCCATCAGACGGCGTCCACGATCTCTCTCCCGCTCCATGAGAGCACTAGTGACTCCCATGTGGGTCTCCAAGCGGCCAAGGCGCTCGTCAACTCCCGCCAGCCTGGACCGGTACTCGGCCTGGTGGGCCGAATACTGCTGGTAAAACTGGACCTGATGGTCCATGAGCTGCTCGTTCTGAAGGCCGAGCTGTTGGAACTGGAGCCCCATCTGCTGGAACTGCTCTGTGAAGAAGTCCATCGACGGGCCGGAAGCCATCGACGGACCAGAAGGACCAGAGGAGGACTCGCCTCTCACCGGTCTCCGTCGAGGCTGAAGGTCCCCTGGTGGGGAGAGCGGGGGCTCCGGCTCATCGGCATCCATGAAGCCGTCATCATCATCATCAGCATCCTCATCCACCTCCTCTCCTGAGTAGTCAGCATCCTCCTCGTCCTCATCAAGATCCACAACCTCCTCAGGGGGCATTGAAAGCCCGTCCACCTAGGTACGGATGTCATCAGTGGCCAGTAGGCGTGCACTGTGGAGCACGTCCCGGCTGAGGGGGGCGGAGCCGCCCCGTGCAGAAGCATCATGAATCCCCTGGAAGCTGATGTGGAAATGGCGCGCCAACTGGGTGATCAGCGGACCACAGAAGAGATGGGTGGGTTTCCCGTGGCACCGGGAGAAGGTGGTGGCCACGAAAGAACCCAAGTGGAGCACGTGCTCCGGGTACCCCATCGAGTACATGGCATACAACACCCGCTTTGGAATCTTATGCGAGCCAGTGGCGTTGGGGACGATAAAGCGGGTGATCAGCAGGTTCAGGATGTGCCACTGCGGCTTGAGGGTGCTGACGTAGGTCTGGCCAGCATCGAAGTAGTCATATCTATGATCGCGCCTGGCTATCCTGCGGTAGAACCCATCCTGGTTCCAGTCGATCGGGTTGGCGATCTCGATCTCATGGCGATCGAACGGGTGGTACTCGATTCCCAAGGCGTAGGCCAACCCGTCGATGGTCAGCTCCCTGGGATAGCCACCCATCCTGAAGGTCACCGCATAGGCGTCCCGGGGCTTCTTGCTCTCATACTTAAACGTGGTGTAGAACTCCCACACCAGCTCCGTGTAGGTAGGCTCGTCGATGGTCAACAACGTCCGCCAATCGCGGTGACTGATGGCGGCGCTGAGCTCCTGCATACAGTGGAGCTGCTCGAACACTGCCCACTCGAGGTGGTGGTGGCGCTCCAATTTCCCCCGGATCACCTTGCGGAACTGATCCGCGTACTCCGGGTGCAGGCGCAGACCCTGCACAAACCGATGGTCCTGAGACATGTTCCTGCAAAATCAATACACCAAAGGTGGAGCCAAGAAAAACTTGTCAGGACCAACAGCATGGGTTCATCACTTCCCCCACACTTAAGGCCACCTAGGCTAACAGTGATATGCACAGCCGGTTGAATCACAAGCAACTCAACCGGAATCAAAGCAAGAATCACAGAACCAATCACATTCATTACATGGGCAGCACAGACACCATAGATAGAACCATGCAAGCTTAAGGCATCCCTCACCCTACTCTAAATCAGGCATGCAAACACAGTTCTCGGTCCTACAATCTACAGTTCGATTTTCCATAAAAAGAGTAATTAATAAGAAACACACCTGGAAACGCAAGTAGAACTGTAGTTAGAACACGAGGAAGGGGTAAGGGACGCGAGAGGGGCAAAAAAATCGCCCGGGGAGGCTCGTCGGAAAATGGCCGGCGAGTCGCCGGAAAGTCGCCGGCGACGACCGGCGGCGGCGGCGGAGGCGGCCGGCGGCGGAGGGCGGCGGCCGGCGGCGGCGGCGGAGGGCGGCGTCACTCAAGAAGAGAGAGGGGAGAGGATTTGAGAGGAAGAGAGAGGGGAAATTTTGGAAAAATGAGGGTAGAGAGAGAACCTGACCGGGGGTTTGCTATTTATAGCAAAAATTCCCGGTCGGGTATTTTGAGTCCACGACCGGGGATCCTTCAAACGCGGCGTTTTATAGGGGGTTTGATCCCCGGTCTCGCGCCAAAAATACCCGGTCGGGTATTTTTGGCGAGAGATCGGGGGTTCCTAAACGCCGCGTATCAAGACCAGGAAATCCCCGGTCTCGAGCCAACAATACCCGGTCGGGTATTTTTGGCCCGAGGTCGGGGATTTGACCTTTGGGTGCCCCGGAAGGCAGAAGGGGGCCCGGGCACGAGCCAAAATTACCCGGTCGGGTATTTTGGCTCATGACCTGGTATTTTACCCTTCCGCCCAAAATCCTCATTCTCCAAAATTTCGACCTCCCCTGCACAAAAACACCAAATCGAGGCATCACAGACGACCGAACTTTACTACAGACATGCAACTGACTCGACACGACACAAAAACTCAGAAAAAAGGGAAAATAAAATGCAAACCGTGGTGGGGTTGCCTCCCCACAAGCGCTTCTTTACCGTCTTTTAGCTGGACGCCCATGGCGGAACTAAGGGTCCGCGAGTTCCACCACCAACTCCGCACGTTCGACCTCGTCTCCCAGGTAGAGCTTGAGACGATGGCCATTCACTTTAAATGACTCAGCTTGCGGGTTGGCAATCTCAATTGTGCCATACGGGAACACCTGTGTGACCGTGAACGGTCCAGACCACCGGGAACGGAGCTTTCCGGGAAAGAGCTTCAGGCGAGAGTTATAGAGGAGAACTCGATCACCAACCTGGAACTCTTTCGGACCCCGCAACCGTTCATCATGCAGGCGCTTAGTGCGCTCCTTGTACATCTTGGTGTTCTCATAGGCGTGGTAACGCCACTCTTCTAGCTCCAACATCTGCATTTTTCGCTCAATACCTGCAACACTGACATCCAGATTGAGCAGCTTAAGGGCCCAGAAGGCCTTGTGCTCTAGCTCCACGGGCAGATGGCATGCCTTTCCATAGACAAGCCGGTACGGGGAAGTACCAATGGGTGTCTTGTAGGCTATGCGATATGCCCAGAGAGCATCATCGAGCTTGGTGGACCAATCCTTGCGGGATTGATCCACCGTCTTCTCCAGGATCCGCTTGAGCTCCCTGTTCATCAGCTCGGCCTGGCCACTGGTCTGAGGATGATAGGCCACGAACACCTTGTGAGTCACACCATAGCGAGACAGTAGTTTATCAAATTGGCCCTGGAAATGGGTGCCTCGATCGCTTATGATGGCTCTAGGTGTCCCGAACCGGGAGAAGAGCTGCTTCAAAAAAAACACAAACACGTCTAGCATCATTAGTGGGCAAAGCTTGCGCCTCAGCCCACCTAGAGACGTAGTCAACAACAACCAGAATATAGGTACTGCCAAAGGATGGAAGGAAGGGGCCCATGAAGTCGATACCCCAGACATCAAAAATATCACAAGTTATAAACACATTCTGGGGCATCTCATCACGGGCAGAGATGTTACCTGACCTCTGGCATCGGTCGTACCTGCGTGCGAAGGCGTCTGCATCCTTGTAGAGCATGGGCCAGTAAAAGCCCGACTGGAGAACCTTCCTCGCCGTGCGGTTTCCTCCATGGTGACCGCCAGTAGGTCCCTCATGACAGGGAGATAGAATGCCCTCCATCTCACTCTCCATAACACAACGACGGATGATCCCGTCGGCTCCGATCCGAAAAAGATGGGGGTCATCCCAGAAGTAGTGCTTCAGATCGGAGAAAAACTTCCTCTTGGTGTGAGTTGGCATCCCCTTGGGCAGCTGCTGTCCCACCAAATAGTTCGCAAAATCAGAATACCAGGGGGTGACACTCTCCACCAAGCACATCATCATCAATCTCTCATATGGGAAGGAGTCGTTGATCTCCTCCACGAGATTGTCCGCAAGAGGTGCGTCCAACCGGGAGAGGTGATCAGCTGCAACGTTTTCTGCTCCCTTCTTGTCCCGAATCTCAATATCAAACTCTTGCAGTAATAAGATCCATCGTATGAGCCTAGGCTTGGCATCGGCCTTGCTCATCAGGTATCGAATCGCGGAGTGATCTGTGTACACGGTCACATGGGACAAGACCAGATAGGGACGAAATTTATCGAAGGCAAACACCACGGCAAGCAGCTCCTTCTCTGTGGTGGTGTAGTTCTCCTGGGCATCATTGAGAGTCTTCGAGGCGTAGTATATAGGTCGGAAGTGGTGATCTCGCCTCTGCCCCAAAACAGCTCCAACAGCAAAGTCACTGGCGTCGCACATCAGCTCAAATGGTAGGGACCAGTTAGGAACAACCATGATAGGAGCCTGGGTGAGCTTCTCCTTCAAGGTTGTGAACGCCGTTGTGCAAGCATCAGTGAACTGGAAGGGGGCATCCTTCTCTAGAAGCTTAGTCAGGGGCAGGGCAATCTTCGAGAAATCCTTGATGAACCGCCTGTAGAACCCTGCATGGCCAAGAAAACTCTGGATCCCCTTAACAGATGTAGGAGGAGGCAGCTTGCTGATAGTCTCGATCTTTGCTCTGTCCACCTCAATCCCCATCTTGGAGATCTTATGCCCAAGAACTATGCCTTCTCGAACCATGAAGTGACACTTTTCCCAACTCAGGGCCAGGTTCGTTTCTTCACACCGTTTAAGAACAAGTTCCAGGTTATGGAGACAATGAGAGAATGAGTCTCCATAAACCGAGAAATCGTCCATAAACACCTCCATAATCTCGGCGACCAGACGGTCAAAGATGGCGAGCATGCATCGCTGAAAAGTGGCTGGGGCATTGCATAGCCTGAATGGAATCCTCCGGTAAGCAAATGTGCCGAAGGGGCAGGTGAAAGTGGTCTTCGCCTGGTCCTCCGGTGCAATAGGGATCTGAAAGTACCCGGACATCCCATCCAAGAAACAGTAGAACTCGTGCCCTGCCAATCTCTACAGCATCTGATCAATGAACGGCAGCGGGAAATGGTCCTTCCGAGTGGCGTCGTTGAGACGCCGATAGTCGATGCAAACACGGTACCCAGTCACCGTGCGCATCGGGATGAGCTCGTTCTTCTCGTTAGGCACCACGGTCATCCCACCCTTTTTGGGCACCACCTGGGTGGGACTGACCCACTCGCTGTCAGAAATGGCGAAGATGATCCACGCGTCCATCAGCTTCACGATCTCTGCCCGAACCACAGCCTCCAGGTTCGGTGTCAATCTCCTCTGCGGCTGCCTCACTGGCCGCATCTCATCCTCCAGCAGTATCCGGTGGGAGCAAAAGGAGGGGCTGATCCCCCGGATGTCTGTGATCTTCCATGCTAAAGCTCGCTCGTACTGCTTCAACAAGGCCACCAGTCTGGTCTTCTGCTAGGGTGTGAGGGTCGAACTGATGATGACTGGTAGCTTATTCCCCTCCCGGAGAAATGCATACTCCAAATGAGGAGGGAGGGGCTTAAGCTCCAGCTCTGGTGGTTCCTCCAAGGAGGTAGTGATGCGGGTGGAGGATGAGATCGGTTTAAACAGCCTGTCGCCCTCTAAGAAGGGGCCACTCTCCAACGCGGCCAACTGCTCCGCCAGCTGCGGCTCCTGCGATGCCTGCTCACCTAGCAAAATACAACGCTCAAGAGCATCATCAGTACCCGCACTCGTGATGGCGAGTGCGGTCTCAAATCGGTAAGCACATCACAGTAATCTATGTCATCATGCAAATGAGAATGTTTCCCATTGTCAGACACAGAGAAAGTAGCATGTTCATCACTAGCACGCAAGATCAATTTACCACTATGCACATCAATAAGCGCCTTGGCGGTGGCGAGAAACGGTCTACCCAAAATCAACGGCACATCCACATCCTCATTTATATCCAAAATAACAAAATCAACAGGATATGTGAATGCACCCACATTAACAAGCAAGTCCTCGATGATACCTCTAGGATGCACGATAGAACGATCAGCTAACTGAATGCTCATCCTAGTAGCTCTAGGTTCACCTAGTTCTAGCTACTTAAACAATTTATAGGGGCTGGGTCTCCAACCACCTCTTAGCATTCCCCACCAGAGAATGGGGGAAGAGGTGAAGGCGGATTGCGTCATCCGGGACACCGTTCAGCTTGAACCCGTTCGTCAGCTGCAGAAAACGGGAAAGATGTACCCGGGCCTCCTCATCCTTCAAGCCATGGAACTGGATAGAGGATGTAATGAGTTGAATCCAGCATGGCTTGATCTCGAAGTTGTTTGCTGGAATGGGTGGATAGAGGATGACCGGGCGGATGTCAACAATCCGTGGAGTATAGTAGTACTCCAAGGTGGGACCCGGTGGTGGTGGATGATGATGGACCCCAACTCCCTGGGGATTGGGGTCGTTCCCCAGGAGCTGGTTCGCCGGAGGTGGGTCGTGATCGCCTTCCATCTCGTACTCGTCCTCGGACTCGCTGCTCAATTGGCCGTCTCTGCGCTCCACCGTAGCCAGTCTAGCTCGCTGTTGTCTCCGAAGTTGGTTGCAGGTGCGTTCAATCTCAGGATCCAACGCCAGTAAACCTCCCAACTGGCTACGGGTCATGCACTATCTGCACACAATCAAGCAATGCAAACCCGTGAAGGCACAAGTGGGAAAGAACAAACACTCAATGCGAAAATGAAAATGCTAACGTAACAGAAATCACTTTTCTTCAACAACCTAGCCTTCCCCGGCAACGGCGCCAAAAACTTGGCTCACTCCTACTGTCACTCTAGAAAATGGCCAAGTGTAACCACTTCCTAAAGCATAGTATAGAGGGTTTGACTTTTATTGTCAACCCAGGTCCTAGATTTGATGACTACTCGGTGAATTCTCGTTATCTAGCAGTGAACTTTTAGTGCAGATTCAAGCAAACAAAAACACAAAGCAAGTTAAACGGTTGTTCAAGTCAAGAGAGGTCACCCGGATATGGTTCCCCCTAGACTGCAGTTAAGTCGGATTGCAATTTACCAAGTTCAGTTTTCATGAAAGTTATACTGCGGAAGGTTCTCAAATAGTCTGAAGTCTCGACTAAAGGTCTTCAGACCCTCTCAAGCTGAGTCTCTAGCGGGCGACTAACCTCCACCGGAGTAAACAGATTGAGGCCTTAACGAACCAAACCTCCACTACCGAATTGAATTCGGTACAGAATAGCGAATTGGCTCCTCGACTAAAGTCACCAATTCGCTACCTTCAATTGAAGATACTCTATCAACCTAGGCAGATATTCATTTGAGTCATTCATTTCACTGGTAATTTGAGTACTAAGTTCTTGAGTTATCTTCGTTGAACTTTGTACATAATAAATATTTTGGCCAATCTTTTTTATCTATAATATCCTGACCCAATCTATACATCAAAGTAACGAAATTGGCCAAACCCGATGTTTGACTGTTATCTTGGTTGGCCAAATGCGTCGACTAACAGTCAACGCGCCACGTCACTACCATGTCAGCAACTTTCACTTAATTTTTTTAATATTTTCCACTTATTACCATTTTCTTTTTCTTGGTTCAAAATGAAATTACTTTTTTTTCTTCTTTTGGTTCAAAATGAAAAATAAAATGTTAATAGGTGGAAAATATAAAAGAAATTAAGTAAAAGTTGCTGACTTGGCAGTGACATGACACATTAACCGTTAGTCAATGCGTTTGACCGTCCAAGATAACGGTCAAACATCGGGTTTGACAAATTTCGTTACTCTCATGTATAGTTTAGACCAGGATGTTATAGATCAAAAAGATTATTCAGAATATTTATTATATGCAAATTTCAGATTATACAAATATGTTAACCCTCCTTTCTTTTAGCTAGAATATGATCATTCCTCCAAAATGCAACGTCAAATCCAAAACATATTAGATTTAGCGATAACCGATTTTTCATACTGAGTACAAATTTGGCTTAGACTAGTTAAGTTTAGTCATTTGGTAAGATTCGTTCTATTTAACCAATTCCAGTTAGTTAGGAATTTGTTATAGTTCCCTTGTCTACAAAAGATATAAAGGAGATTCATGAGTTGGGATTGCAGCATTTTGAATTTCCAGCCCTTAGAGCACTTCACTTCACGGAGGGGCATTTTTGTCATTGAACTTAAATTAAATGACCCTGTGCGTTTTGATTGACTCCTCCACCGAGCATCTGACCAACTGAAACTGTTAGGAGAAGGCCTGCCTCATAGGGCCCAAAACCCTGTATGAGGCCCACCGTTTTTTCGAGCCCAGCTCGGTGCTTCGTGAGCGTATTGTAAATTTTGTAATCAGGCATCGCATCACTGATGAGAGTATGAGACTGATTCGGAATTTTCCAACAAGCTTCAGGACTCGTGTCGTTGTTTCCGTGCTCTTCATTCCATCCGCCGGCGTATACTGATCGAGTAAAATCGACCAAGCTCCAGCAAATGAAGAGAACCCAGTTACGTGTCGTGTTCGTCGTTCACCATCCTGACTCCCTAGCAAATCGTCGACGGCTTCATCTTCCCCGGCGCAGTCCCTTTCATTCCGAGTTCCCATCGGGAAGACTATCCTTGAACTAAGATAACCGATAACGTTACATCTGATGGGTCAACGTCGATTTTGTTTTTTACTCCGATGATTGGTAAATTCTTAACGTGTTTTGTGACGGAGAAGGGTTAATGGAGTGGACGCATATCTGCTGTGATAAAAGTGTATGTGACCCATGGGCCAAAACGTGAACCAAAAATTGAGACCTGTACACTAAATATGTGACCTGAATGAATTTTATTTTATAATATATATAATAATTAGTTTGTTCATAACATTTGTGTTTATAATAATTAGTTAATTTATAATATTTGTGATTGTTGAAAGCTTTAATGTATGGTTCAGAAGTACATTTCCTATTTGTGGTATTAGTGTCAATTGGTTGAAATGTATATTTTATCAGGTGGTCAAAGTCGAGTACAGAGTGCATTATTGAGTGTCTTTTAGTTTGGTGTTAGAAATGTGTATAAACTTACCCATATAAATGTGTATAGTTATGGATTTCAAAATTTTCATTTATGTGAAAATATTTACTTATTATCTAACATTAAGTAACCATGGCTATTGACACCAAATGAAGCACTAAAGTTCATTATTCCAATGGCCGTATTACTTTCTAAATATTCATGAGATATTTTTTCTTCTAAACCATGAATCTTCTTTGGAAAATGATATTTTTCACAAATTGATTGTGTGTTTGTGGCATAAAGTGCTTACTTTAGTACGTCTCCCGTATTTGAATTGGCTCTTTTGAGAATTATGATCACCATGATGTGAGAGCTGCATGGCAATCGCTACATTTTTGTTGATCGTGTTAAAGATATTTCGCTTAAACACCAACTAGAAACCAATACATTTTTTTGTTAAGTACTGGTGATAGTCTCCAACATGCTCACTCCCGTTAAAAGAAGATAAAAATGGGGGATAATTTCAGGGATACATTGAACTTTATCAAAGGCAATAATTTTCTTTTATTGTGAAGATTGATTATGTACCTATCATAGGAACCAACTCTCATGCTATCATTTCTCAACTTTTATATAGGCAACACTTTGATGTTCACTTCCATACTTCACATGTTATGTCAAAGTCATTTTATTTCCTCATGTATTTTTAATTTGGGACCCTGTGATTCATATTGGTATTGAAAGGCTCCTTGATTTATGAATTTGAAGCTTTCATATTTGCTCAATCTCAATCAACGGTGGTATGTGCAATTACTTCAGTGTATGTGGACCAAACAAGATGTGTGCCATTTCTAAGGCTTCATTTACTGTTGCACAATCTGATTTTCATTTCTCCCGTAGAAGAACATCTTTTCTTCACTAAGCTGCTTCATCATTGTTAGGCAAGTATTACTTGCGTCATCCTCAGCATCCAAGGTATTTTTCAACTTGAATCGGCCTTCATTGCACCCACTGCTAAACTCATGAATAAATTTCATTATGCAAAAAAGTTATATACATGTGCATAGTTATAAAAAAAACCTCGGGTATATGTCATTTCTTATGTTAGAGTAAGAAAAGTCAAATACATCATAAAAGATGACTCCTATGAAGTTGCCACAGAATGCGCAAAATTGTGTTCAATTGCATACCTAACTGTATTGCGCCTACGTTCTTCATTCATGTTAAGGAGATTCTGAAACCACATTTTTTATCACCCTCTATTCAATGCTTTTCTACTAATCATACATTTTCATTATTTTAACTTATTTCATTCTAAAATAAACTTTCATTGTAGGAAAACAACTACATTGTTGTTGGCCATATCCGGAACATAAAAGTCATTTGGGAGTACTTCACCGGTACACAATACATTGTCCAACTCACTATTAGTGACAATTTTGGATCATGTCCGACATATTTCAAATCATACAAATTCATATCCATTGCGTGCGCTGTGATTAACAAAGATGATGCTACTGGGATAAGCACTATAGAGAGATACTGAATTCTATCAGAGACCAATCGTTTTTTCCTCCTGAGGGTTCATTATGTATATTTTAGGGGAAGCAACTTTAATCTTGAACTATATGGCCTTCTTAAGTAGCGAAAACTAATTATATGTATATATTTTTCTTTTCTCTTTCGAACAATTGTATTTCTTTCTCAAATCATATGTCTTATTTTCTTATCATATTTTTGTCTAAACTTTCCCGGCCAAGGGCCGGGCCCGGTGCTAGTATATATGAGAAACATAACATCAATATTCAATAACAGCCCTGAAGGTTTTTTTGATTGGAGAAACCAAAATAAAAAATGAAAGGCAGCCCATTAATCAACAGTCCAATATCCAAAAGATAAATTAGGGATTTCGATTGGCAAAAGGATTAGGGCTTTCGATCTCTTTCCTAGTATCCGGTGGTCTGACATCCTTACTCTCGTTTGTTTCTGTCTTCCTCCATGACCATGGCGGCCGATAAGAACACCTCGGCTCTGGGTCGCCGGCTAGGCTCAAGTTTTATGCCTTGCAGCTCCAGCCAACGACCGCGGATTCATTCAGCAGAAGTATACCCTCCGATCTGGAAACTGGCAGACGATCTCCTCGTAGAGATTCTGATCCGCGCCCTCCCGACCCGAACCCTAGGTCCGCCTGCCGGTGCAAGCTCGTCTGCAAGCGGTGGAGCTCTCTCATCTTCGACCCTGTACTGTTCAATCGCCGCTTCGTTTCTCACCACCGGAGCAGGAACCAGCAACCTCCCTCCTCTGCTTCTTCACTCGGACGACCCGCAATCGATCATCACGAGCTTTATACCCATGACCCGCCGATCCCTGTCTTTGCAGTGATGGACTCTTACAAGGACCTGGTCTTGTGCGGATTCGAGGATGTGGGTCCCACCAGCGGCGAATTGTACAGAACCTACTTCGTCTGCAATCCGTTCACCAAGCAATGGCTCGCCCTCCCTTTGGCGCCTGAATTGCCAGCAGGGTGCTCGTATTTCTTCACAAGGTTAGTCTGTGAACCCCGCATTGTTAATGATCTCGAACTAGGAGATGACCAAGTCTTTGCTTATTCGTCCCAGTATCGATTCTGCGTTGTGCGTCTCTACCGGCATGGATCGTCTTCGAAGCTAGACGTGTTCTGTTCGGATACCGGAGAATGGACCAACGATGTTCTTGTGCTTCCTGATTATCACCAATTCATAGACAGGAATGTAGTTTCCTGCAACGGGGAGCTGTTTTGGAGCTATGCCGTTCCGAGCAATGATCCCGGTGCTGTCCACACCATAAAACCTTTCATTGCTGCTTTTAATCCTTTCCGCCCCGATATCCCTCCCGCTGCCATTGATGTTCCGGAGGTGTTCTGCAGACCCGGGTGGGATATCTCGGTCTCTCAAGGCGCCCTGCACGCGATTGCATTTGAAGATCTACTTCGACCTGGTCTTTCACAGATCGGATCGAGTGTTTGGAGGCTGGAACGAGACCGGAAGTCTTGGAGGAAACTGTGGGACGGGTTGCTGACGAAGCCGGAATTGTATGAGCTACGCCACTATCTTCGGCCGTGTTTGCATCCAGAGAAGCCTGAAGTTTTCTTCCTCAAACATCGTATTGATGCTGGTGTGATTGCTGCCTTGTCCTGCGATTTGAGGACAGGGGGAGAGGTGGAGCTCTTCGCAGAAGCAAGAGAGTTCTTGAGTTATTGGAACTTGTTCCTAGCTCAGTTCTCTTGCTGGCCTACTGCGATTCCAAGGTTCAAGGAATTGCGAGCTGCGTACGATGGAAGCTGCAGCTGTTGGGTTCAAGAGCAACAATGAAACTGATGACGGCAACACTCATTCAATACTTGGTACTTATTTCTGCTTGAGACTCTCTGCTAGGGTTAGTTATGCACTAATGATAATGACTAGGAAACAAAGAAAGAAATTAGCCATGTGAGGACTAGATATCACAGTGAGACATATTTTTTTGTTGTTGATGGAATCTCAGAGAGATATTTTACTGTCTTCTTCTCACATGTTTCTTTCTGTGGCCTGCTTTCTGATCATCGTTTACATTGTGGTTGTTTGTTTGCTTAACCAACAGAGGGAGCAGATGGTGATGAAAGGCTCAGGTCCTAAGGAGCAAGCATGATGGTGTTATAGTGTGACGGGGTTGTGTACAAGGCCCGGGCAAAGATATCCGGGGGTGGTTCGTACTATTCAGATATTCACGACTCAGAAGTATTGGATTCTCTTTCGGATCATTCCATACGACGGTATGAACGCAATACCAAGGCAAACCCATCGAAATCTCCTACTGCTACTCAAGACTGTTATTGCTACGCTTCCTCCGGGTATTCAATCTCTTTTCCGGATTAAGGACTTTTGCTTAGCGAATGCCCATTATGAATTTATCTTGAATCGGGGTCATCCATCCATCTACCTACCTATCTATCTATTTAAGGGGAAGGAGCTGATCAACTTGTCTGGCGGGTCTGGGAAGTGTTGGGTTTCTCTTGTATTGTTTTGAGTTAATAAGTTCTTTATGAATTATGACTCTTTAACTATGGATTGTTAGTACTGTGCCCCTGTAGTAAAATTTGTATCTGGAACCCCACCCTTAGTGATATGTGCCCTTCCAACTATAAGTATAACCATATCAGAGGAATCTAGGTTTCTCCTAGGTGTAGAATCTCAATTGTGTCTCAACTTTCACTCGTGGAGGAAAATGTTTGCTATAACTATAATCTTATTCTTGCTTTTCCTGATACCAGGTGTTCGTTATTTATCAACTTTCAAGATCTCCAGGAGTCTGGATTCTTGACACTGCTTCTACGTTTTTAATTACGTACCCACTTTCGTTGATCTGGTATTGAATGATTTCAGTAGTTGTATGGTGTTGCTTCCTTTGTTTAATTAACCACAATCATATCCCATAAGCATCCATTATTGTTAGTATAGGAACATGACGATTTTACTAAAATATTGGGGGGGGGGGGGGATTTTCAGAACAATAATAAACAATGCTGACCCCTAATAATAAATCAATTTTTTTAATATATAATAAGAATAACTTACATCTTACACATTAATTAATTTAATTTAATAAATTTCTTTCCAATAAATAGTTTTTTTTTTGTCGAGCTAGCAACCCACCTGGTCACGATACTCCAAGAACACGAGTGCAGCGCCATAGTGTGCTAGCGCGCCCAGCACCACCAGCACGTGAAAGATCTGGTGGCTGTGGCCCGCCAGATCGAACCACCCGGGTCTGAACCGCTCGGGCACCCGTGCCACGTAGAATGCCGTTCCCATCAGGTACGACAGCGCCATCGCGCCCTCATAGTACAAGATGGCATCGCGCTTCGGGTTCGACCAATTGACCAACCCGGCGTGGACCGACGGGACCAACCCGAAAAGACCCATGGAGGTGAAGAGCATTGCCCGGAGTCCCCTGAATTTTCCGGCGGAGTGGGAAGGGGTTAAAAGAGTGGCGATGGTGAAGATCCCCATGACGGTGATGCCGCCGAGGTAGGCGAATTGCCAGTGGGGCTCGCACTGGAAGACGTAGTAGATGTTTGGGAAGAAGGAGGTGATGATCATGACGGCGATTCCGACGTAGTCGATGCGGAGGAGGGTGAGGTTGAGGTGGTGGGAGTGGCAGGAGAAGAGGTGGCAGATGGTGGAGGAGAGGAGGCAGAACATGGAGCCGGCGAGGAAGACGTAGAACGGCCACCGGGCGGCTGGGGTCCCGTCGGCGGCGAGGTGGCGGTGGATTGATTGTTGGGAGATTTGCTTTAGGTCTATTGTGCCCTGCAAACACATGGTTGGGTAAATGTTACCGTTTAGGTCAATGAATGAGTCCCATGTGACATAAAAAGATTTTGTTCCAATAAGCATAATTCTTTAGTTACATTCATTGTTACGAAAAAAATGGTTGCCCTCCATATTGGATACTTATATTTTAGGTAATATCAAATAAGGTCGTCCTAACGTTCATTATAGTCGTAAAACAGTGATAATTTTTCACATAATTGTCATATCACATGCATCTAAAAGTCATATCTCGATATCTATACCAACTCTCTCTCGTAGCAAGTCGAGTAATTTATCATAGGGTGATGATCAGGGTATGTCGACCCATATGAGTATGTAACTTAAAGGGAAAAATTAAAAAGAATATTTTTTTTTCTTTCAGAAATTAAAAAAAAAAACTATGACACGATATGTAGTTAAATTATTATTGGAATTGAGCGTCACCTACTTAAAATCAAATAATTGCTAAAATACAAGGTTATAAAATTAAAATTATAAGTAATTTGACTAAAATTATATGTAATTTAGATAAAAAAAGTCAATAAAAAATGAAATGTGTCAGAGCATATCAAATAGAGTATCCATACACCCTATCCCACCTAAAACATATCAAACAGATCGGATAAAACAAATAAGTCGAAATTTCACATTAGCACTCCAAGTCATCAACAAGATAGGATAAAATGGCGTGCCTTGTGTTAAACTTAAACTAATTGAATGTGATTATGGAAAAGGAAGAATAAAAAATTGTATTTCACTTGAAAAGTCTTTATTGATTGGTCACAAGTTAACAACAAAGGAAAGAGGTCGCTTACCAATAACTGATAATTCGAATCATGGGAGGCATTTCTCTCTGTGCTCGTGAGAACTGAGCTGTAAACAAACAAGAACAGGGAGGCAATTATTAATCAGTAATCATGACGATTAATTACTATACAAATCCGTAATTAGAAAAATTGAATTGCTAATTGCCGCTCTAGCACCCAAATCATGACAAATTTTTTTTATATATTAATACACTGCTGGCAATTCATGTGCTTCTAATCTCATGCCACCCAACAAAGTTCCAAAAAATGTTAAATCTGATGACATTTCATTTGGCACCATTTCCATGATCAGATTAGTAGTTGGCGATTTCGAACTAATTACACGAAATTATGATCGTATCTATCGAGATTGAAAATACAAGCAGGAAAATCAGAAAAGTTCGAAGTTTCGAACACACCATCTCGGAATTACGTACTAACTAGTTATGACACGGAACTCGATGTTAACAATGATTAATCTTATTATAATTAGGATCCACAAACCTGGTAAACAAGCCGAAGAGATCCGCGACTTGAGGCACTTTCACCAAATTCGCCATGGTCAACCCCAAAAACAGCAAAAACCCAAACAAATGCCTGCCAAAACAAGATCCAAAAACCACCACCATTAACACTAATCACAGAGGGAGATTAACAAGAACTAATGAAACCCAGTTGAGAACTAATCAATTAATGCACTTCAAATCATCATTAATCAACTAATTACTTACGTCCAGACGTTCAGCGTCTCATTATGCCATCGGCAGATGCTGAAGAGTGCCTCCTTGAGAGGCCAATTGGCTCTGTAGTAACCCAATATGAACTCGTTGTCCTTCATGTACTCTGGCAGCTCCCAAAACGACGACAGCTTGTAACTAACCTCCCTCTTAATCCCCTTCTCCTTCTTCTTAATCCCATGATTAACGACACTAATCTCTTCTTCTTCCACTACTTTATGAACATCATCACCCTTGGAAGTGCTAATCCCCTCCTGATGATCCATCGCAATCCCCTGTTCCTGCTGGTGGTGCTGTCTTCTCCTCCTCTTGGCTCGCCGGATGATCTTCTTGAGAGCTGACATCCTGACAATCTGTGTATTTATAAGGTGAAGGGAGGGGGAGGATTTGGTGACTGGTTTCTGCTGTTGTTTGTTGGGGTTAGGCTAATGAGATTGAGGAGTTTGGTCAATTGTATATATAACCCAGAAAAGCAGAGGATTTTGAATCTTTCTTTTGGGGGTTTTGAATGTGGTGGATTATTGTAATGGGGAAGAAGGGAAAAGGGTGATTCTTTTTTTTCACAACTGTCTGTACCAACATAAGGGAAGGAGGGTGGGGGATGGGAAATAAATATTGTTGGTTGGAGGGTTTGGGGTCAAGTGCATGAAGGAGAGAGAGGTTTGTGGTGAAGGAAGAAGATGGACTTAATTGTGAGCAAAGACAAAGAAGGGGGTTTTTGTTAGGTTGCCAAATAAATTGGGTCATCAAGGTGGTGAGTTGTGAGGATGAATTTTTGATGTGGGTAACAAGTGATGAAGGTTTTGGTTGGACACATGGCTGCTTTTCTTGGGCCATTTTTGACTCCCACTTGTGGGCCCTTTTCTTGGGTATAATGAGTCATCACACACCTCATATGGTAGAGATGAACATAAACACGAATCTAACTTAGCGAGAACATCGGTAAAATATTGATTGAATTCTGAAAGAGAACACACATCACCAGACACCAGTGGTGTATCCAGGTTTTCGTTTAAGATGGGTCCATCTTGAAAAAAATAAATATGATAAAATAGTTTTTTTAATATAATCTTACATTGAAAATTTTTGATAAATTAAAATGAATTAGCAGTCGAAAATATCAAGAATATCACTCTGCATATATACCATATAATCATTGATTCAGTTAGCCGTAGTGTTTCAAATGGTGTTCTTTGTTAAGAACCGTTAGTATCAATACCTCGAGTTGTTGATAGAGGTTTAATAATAAATTTTATACCAACCAATAATTCATGATTTACCTAGTCGTTCACTTTCGAATGATGTTCTTAAAAAAATATTTAGCATCAATTGATCGAGTTGTTGGAAGATTTCAATAATATATTATACCATTTACTACAATGCTCCCTTCTAAGAAAGTCAACTTATACGAAATTGATGTTTGCACAAATCTGTATACCGTATACTTAAGAAATGAGGTTGCCAAGATTTAAACAAAAAACTTTTCGACCAACTATTCTCAATTAAACGCGACCTAGTTTTCGATATCAATTAACTATCGTACCTAATTTAACCATTTTTCCCCGAATCAGGGTGGGTCCCAGGACCCACCCTGTTACCCTCTCCCTCCGCCACTGCGCATCACAATCAAGCGGGTATTCATGTGTGCATGGGTACTCATGTGTTCATGAACAGAAATGCAAATAATTTATTGGAACACTCGCGCTTTTATATTATCCAAATTGTTTCTATAACTACATTGCTATAAAGACTAGTAACATTCATAAACTATTCATATTATTAGGGTTAGATGCAAAACAACATTCTTTTTCTTTTCCTGATGTGGGTCGGGTGGGAGGCGAACCAGATTTTAGCCAAAACCACATACAAATTCAACATTTCGATTTCAAAGAGTAAGTTTTGCCCATACCTGATCAAAATTAGTCAACACTGAATTTTACGTGTTTTAATCGGATTGGATTGGGTATTCGTGCCGATTTGATATCAATCCTTACATAGGACTATGGGGTTCAATTCAACCTTGAGAATGCAGCGAGTAATGGGAACATGTTTTACCTTTTCTTATCGTAGGATGACATATATTTGCCACGCTATCTAGGGCTTGTTTTCTACCTGTGAGTAATTCTATACCTAGCGTACGAGTTGGGAAAGATAATTAATGTATAAGTAAAGACAAATACAAGCGTTGCTGAAGGGTTATGGCCGAGATTTAGTCATTGATTGAGATGTAGAGGTTAAGTATGCATCATTGATTTTTATGAAGCCAGAGGTGGTGTAGTGGCAAATTTTACTTGTGGAGTGCATTAAAATAAGTTTTGAACAATAAACAATGTTGCTATCTCATGATAATATGAAGTTATTTTAAAACTTTGTCCAAACTGTGAAGATTTCGATCTTAATATTATTCCACCCAATAACCATGACAAATTATTTTTACTGGATTCGAAGGCCGATCAATCGTTCAATTGCAGAAAATTTTATATCAACATGTGTATTGACAAAAGGTAGTAGCAAATTGAACCAAGTTTCACAAGCAAATACATTAATAGGAACAATTTTTCTGTTTCGACTATCGTTACCATAGAAAGTTTCATGATTTCATCTAATAATCTGCACCATATTATTCATTTTGATAAACTAGACTATATTAATGTAGAAATTAGTAGGTAGAATAAATTTACATAATTGATTGTGGTTTAGATTATAAAAATATGACAATTAACATTGAGATTTAGGGTTCGAATTTAATTATGAGTATATTAATACTACTATGTTTTGTAATGTTCCCCTAAATCAAGGACGTGCCATGGAACCCCTTCTAACCTTGCAACTCCGCCCCAAGTGGGGGAGTACTGTGTTGCGAGTAA
The DNA here is from genome assembly GCA_946122785.1 of Linum tenue. Taxonomy (NCBI): domain Eukaryota; kingdom Viridiplantae; phylum Streptophyta; class Magnoliopsida; order Malpighiales; family Linaceae; genus Linum; species Linum tenue. Next base: position 125,482 of record CAMGYJ010000003.1, read on the forward strand.
GACTCGCTTTGCTGAGCAAGGAGTAAAGTTAAACGAAACTCGAGTATAACTATAGAGGAGTGAAAGATGACATGTTGCTTCCGAGTAGGCCAAAAGATAACTTCTTTGAAGACAACCCAAAGGTTCGTATGTAGTATGCTTGGGATGTGTCGAATTAGATCCGCTCTCTCATATAAGCGAGTGATTGAGAATGACCAACTGGATCATGTAATAGCTAATATCAATGACGATCAACCAACTCCTAGTAGAGATGAAAATTTTGAAAAGGAGAGATTAGTAGTCTGTAGTCAAATGGTCAGCATGCAATGTTTAGAGTGGAAACTAACTTACAAGTGGTCATACTAGCACGCTCGATGATATCATAAACCTGTCTTAGCATATGATTTGTGCTTCCTTTTGTGACACATGTTAGGCCAAATAACTTGGTTGTGACAAGCAATCAGATAACGAGGTAGCCAAAAATCTAAGTGACCACCGGTCAGAAAAAGGAAGCACATGGAATTCGAATCCGATGGCCAAAAAGGAGGCGAGATAGCAAATTCTTACCAATTGTTTGTATTTTCGAAATCGTTACAAGTTTTACATGAAACTTTAGCTCAAGAGTGTTCCAATGATGCTATAGCTAGGGTTGCATATCGTGGGGGTTTGCTTTAGTTAAGAATAAGTTGTAGTAACAAACTCCTTTGGTTAGTTTTCTCACCCAACTTTGTCCACCCTTTTGAGCTATACATGTTATCAATGAAACCCGTGTTCTTTACAGAAAACTAGAAACTAGAAATGCTTTCACCATCACGAAATGATGATTCCCTTGGAATATCAGAATCATTCCCTCTCGTTCATCCTTTGCCCCACCAAAAACTTGCATTTTTCATTTTTATAAGCTCCTATCCTATATGTATTGCACACATTAATCACATTCCTAATATGTTTGTAATTCCATAATTAATATCCCAATTGTAAAGTTTAAACAACTCTTTATCCCCCCATCCAACTTTTCATTACTACCCTGGCCCCCACTCTCATTGAGCTTCACTCATGGAAAATTATGTGCAAAAATGTCTATTTTATTCCTTTAATATTGGGGTCGTGGTTGTTGGAATTTAGATATCAAGATTAGTTAGGCAATCTATCTTCACCAACATGATAAAAGGGCAACAATGCATCATGTGGGTGTGCCGACTAACGCTTATTTCAAAGAGGTTATACCCCTTTTTACGTGCCCATTTGTTTATTGGATTTAGGGGGTGGCGGTTTCGGTATTTCGATTTTAACCAAAATCGAATCAGTTTTAAAGGCTTATTACTTATTAGTTTCCTTTAACGAGTAAATATCGATAAGCTATTAATGGTTTTGGTTAAAATCGATAACCGTTAATAAATTGGTCCCAATAACTTGAGTTTGCACATGTCCAGCGCCATACATGTGCTTCAAAGACAATGGTTAACATTCAGGGTCGTGAGAACTTGAACAAGTGACTTCAACGACAAACTAACTCTGATACCATGTCATAAACCAGTTAATTACATGGTTATACCAATTACGATAAGACATAACACAACCGAAAACCAGTAAGCCCTTACCGATTTTGGTTTTGGACAACTGACTAATTCGATTATTTATTTCTAACGACGATGTTTTGGTACAGTTAACCGAACCCAACAGTCAAACCAAATTGGATTCAATTCTAAATTCACCAAAGTATATAAATATTTTCCAGGCAAACTGGAAATCCAACATCCTTTCTCCCTAGCTATAGCTATAATTCCCATCGTCCATGTGCACACAATATTATGTCCATAAATTGGGGCATTTGGTTGCGTCTAGCTACTTCCCCCATTTTTAAAAAAATTATTGGGCATAGATTATTTTTATAACTTGCCCCCAAGTTTCATGGAGAACATTCCGAGTCAATGGAGTTTCAAGTTTCAACTTATTCGCGAAAGAGAGAAAATTGGGCAGAATGAATATGTTTGAATGCAAATGTGGTTATGCCATAATCGCCCTAGTTTAAAAGGGTAAATTATTTAACCGTTTTTCGTCAAACAAATGTGGTTCGGCAATCGGCTATACTGGTCCTAGTTTAAAAGGATAAATTATTTAATTTTCTTTTATCGTATTAGGTCTGTTATCTTCTAACAACAACAAAAATTAGAGATCAAGAGTAAATATATATATAATCTTATTAAGTTAGATCGATATAAGTAAAAAGATAGGGTGTCTGTTGCTTTTATGTTTTTGAATGTATTATCATGTTGATTTATTTCAACACAATAGCCTCGAGGTGGTGATTCTGTTCTGTGCATTCTTTTCGTTCTCCAAAAACAATCACTCGTTGTATATATATTATTTTTGTGTTGATTTAATATCAAAACGTCGACCATGATGAACGTTTGATGTCACATGTTTGATTAGTATCAACTAACCTTAGCAATGAATTCCCCCCTCCCTCTTCTATGGCAGTCTTGACACCTCTCACGGGTTTAAATTGCTCTTATAAACTTGTCGGGTGTTTATGAGGGGACAAAGTTTGTCATGTTTAGCATATTACACCTCGCAACGATAAATAAAAATCTATCAGGACATTTTTAGCACATTAGCACGCCCTTACTTTCTTTCTGACATTGCTTAATCTGCGGTCAATAACTAACCGACAACTCCAAGTTTCATTTCCCTCGGACGTTCTTATATACACACAAATCTTTCTTGCATGATATGAAAGCAAATAAACCAAGTAGTCCAACAAGAAATGTAAAGCTAACTAACAACTACCATATTACTTCAACAGACAATCTCATCATGTCGTTGTTTTCACTTTTCAGGACTGTTTTTGTCCCGATAAACATAAATGATCAAAAAGATGAAACTGAAATTTACATTGAATGTATATGGTACCATAGCGCCATAATTACTTGATAGGAATTGCAGACCGTGGGTATGTCAGTACTCATATTTGTTTCGGAGTGCGAGTTAGATTGAGCGACAATTGTCCTGGTGGATATAGGGAGAGGTCGAGCTATTCTAAAGTGCGATTAAGCCAAAATGACGTGCAACTACAACTCTAGTTTTATGTGAAGGCACGGAAGAAAATTCATTTCTAGATATATAAAAAAAGCATGTCATTTCAATAGTTTAAATGTGAACGAAGGTTACAAATAAGACAGGAGGGGGCGAAAACGATATTTGAAGGGACAAAAAAAAAACTACATACCTGCCTAGTGTGACTATATTGGGATAGATCGAAGTACTCTAAGATGTGATTAAAAGGAAGAAGAAGAAAAACATATGAAACATCTTCAATTTCATATGAAAACACCAAAGAGAAATACTCTACTAAATATATAAAATTAAAATATATAAGTTAATTAACCCAAATTATCGGGGAGATGAAGTCTCACACTAAGTTCCTGTTCCATAATAGCATACAGACGTCAAGACAACCTAATAGACAATGTGAAATCGGGATGTTATGCGATGTAAGTGTCTCATTCAATTCAAGATGTGGATGATACTTATGATTGACCGAGCGGTAGCAAATAAGTAATTAAGCAAGTCAGGACGGAATTTTCATCCGTAACCGTAATTTTTTAGAAGATTTCAAATTTCAACCATACATAATTTGGTAAACACATCCATATGTTCTTGACCTACTATATAGCATGGTGGCTTTCAAGTATGTATGGTCCCTCTTAATAGATGTGTCTTAGTCAAGTTTGGCCACTACCTTAATGAACTCCATAATGACCTAAATAATGGACAAACAAAAGAATGCCCTACAGGTTGCAGCCCTTAACTACCAGCCATTATTGATGAACAAGATAATAACTAAACCCTAAAGGGTAATTAATCTCCCTATTGACCAAATAATGTCCTGACTTCCATAATTGCTTCAATCTAGCTAGCAACTAGCAAGCATTCCTGAGTTTACTTCTCAGTTCAATCAAAGTCACTAGCGGCAGACCCATTAACCTAAACATCAGGAATGCGCCCCGATATATACAATTTGACTTTGGATAGTGTCCTTTTCCCCTTGTTTTCAGCTTTTTCACATTACTACTACTCGAGGAATGAACAATTTTCAGCTTTACGATGCGTCGGCCCTGTTTTTCCAGAGCCATTTTTCCACATTGCTATGAAGTTAAAGCCATTGATCCCGCAATCGATTTCCTCCTCAAATTACAATCATGTGCATGTGTACATGTGGACCAAAAACCAACCAATCACCACTGAAAATGGATGGTGGACTGTGACTGGCGCCACCGGCAGCCTAACTAAGGTCTGATTGAACTCTGAAACCAACCCAGCTTTGACAGAGGGAAATAATGAAAGCTTCATGTCATGGCCATTGGCCAGGCATTAAAGTCTGATTGCGTACACGGAAGTTAAAGAGAAAGGAAATTGGTTGGGACGCCAACTGCAAATCTTGATGATGGAATTTAAAGATGGTGATGGGAAAGGAAGGGAGAAGACTGTTTATGGTTGGTTGCTGGAACTGTAACCTCCATTCATGGAGGCCATGCCAGGGGTTCGTTCCCCTGCTGAGTTATAGGAATCTCTGTATGCGGCTGTATATATATCAGAAGGTTGAAATATGGAACAGGTCCTCTGGTTTGTTTCCTTCCCCTGAGAAAAAACTTCCCATTAAGGATTCGAGTGACAAGGAGGACTGGACTGACTTTGGACTTCAGGAAAGGAAATAGACAGATTGGAGGTAGGATTGGGGGAGAGTGAATTGAAAAGAGGTCATATTTCTGAGGTCTTAGAAAGGCAACTCAGGAAAAGGAACATGCTTTTCTGAGTTCATTTCTTGTTGGAGAACTTTGAAAGCTTCTATGCTTTGATGCATCCCAACTTCTGCAATGAACTTCGGATTTCGGAGCTGCTCGAGCCTTGGGTTGTATACGAGACGTTCGGACTGTCGGTTGCTATGACATCCGAGAGAGGGTAACTTCTGTTCAAATGGAGTAGACTGTTTGCAGAACTGCAGACTCCCTTCAGAACAACCGTCTTGTGAACTCCACCCAACAGCCCTTCGTAGTCAGTGTCGCCGCTTTCTCCAGTGAAAACCACCATGTTTGTTAGCTCGACTCCCCACCGAACATACAGATATCTGAACAAAATGCCAAGGTTCTTTCATGAGGTATATAAACTACAGGATTTTCTGGATGTATCATACTGATGGGGAAGGAAACTTTCTCCAACTTTACTATGTAAGGATAGACATTGGTCTACTCAGAACTTGGATATGATTCTCCAGATTTGGAAGGAAAACTGTACCTGAGGGCTTGGGACCGAGAAGCCAACACCGGAATTACATTGATCCGGCTTCCATTTTGGCAGTAAACCACATGGCATCGAAGCGCCTGAATTCTCAGTGCCTTGCGAAGTTCCTTGACTGGTGTAACCTGCAGAAGAACAAAGAAAAATATGTGCAAAGCTCCTAAATGGCAAGTTCATGATAAGAAACGAGTGGGCAGAAGATTTACCAATCTCTGCAATTTGAAAACATAGCAATAATCGGTCGAAAGTTGTTCAGAAGGAATGATAATATGTTCGTCACTATCAGCCTTCTTCTCCATAACAGAAGAAGCCCACCGTACTAAAGTCTTCCTGAGCCCTTCTCCACCCCAACGGTACTCGATATGAGAATGGTAATAGAAGTCAACCACGAATTGACCATCTTCTGAACCGGGAGCTGAGTAATAGAGTTCACTACCACTGTTGCAAATAAAAGCATCAAAGTCACTTGGGTTAAACCCTCCAGAAGCAAGAAATGACTCTATCTCGGTTATGGTCAATGATGTCGACAGTATGAACCCGATAGAGCCTTGGGTGGTTTCCTTTTCCACAGAGGCAAATATCTGCCTAATGGCTTCAACCAGAGAACTGTTGTCATCACAATCCAATGCAATGACAAAGATATGTTTCCTCCTTCTCAGTGCAGGAAAAACCGAGCCCTGGGATTGTTCCCCTCTGTCGGACCTACGGGATTCCTTCGAGGAGCCCCTAGACCAAGCCATTACTGCATTCTCTAGTTTGATCTTGTTACCATCACCCAGGTTTCCTTCAGAGTCGAGATAACTATCATTTCCTGAAGCTCCTTTATCTCCATCCATTGAGAACTTCAAGTTCAAGGAAATGTCGTTAATGTCCCTCAATGAATCGCCCGGTGAATCTAGGTCTGATGCGTCACCTCCATCGTCGCTTTGCTGCCACTGTGGGTGCCTTGGCTTGCAAGCAGCTATTCGGGACAAGTAGGTTTTGCAATGCTCTGGCCATGAAAACAGGTGTATATTGTTCAAACCATTTTGCCGGCATTTTGCCCAAAGCTGCTTGTCAGCTACTAGCTTCAGAAGCGCATTAGCAATGGATTGTTGATCATGTGGGTCAATAAGAAGCCCATTGTCAAGTACCTAAGGAAAGATATACCTAATAAGTACTCAGACATTATGTAACAAATTAAAACTCCACAATTTGCCATAATGCTTGAGAATATGGAAACATGAGCAAATGGAAGTTAAAGTGTGATTCGCAATACCTTGTGAATGTCCACAGGGCCACCATTCTTTGTAGCGACCATCGGCAAGCCATATGCTGCTGCCTGCCACCCAAAAGAAAAGACAATGAGTTCAAATTGGCTTTGATCAGTGAAAAGGTCACATACGGTTGAAATTCTTAAGAGTTTAGGATCAGAACCTCGATCAGAGTTAGCCCAAATGGCTCGATGAAAGCTGGATTAATGAAAACTCCCTGCATAGACATCCAAATCTGAATGAATGATCAAAGTATATGTGAAACAATCCAACGCACTAAAAATCCATGTGTATGAAAGCTCAGCCAAGGAAATTATCTATTCAATTTTCACTAATCACCAATTTGACTATTCAATCACTTGAGTTCAACACATTGTATGCAAGAGATAACATACCTTAGTCTTTGCAGCTAAGCGATATATGTCTGGAACATCAGCCTGTTTATGATGCTTAGGATATGCCACTTGCCCATACAAATCATATTTGTCAATTAGCTTAAGCACTGAAAGGACTACAGAGGCATTTGTACTTGGCATTTCATCTATTTCATCTCTATTCCCCATGATCAGTGTCTGAAGTTGATATAAGTAAATAGGAGAAGAAAACAGAAAACAGGTTAAGACACTCAAAAGTGAATAAAATGCCAGATAATAATAAATCGCCCTCTAATTGTATGACAAGTCATACCAGATTGGCAAGCTCTCTCAGGGGGCGGCATTCTCCAAATGCCTTGACCAATGTTGTGATGTTCTTCTTAGGGTCTGCCCTAGCAAGTGCAAGTATCATTGGCTTGCGAGAATTAGTGAAGAAGCGCATTATCTGCACAAGGTATAGAACACGCATCAGCTCCAAAACCACATGTAGGAAGGAAAAGCAATGGCACCCTTATGTCTGAAGGCTACAAGGGCCAGGTCGGACAAGAAAGAACCTCCGGCCATATTGGTGGTTCAGGAGTAGTAGGATGGTCGTCATTTCCTTCGATCTCACCATCAATATCACCATCGTGTGGGACAATGTGATGGAACTCCATTCCAGGAGGGATCACCTGCACAGAAATGAAGATGGTTTATTAGATCATACTTTAGGCATGCAACATGACAGAACAGGAACCATGAACATCTCCACTTTCAACTACCATCGAACATTAGGGTAGCTGAAGGTATAAAACTAAGCCTTTTTAACAATTCCATCTAGCTCCCAGAATCACAGGATCCACATGTTTCTGGTTGTTGAAAAAACAAAAGAAGAAAGATACTGCTCGAAGTTCAAAGCAGTTCTACTTCAGGAAAGTAATATGTCGGGCAACTGAAGATTGAAAGATAATTCAGCAAAGTAGCTAGACAGCACATAACCATGATAGGAAATTAAATGACATAAGCATTACTAGAGTAACAACATCTATATACAGTCTGCCAGGCGGTCTAAATCATAGATTGCTCAGCCAACCCACAAGAAATTATATTCCACCTTAGAGCATATTAACAAACTTAGCCATCTTTCGAATACACAGTATTAGAAATGCGCAACCCAGATAAACAAAGACAGTAACCAGTGTTCCTGCATACAGATTAAGGATAACAGCCTCAACCAATCAACTTTCAATGCTTATTTGTAATAAGAACTTTCATATTCGAAAGCAAGTTTAATACTTACTGCCATACGAGGCATAAACCTTCCATAACAGCTGACATTGCGCCTGATTCTTGCCCGCAGTTTACGTTCCAATACCGGATCAAAACCATCATACAACCTCCACTGTTGCTCTATCTCTTGTCTAGTGCTTGTTATAACAATCTCAGATGCATCAAGTGTAAGTTCCTCGGCCTCAATCCTACGCATTATTTTGTAAGTGGTGTTTATTTCTTCTCTCGAAAGTCGACCTTGTTTCAGTAGTTGATCCAACTTATCCCGCCCAAGTGAGTGGCCAGTAAAAAGCATTGGCACATTTAGAGCACCGGATAAAAGAGCTGCAGAGTCACCAGCATCAGCATAGTGGCCATGGATGGCAACTGGCCAAACTGGTTTCCCTCCACCAACTTGTTCACCTAGGACTTTCGACATCTGGATCACATGGCTCAGCGCACCATCAACGAATTCTGGGATGTGAGGCCACAACAGTTCTTTCTCAATATATTTGTCCTTTGGTCCAAACGGTATCCGAACAATATAGGCACCACTGCTCTCCCCCATCTCATCTTCATCATCTTCCAAGTTTCTAAGAGTCAACATCTCCGTGGGTTCACCATAGCTCCAATCTACATCTGGAGCTGATACTTGTCTTGTTAACAAATCAACACGATACACTCCTGGCATGGAGCCCAAAGCTCTTGCAAGTTCCACAACATACTTAACCTATGAGGACAAAAGAGCAAACCTCAAAAACTCTTTTCATTGACACTGATAAAAGTAATGAGACCAGTATACTCCGAGGATAAATACCTGACCACCAGTATCCGAATCACGTCCAAGCTCCATACTTTCTCCTCGTATAAGTCCATGAAGGCTGCATGCATACTACTCGTTAAAAAAGCAAATGGATATATGAAAAGGAAGTCCTAAAGTGCAGCTTAATATCACAAAGGAAATACTCTAGAGACTTCCATCCAGTTTGAATTCAGAGCCTAATTCCTAACAGCAGACAAAACACATCATAGAGAAAAGAAGCATGAAAGAAACAGACTATTCATTGGGATATACTACTGAGTTCTACTTCTATCACATACACTGAGCAAATTAAATACGTTATAATATTTAAACACCAAAAGTATAAACTTGAGCTCATGCCTTATCAGTACAATGTATAGCTTTTTGCCTTTCTGCTGGCTGGCCCATGCTTCCATAGCATCAGCAGAGTTAATCCTGGGCAGTCTTCCCCGGATACTCTCACCATGGGTTGATAGATCACTTGGTGCGTCTCCCTTTTCACCCTCCGACAAGTCTTCTGACATGTCGGCAGTTGCTTCCCTTCGGCCCCTTTCACGCTCAATATGGCGCTTAGCATTTGTCTGAGCTAGCTCTCCCTCAAGCTACAAAAGTTCCAGCTCGCCAATTAGTGCTATATTCATCAATTTATTGGCTAACGACTGAATTGAAAACTCGGCAGATAACATTAAAGAAAGTTAAAGAGATCGAATGTTCAAATAGAAGGCAACATAGATTAGAAGCCACTTTCGGCTCAGGACAAAAAAACATCGTTGGATTAAACACTTGCTATAATGTATCGAAAAAGGGAGGGAAGCCACAGTTGTCATACATACAAACCCTCCCAACATTTCATTCCCACCAATAAACACTTGCTATAATGTATCGAAAAAGGGAGGGAAGCCACAGTTCCATACTACTGTTCATAATCAAAAGATGGAGAGAACCCGTTGATAATCAACTTCCAACCAAACCATCAAGTCAAAAACCATTCAAATTGAAATCCAGAAATCCAATACACGTTCAATACCAATCATCCGATTCATCTGTCCCAAAATGAAGAAAAAGCAGATCATCACCCTGAATCAGAACATCAGTGAAACATTTAGCCAGACGGACATCACAATTCCACATATACACCATACCAAACTCGGAAATCAAAGGCCAAGAAAGCTTTGCGAAAACCAAGAACAAACCTGCTTCTTCTGACGAGCCAAGTTCCAAATCCTCCAGCACATATTCTCCAATCTCGTGTTCCTCTCCTGTGGACTCCTAGTCGCTGCAGCCTTTCAATCCACACCACATCCCCCGGAAGAAAAAGAGCAAACGTATCAAGAAAGCAAAAAAAAAAAAAAAAAAAAAGCAATCCCGATTCAAGAACTCCAAAAACCAATCTCCAATCGGGTAAAAAACAAACAAGCCGAGCAAACCAACATCATACTGCCTTACTCACCTTGACCCAAGAGCGATGAAGATCGGTCTCATCGAACCCAGTGATGACTTCCTCTACGAAGTAGCGAGTTGGACTGAACCTGCCTCGCTCCCTCAGCAACAGAGACGATTTGGCGTCGTCTAGTCCAGGACCCACGTCGAGAATTGCTTCCAGGTAACTGTTTATCCAGTCGTTCCCCGCCATTGCTGCAGACCTACTAGATTTCCGTCCCTCACTTGGTCACCGGTTTCCCGGCGAGAGTGAAAAAAATGGGGAATTCACCACAGTCCGAAATTCGAGCTTCTTCTTCGTCAGGGTATTGGAGAAAGTGGACTGCGGTTAAATATCATTGATGAATGGAGAGAGAGAAGAAGAGGGGAGTGGTAGAAGAGAGTGGAAACCGGAAAGAAGAAAAAAGAGCGGGTTTTATACACTTGCCATAGCTGCCTTGAAAGTTGAAACTCTTTTTTTTCTTCTGCAAATTTTCGCTTTTATTTATTTAATATTTTCCCCTTATCTTCATATTTTTCCTGCATCTACTGGGAACCGTATATTTTTTTCCTCAAATATTCAGAGCTTAATTATCAACCCCTCAAAATGTTTGATTTCTTGACAATGATAGTTGTAACTTGTAAGAGTATATTAGAGGAAATGGGGGAAATAATGATTCAGCAGAAAGTCTATGGATCTCGAACATCTTATCACTACAATACGATCCATAATGAGATTGTTGAATTACAAACTTGTTCATCATTATATATTGTTACATATTTAAAGAACTTGTCGAAAAATATAGAAGGCTAATCTATTGTGTGTTTAAAATTTTGTAAATTACGAATTAAATTAAATTGATGTTATAAGTATCATAAATAAATGAGAATATTCTTAATTTTTTTTAAATATTACAAATGTAAGTTCATGGTTATGGAATTATTAAGAAGCCTCACAATTCGATAATTATTTTAGGAAGTGAAATTCTTGATTTTATGTGATGGTTATGAAATTAACAATGTAAATTCCGCTCGCTTTCAAATTTCCTCAAATATGCAAATAGTGAGAGGGGGTATAAGGGTGTATTGAATGAATTTTTTAGACCTGTCAATCGGGTCGGGTTGGGAATCTCGAGTTACGGGTCTTCACGGGTCGGGTCATGATGGGTTTGCTGATTTCGGGTCAAATATTGACCCAACCCATCGGGTTTCGGGGTCATTTCGGGTCATGAGTGTTCTCAGAAACATTATCAAACATGCTTCATAAATTTTTAAAGAACACAAATTTTTACGTGTGTGCGACAATAGTTTGCCTAGCACATATCAATTAACAAATGCTTAACTTCTTCCATGCTAATGAAAAGAAATACAAATTGTCAAAAAAACAATGACGAAAGTAATACTACTACTATAAACAAATGATGTTTGATTATCTTAACACTCCAAACTTGTCTTTCAAATCCTAATAAATTTTTTTAAACATCTCACCAAAGTATGAGTGATTTTATCATTTTGAGAGTGACATATGCAATGAAACGGGTCTAGCGGGTCGACCCACAAACCAACCAAACCCGACCCAAAAACTACGGGTTAATCGGGTTCGGGTCATTCGGGTTTCGGGTTATAAAAACCTCAACCCATTCTCTATTTTTCGGACAGGTTCGAGTCGGGTCAACGGGTCGAGCCTCATTTGCCGGACTAAATTTTTGTGAAATAACATTCCAAATTAAAACATTTCTCATGCGAGTATAACATTTTAATCACTTTATCTATGATATTGTTGACTTGCGATGTAAGGCTATAATCAGTTTGCGGGAATTGAAAATCTTGCACTACTTTCCTGTCATTTCCAATTTTCATGTTTTACACTAAAATTCACATTTTGCAATTTGTTCAGTCTAACGACTCAAAATTCCTTTTCTTTATTAGAATAGGTACCAATCAAAGGCAATAAATTAATAATCAATTCTGGAGAATATATAATTTTAGTACCTATCATGTCACCCAATATATGATTACAAAACTAGTATTAGTCAGATATATATTTTATTTAAACGTCACATGAATTTTGGAACACGAAAAAACTTATCTCTTTAAGTACTATTATGCATAAAAATAAATATGTGGCCTGTATATCATTCAACATAATAAAAAATGCAAGGATAAAATTACTATTTACCCTTCAATCTCACATCTTCATTTCACTCACAAATACAATAGGTCCAAAACCTTAGGATTTATTTGATTATTTTTACCCCACTTTTATGTTAACAGAAAAATATGTTAAAATTGAAATAGAAATTCTATAAAAAGTGAAAATATTGGAAACCAAAAATACAATAAATTTCATAAATTCTATCAATTTTATACAAAAATGAATATTTCATAAACTTTGAAATAATTAATTCAATTCACAACGTTAAGGAATATAGTGACATCGTGGTGGTGGCCGTGGCTTTTCTAAGGACAATTCGTGAATCGACATGAATGATTGGGAAACGATAGCAAAAATAATATTTCTTATATTCAAATAATAATAACGAAAATAAGATTTTGGAATCATTCTTTGTAATATTCCTTTGTGGCAGTGGAGAAGCTTCGACCTCTACGTTTCCTTTTCACCAAATCTGTCTCCCCAACAAAGAATCTGTGCTTGTTCCGAATATTATTTTACCAATACTAAAAGTATGAGTGGTGGGTAATGAGTAAGTTGGGTGGATTTCGATTTCAACATAATGTATGAGATTGTTTCGAATGAGGCATTTTAGACGACCAATTTGATTCAATTGTTTCGTCTTGAAACGATTGAGCTAAATTGACATGTTTGGCTGCATGAAGCAATTTAGTCTGGGAAATTTCAAACTTACTCATTTTGATACAATTATTTTTTTCTGGGGTGGGAGTAGACAATTCGAATTGACTCGAATTAAATAATTTGTATAGTAAAATGAGACAATTGGTTCGTTTTACAATTGATCCATCTAAACGACCCCCTATATGTTTACTAGTATGTTGGTATTCATAATCTAGCCACTTTTTTTGGGTTAGGTTGAGTGGATCGCAAATGGGTGCAACTGGCTTATAGATGAACCTGCAAACACAATTCTCCAACAAGCAATTAGAAAAATTGACTCACATTTATAACAAGTCCATCGCAAATTAGAAAGAATAACAATTTAGACAACTCTCATTCTGTCTCTTGTGGATACATTATTTCATTTGATATTTGTGTCAAATCTTTCATCATTCTATCAACCAACTGTGGGGAGAAAGCGAAAAATGTGAGCAACTTTAATACTATCAATAGTTAATTCATTAAATCCAATTAGCATTACATAGCATAGTAACCAACCGTAGTACTCCAACATATTATCTATTTGTTTTCGTTTTTATAAGCCAATGGTGGGTGTATATATAGTGCATTAGAACATATGATGACTCTTCGACAATATAAACTAAAACAACTTTTTATATGTGAAAAACGACAAGCAAGTCCTCCGAATGACGGGCAACCCATCCATCACCAACACGAATAAGTGTATATAGAAGTATCACCAATCCACAATCCACCCACATCAATTTCCTCTTCACTACGATATGGGTCATTATCAAGTGAATCAATATCAAACCACAAATGAACCACCCCACATATGCACCCTAACTAAAACTGTATATCGATTGGGTAAAAAAAGTGAAAAACTGACCTGAAAACTCTGCTTAACTCATATTTAATTACAAAGAAATCATCGTAACTAACATAACAAAATTACGAATCAAGAAATGCCGTAAAGGGGCTCAGGAGGATTTTTCCCAGAGAGATCACACACGTCTCAGACTTCTCAGAGCAACTCCCTTTTTCTCTCTATTAAAATGCGAAGCAGACAAAAGAAGGAATAATTAACAGTTAAACAACTAATCAACATGCAATCAGCAGTACACGTGGCATTTTCCAGCGGGTTAATTAAATAGTAAACGCATAATCTGGTACGTTACAGCAGACAATTGTATATGTGACAACACAACACAATTTGTCTGGTCAGTCGACACGAACCAAACCTTTCACTATTATTATTGTACCAAGAGAAAGAAAAAAATAAAGGGCCTCTGTAGGTCCAAGTTGCTCACCTGATCTGATCATACATCTGGACCAATCACCAACCAAAACAGAACAGAATGATTTGATTATCATCATTCTCCTAGAATCATAGAACCACAGGAAGAAAGTAAGACAATATAGAAAAGTGAAGTACTGCTGGTTGTTGACAATATGATTGTTCATGGTTGTCAGAATAGATTTCACCCAGAAAACGAACCATCAAAGCTAGTTCCAATCAAGATGGTTCGATTTGCCTGTTGAATAGAGTAGGCGTGCTTATGTTGATAATGAATGTAAATTCACCTCAATTGCACATACTGAGTAGCGGTATTCGATTTGTTTATCCTGTTGTCTTGCATCCCATTTGCAAGATACAGGAACTCCGATCACAAATCGAAGAACTTCATTCAACAAAATAGCCAAATTCGTTGGAGGGTGTCAGTTTGGTTCGGTTAATCGAGCCAAAATAATTAAAAACCGAAAAAAATCGTAATAGAATGTTTCCCAAAAACCGAACCCGATAAGGGGCTTGTTGGTTTTTGGTTAACCGAAATCGATAAGCCCCTCAACAAGTTCAGTTTCAGTTAGGCCAAAACCGAAACCAATGCACCCTTTGTAATAGTTTCAGTTAGAGCAAGGTTTGAGTTCGATTTCGGTTCCTCATCGATTTGCGGTTCCGAAACCATTAAAATACAAACCGATTAGGAACCAAAAAATCCTAAACTGAAAATATTCTTATCCACACAATTTTCGGTTTAAACCGAAAAAATCGAACCCAGTTTCCCAGCCCTATTCAAGCGTATGACCTGTCAAAAAAGCTTTCCCTTGAAATTGACTAAAGAACACCTCTGGTATAGTGAACTCCTAACGACTACTAATGGACCTTCCCCAAGACCCCTTGCAAACAGTGCACCACATCACACTATAAAGAAGGCACATGAACCCTAAAAGCAAAGAAAGAAAGTCCTGAATCCTTACGAGGCGCATTGTTATTCATTTTCAGATAACAAACCACCTAAACTCTATACTGAAATCTCAATTAGTTATCATTCTATTTAAGACACAGCAATAATATACATTCAATTTGTGCCCAACAATCCACGTATCTCCTGTTCCACAGTGCAGAGCAGGAAAGAAGTGGCTGATGCAATGGACATGTGAATATGGGGGACATGGGCTCGTGATTCCATTCCCAACTAATGTTGAATCAATGAATAGGTTATAAAATTAGGACAGCCAACAGAAGGAAGGTTGAAGAAAGAGATCAGATTCGATGTCCCAGCACTTCTCAAACGAACATGATTAGATTTGATTGATGAGAGATCCAAACACAGGAATAAAGCTACCTAAACTCAGAAATTTGATTCACTACACCTTTTTGTTAAGAGGCTTATCTCTTTTCCCTTTCCTCTCCTGTTCATAAACGCAAGAACCGTGTTCGCCATATAGTTTCAATGTGTATCGTTCAATTTTTACATGCTTCTGATCCTAAGATACATAATTCCTTATATAAAGAGCATGGAAGATTTATATCTCGGTTTCGGATTTACCAATTTTACCTCAATTATTCTGAGCTTGAAAAAGGCTGCATGCTTGTGAGGATCAAGTTGAGTGGCGTCGGTGGAATCCAGAACAGAAATTCGGTAATGATCAAAGGAACTGCTTCAGGAACTCTGTAGCCACCAGCCTCCCTCTGGTGTTCACCGACATTTTCAGGTCGCTGATCTCCTTGTCGATATCCTGTAGTTTGAAAAAAATGGAAAGGTGGTTATGTTCTCAAGTGAAGCCAGAAGGGTCAGAACTCAGAAGGACTCACATGGTGTAAGATATAAGGATAATGATCTATAGATGGTGCATTATATCAAACAGAGGGAGCCACAGCATGTTTTCATTGTAGTTTACCAAGAATGTGAAACACGGGCACATAATGGAATTATTGTGGATTATAAAGAGGCCAGACTGTACCGCCAGTATTGAGATATTAAAGAAAGTGTTATCCAATTAGTTTATAATAGAAATTTCTTTGAATGTAATGGGTTAGAATGACAGAGATACCCAGAGGACATTCAAAAAGCTCAAATGGCAGGCTACAGTGTATGTACTTATTACTAAATTTGTGCTGAAAATAGAGAGAGATAGAGGATACATTTTGGTAAGGTTATGCAAAATTTGACAGAACCTACTCCTGAGTAACCAGGAAAGGAAGGAAAGAGATCCATCGGCATCTAGATAATCATACTCCGGATCAACTAATTAACTGAGTAGGACCAAACAATTATCGTCTAACAACCAATTCAGATAGCAATGATGAGTGAAAGAGAAGGCCAAGGTTGAATTTATTACCTCCATGAATTGCACGATGAAATCTATGAGCTTTTGCTTCTGCATTTCCTCGCAGTTGTAGTTTGTGACAAGAAAGCTAATATCATAACCCTGTGAGGTACCAACACGAAAAATTTAGAAAAAACTGGAGTCTGCATATCATCTACTATCTTACCGAATCCTAATAGCAGTCTCAATCTGAAAAAGAGAATTCCCAACTCACCTGTATCGGCTTTCGCCTTAGCACTTGAAATGCTTCTGCCCTTATTGACAAAAACCGAAGGAACTTTTTCGTCAGTATGTTCTCAAGTTCATCTGCCTGCTTCACCTGCCCAAGGTGCAAAAGCGCATATGAGCAGAAAACTATTATTAGTGACCAAATCTACCAACCAATTGAGTGCATGAACATATATCATTAAATGAGACCTCTTTGCTTTACCTTAAGGCTGAGTCGTAATGAATTGATCGATGTTTCTATTAAGCATCGTTCAGCCTCATTTCGACATATCAAAACCTGCAATAGTAAACAACACATTCATCACATAAACCCAATATAGAGGGAGATGTAATTTCTCATGCCACCATTGCACATAGTGAGAGCAAGAACCTTACAGGATTCAGCAGAAGTTCAGAGCTTGTCCTGAAACAAACAAAGGAACTTATCAACACCTATGATAAAATGGCGCTCATTTGCCAATCATATCACAACCAAACCAACTAATCTACCAACAGCGTTGCATAACACCACTGAATCCTTTATTGTGCTTCCCCCTCCACAACCAATTCCATATTCATTACAGCATTATGAAAATTCTCAATAGAATGACAGAGCGGGGAAAGAAAGGAAAAAGAAGCAAACAAACAGTACTTTAGTTCAACCTCTGGCTTGTTATGCCTCTCAACTTCTTGACAGGGGAAATTCTGCTAGCCAAATCAAACACACCGTCAAAATCCAATCCATCATTTCCATTGTCATCGCTCCGGCATAACTATGAACTGATAGAGCTCGATTCCAAACAGTACCTGTAGGCACATGGCCGCCTCTAGGGTGTTCCTTATGCACGTCAAATACAGCCGCAGCGAACTCGCCTGCAAGATTACCGCAGCTCGTAAAAGCTTGCTCGTCAAAACGTAATCCCGAGCCAGTGCTCGGACACCGACCCGATCAACCGAATTTTGATGCCGCAATTCCAATTTCTCGGGAACCAAACAGGCGCGGTGAAAACGGAAATGAAAAAACGGTAGGGATCAGCTAGTACTGGAAGACTCACCATAACTGAGGCTTTTCCGGCGGACAGGAAACCGCAGAATATCTCCTTCCTGAGGAAAATGATACTATCGCCTTCGTCGAAGCGAGCGCCAAGAAACTTCAGACCTCTGAATTGGGAAATGGCGGACTTCTGAGTCCTGAGTTCTAATCTTCCCGAAGGACGAAGGTTGGGATCTGTGCTAAAATGCGCTTCTGGAGTGTGATTTAAGGGGTCGTTTGCTTGTTGGATTTGGAAAATGAGGGTTTTGGCCAACAAAAACCTTGGGATTTATGTTGGATTTATTGGATTATGGATTTGAAGAGTCTAATGTTTGCATGATAGATTTGATGAAGGATTTGTGATGGATTTGTTAAATAAATAACTAACCATCAAGGATTTACAAATCCCAAATCAATATGTGGGATTTACAAATCCGTGGGGTCCACGGATTTGGTTCCAAAATAAAGATCAAATCCGTGGACCCCACGGATTTAGCACCCTTCAACAAACAATGGACTTATGTTAAATCCATCAAGCTTGGGATTTACGTACCAAATCCATGACCCAAATCCAACAAGCAAACGACCCCTAAGTTAACAAGCGCGGTTAATCATTTTATCAGTGTTATTAAAGACGAGACGAGACGAGCCGCTCGGCCCGACCGGTAAAACCGTCACCCGATCACAAAATCGACTCGAAACAGTCTAAAAGTCGCTCCGGTTTTATGTAGCGGTTGACGAGCGACCGAGGCGGATAACCGCTCGAGCCGCTCGTCCGATTTTTGTCATTCAGCCGTTAAATTTAATTAAAAAAATTACAGAAAATTGAAAATTGAAATAAACCAAAAACGTCGGGCTCTCAAACTGAATCCTTATTTCCATTTCACAATTTTGAAGGAAAGAGACAAGCTCTGATTAAGAAATGTCCACTATTTATACTGATAAGGTTTATTAGGTACCAATTCTCTAACAATTTTTAAACAGTCTAATGTCAATTGGACCACTAAAGTGCGAGCCATTCGCATTACCGGATCATGCTCCGATTCGGTTCTCACAACATTGCATTTTTCCACCAAAGCGTGAGTCATTTGCGTAAGCCCATATGTGCATGAGTTTAGGTCGAGGGATTGCAGAATTGTAAAGCCCAATTAAGAGAAAGATGGGCTATAGTTTAGGCCCATGGACTTGTTGGAGTATATTCGTCCGTCGCTATCTTTTGTTTATTAATTCAAAGTCGGTCAGATTGAGGAAATTATTCAGGGACACGTGAAATTAGGTTTCACATTAGGATTGGTATCTTGTCAATTATTATGCGACCGATTTCTTGTCGTCTGAATCATGATTTATTTTTTTTATATTATTATTGCATTAGTGGTCCACAAGATTCTTTGGTTTTGTTCTTCAATTTTTTCAAAATGACATAATGTAAGTTAACATTCAGAGAATCCAGCATTCTAATAAACTTACATAAAACAATAGTTAATATATCAAATATTTTGGCTGAGTATGCAATTTCAGTGGAAAAATGGTCTTTATGAGCTAAGCAATCCACTAATAATGGTCGAGGGATTGCAGAATTCTAATTATGCTCTCAATTGACATGAGGTGCTATAGCTATACCTTCTCATTTTCAACTACGTACTCTTAGTTTTGTGGGTATGATCGAGATTCAATGTGGGTTTCAAGATCGCCCAGTTTAATGCTACCTTCGTCCTGGTCATGCAAGAAATTCATGGTTACGCATATCATCAGGGACACAGATGTTTCGGAATTATGGTGGATTGTGACTATTCTCTGGCTAGTCTCGCAAATTGATTCCAATCCTTTTGGTATAACCGATAGTTCCCTCACTAAATGTCTACACATCTTGATATATTCGTGAAAAAGCCCTCAAATAAAATAAGTGGTTGAGCCAGTTTAGTAGCACACCGTCCGTGCAACATCAGTAGCAATCCCTTAAACAATCGTTGGAACATCAATCTCTCAAATGTACGATTAATAAAAGTTACAATGCTTTGCAAATGAAAAATTAAACCAACAAAAGTACAATTAAAAGAAAACCTTTATTCTGGGTGGTATTTGAAGCATTGCAACAACATCTATTGTTTTAAATTTTAATCGGAAACCAATATCAAAGTCCAAAATGATTGAACATTGAAATATCCACTAAACTAAAAGCCTTGTGGTTGTGGATCCTTAAATCACCCTTAGCTGTAAAACAATCGTATATATTATATACTAGATGTGCTAGTAAAATATATGTGTGTTTTGACAAGAGGCATTCAATATCATTTTTATATAGAAAAGTCAAAACAAAAGCTGGTTTGAGCAAGTACAAAGCTTTGAGAATGGCTGGATGTTCAACACTTGGTTTAGTTGTGCAATTTCCACTGGTTAGTTTTCTTGGAAGTAATTAAAACCACAAACCGCAGACGGCCAAAAGGTTTTACTTGCAACACATCACTGTTGAGTTGAGAGCCCACCATCCTCTTACCTCTCTTTCCTCTCCCCTTCCTTTTTTCCCCCTTCTCTTCTTCTCCATTTCTTTCTTCCTTTCAAACAAACGTCAGGCCGGTCAATCTCACACTTCCCCATTTTCCTCTCTTTTGTTTCTCCTTCCCTAGTTTCCAATTCGATTTCTTGCTGTTCTGCAACAATTTCCCTCCACCTTCCTCTCCCTTATCCGCCAACTCTTTTCTTTCTTCTCTGCCCACCATCTAATTCTGGACTGAAGTGGAATTGAACTCAAAAGCTCAATTCTTTGCTCTTCCCAGCTCCTCTTGTTAAGTGGGTTGGTGTTCTTCTGCGATTTTGTTATCTGGGTGCGGGTGGATTCGTTGAGCTTTAAGGAAAGGGTTGCAAGTTTGGAGCTTTGAATTTGATTCTATCTGCTGCATCAAGTGGGGTTTGTTGGTTGCAATGTCAGTTCGATGAGTAATCAATCGAAGGGATATAATTAAAATTTTCAGGGGGCGGCTGCTGGGATTTGACTTGAGGTTTTTGGCCTGGAGCTGACCAGGAAAGGGGGAAAAGTCAATCAGGAGCTCAGTTTGAAGACTGACTTGAATTCAGGTCCCTTGGTAATCTTCGAAGATTGAGTTTTCCGTGTGGAAGTTTGCAGAATTCTTTGGTTTGATTTCCTAAGTCCATATGGGCAGCTCCGGATTTATGGTTTCTTCAGTTGTTTCTTCCTTAGTTTTGGTCGTCACATGTTGAAACTAGCGATGTCCTCAATATGTTAAGATCATTATCAAAGATTTGTTATGGAGAGATTCATTTCATTAAGAGTGATGGTCACCATATTGAGCCTATTGTTAGCTCTACAGTTTCAACAGATATATGCCTCTGGGTCTAATGGGATTCAGTCAAGGGTTTGTGGTGCTGATCGCATTTCATATTCAAATAGTGTGGATGATGGAGTTTTCCTCATTAATGGAAGTGTTGTAGAGATAGATTCACTATGCAAGGCCCTCCGTTTTCACATAGCGAATGGCTGCATCCCTGCCGAAGACTACCTCGTTAGCCTCTGTCAATCGGGGTCCTCATTAGGTATCTGTTGATAGTATATTGGTTTGTGTCTTTTTAAATGGTGATCATGCTTGCTTGTAGTCCATTGTAGCTTGGAAGATACTCCTTAATTTTTAAGTGTTACTTGAGAGGTGCAGGTAACTCACATCACAAGCCAGCAAGAAAACTTCTACAAAAGGAGTTCAAGGAAGAAGTAGCCAAAGAACAGAAGGCAAAAGATCCCAGTAATGCTCTTTCCTCCAAGCACATTGGGATAATAGCAACTGGAATTGTTGCGATGTGTTGTGGTGTGCTCTGCCCCTGTATATACAAGAGAAGGAAGGCTACTTCCCACACCGTTCTTTCCAAGGATCAAGTTTCAAGTGAGTCTTTTGGAACTCTTTTTCATGCTTAGCAGTTGATAGTTAGAGCTAAGCCCACTGTTTTCCGTGCTTAAGTTGATAGTTAGCTTCATTGTCTCTAAAATGGTGTCATGTTATTACAACTGCAGCGGAATCAGTTAATTCCTTTGATGCGCCGCCTTCTGTTCATGATAAAGTGCCTGCTAGTCCACTTCGCGTGCCTCCGAGTCCTTCTAGATTCTCACCGTCCCCTAAACTTTCTAGACTTGGGTCAGTTCATCTCAGCCCTAGTCAAGTCGCCAGAGCTACACGTAATTTCTCTCAGTCACTGAAGGTAGGTGAAGGAGGTTTTGGAACTGTGTATAAAGCTCACCTTGATGATGGGCAAATAGTTGCCATTAAAAGAGCTAAAAAGGTAAGACCTTGAACATTTGCCTAAATTCGAATCATTCTCTTTTGACTAGCGGAGTATCTTTTTTCAAGTATATGATGCACAAGAATCCTATTATTTTGTTGCTGTTACTATGCATCATTTTGGTAGTTACTCAAGTGGGTACCTGAAATGAATAGTCTTTTGACCTATTCCTAATATACACAAAAAAAGATTAAGGACTGCTCTTTATTTTCCTGGAACACCTTCCTTTATTTGCTCTTTACTAGATTAAGGACTGCTCATCACATGACAGGTGTAGTGTTCTTTTGTTAAAAGTCCTCCATGGTACAACTTATATGGAAATGTTGCCAATGGACGCGGGCTCCTCTCATGATTGGTGTAAATAAGCTTCCCATATCAGAGACAGTAACAGCAACTAACTAATTCACAGGATGTTGGTGAAGTTGTAGGAGATAGGAACAGGTGAAATGCTTGTACGAAAACGGGGATGCTGAACAGTTTCAGTACTATAATCGCTTATATCAACGATATCTTTTTCCACAGTTCCATAGTTTTTCCCAACTGTCAGTTTTTCTCTTCAGGAATTGTTGTAGGCCATGTTCGTTGTGTTCCTTCTAATTAGCTCAATCCCGTTTGTCCTGAACATTATTTTGCTTAACTTTGCCTCACACTGTGTAGGAACACTTTGAAAACTTGCGAACAGAATTCAGCAGCGAGGTTGATCTTCTGGCAAAAATTGATCACCGAAATCTGGTGAAGTTACTTGGTTATGTCGATAAAGGACACGAGCGCCTTATCATCACAGAGTTTGTTCCAAATGGCACCCTCAGAGAACACTTGGATGGTCAGCGTGGGAAAATTCTGGACTTCAATCAACGGCTTGAGATAGCCATCGATATTGCCCATGCTCTTACTTATCTCCATCTATATTCAGGTTGATCGAAAGCCTTAACTTTTTTCACTTAGTTCCATAATGACTATGCAAGTCCTAATGCTCAGTTCCATGACAGAGAAACAAATCATCCATCGAGACGTGAAATCGTCTAACATTCTTCTGACGGAAAGCATGAGAGCCAAAGTTGCTGACTTTGGATTCGCGAGGTTGGGTCCGGTGGACTCTGACCAAACTCATATCTCCACCAAAGTCAAAGGCACGGTGGGATACCTCGATCCTGAATACATGAAGACATATCAGCTCACCCCTAAGAGCGACGTGTACTCATTTGGGATACTACTCTTAGAAATCCTCACAGGCCGTCGTCCTGTGGAGCTAAAGAGACCTGCTCCAGAGCGAGTGACTCTTAGATGGGTAAATCTTCTTTTTAGCTCGAACGAATCAAGTTTCCTTGAAACCTTGTGAGTTCTGACGAATCAATGTGTTGAAGGTTTGAACTACTCATTTTGCAGGCATTCAAGAAGTACAACGACAATGCTGTGGTGGAGATGGTGGATCCTTTGATGGAGGAAGTTGTGGACGCTGGCATATTGAGAAAGATGGCGACTTTGGCGATTCGATGTGCAGCTCCCGTTAGGCATGAGAGGCCTGATATGAAAGCTGTGGGAGAAGAGCTGTGGGGGATAAGAGCTGACTACCTCAAGAGTTCGAAGCGAGGGTAGAAAGAAACACGAATCATGTCGCAGTAAAACAAACGAAAGAAAGTCGAGTCAGGAGTCTTATGAGCATCTTCTTTCCTTGCACAAGCATCCCACATTGTACAAACAGACTTGTATTTTCGCTTTGCCAAAGGTTGATTCCCATTTTTGGGGCATTGTATCATTGGCTTGACTGCTCGATACAGAAGCTTGGCTGTCTATGGTTACATTATTCTTAGCCTTCAAGCAAGCTTTGGATTCTCGTTGTCTCTAGTTTGGCCAAAGCTCATTTTGCAGTCAATTAGAGCCAATATTGTTAAGTACCAAAACCAATTTGATAAGTTATTACATTTAATACGAATTGTCTGAGTCGCGAACAAATCAGTCGTCCAACTTCGGTACCAATGAACTTGTTTCATTTGCAAATATCGAAGAGTGACTACTATGGTTAGTTGTTCCGAATTTTTAGTGGATACAAATTTGTTAAAAAAACAAAGTGCAGTGATAAATCTAGCAATGATCTCAAAGTTTCGTGATCAATTCTGTAATTGCCCCCTCCCTTCGACCCTTCCTCGTTCTTCACTTCTTCTCGCTGTTAGGTTTCCATACAAAAGAAAAATTCAAATACCCAGCTGTAGTATTCTGGTGGGTCTTTGGTTTCTTCGCTTTTGCCACGGTCGACTTTCAATTCTTCTTCCAATCTTCCTTCCTCTCTAATTCTTCACCTGCAACTTGCCTGGCTCTTTTTCTTCAGGTAGTTCTGTTTCCTTTCGATCTTCTCCATTGTTCTTCGAGATAGTGTAATCACTGAATCAAAATGCCGCGTGGTGAAACTCCATGGTCACCAATGGAAAACCCTGTTCTAGAATCTGGAAAATATTTCTACTTTAACTGTTTCAGCGCTCGAATTCTGCTACGCTTCTAATGAAATGTCTTCTTCATTCGTACAGAGCTGATGAATTTCTGCTGTTCAAATTTCTGGTTTGTCGCTTGAGAAATGGTTCTTCAAGCAGGAGCTTTTTCATGCTTTAGCTCAATTCCTTCCGGCCGAATCTCGAGCTCCAATCGCCAACCCTCCTCTCTAACGACTTCCAATTTCATCTCAATTAGAGGTAGGAATGGTAGAACGTGTGAGTTCCATGACTTGCACAAGGAGCTAGTCCCTTATGCTGAAGCTTGGAAGTGGCAGAAGGACATTGTTGCAGAGAAAAAAGCTCTGATTGAAACCAATCAGGATTGCCCTGATACATTGATTGTCCTCCAGCACCATCCTGTCTATACTTTGGGTATGGGTAGTTCATTAGAGCACCTTAATTTCGACATGGATGATGCTCCATTTGATGTTTATCGAACCGAGAGAGGTGGAGAAGTTACGTATCATGGACCTGGACAGGTACTAACTAACTGTCTTTGAAAACTTTCAGCAGGCTTCTCTCAGTTCTGTCAATTGCTTTAATGATGTTTGTTGTGTTCACTTACAGTTAGTTATGTACCCAATCGTCAATCTCCGAAACCACAAGATGGACATTCACTGGTACCTCAGGGCGCTCGAGGAAGTGATCATTCGTGTTCTCTCATCGGCATTCTCTATCGAGGCTTCCCGAGTGGATGGCTTGACTGGAGTGTGGTTTGGTATGATCTTGCTATGCCTTCTGAATGAACTTGTGTGAGATCATGAATGAGTGAAAGCGTGAAACGTTTGCCATTATGTTTTCAGGCGATCAGAAACTGGCTGCTATCGGGGTGAAGGTTTCTCGGTGGATAGCATACCATGGAGTTGCGTTGAATGTGACCACAGATTTGGCTCCTTTCGAATCGATAGTGCCTTGTGGGATTAAGGATAGAAGGGTTGGCAGCATCAAGTCATTGCTGGGTTTAGATGATGATACTCAGCTGATTGAGACTGCTTATAAGTCATTGATTAAGGAGTTCTCTGAAGTTTTCGATCTCGGAATCGACCAAATAGCTTATTCGTCCATTTTGGATAAAGATTAGAGCTCTCCTTCAACCTTGGCTTATATCAAACATGAATACAAAAGTGTAATGGAACACATACACCGGCATTGCTTGACATTATTGGTTTCCAGAAATGTGCTCATACTTGCAATTCTTTTACAGACCGGGGAGCTGTTAGATGCCTTGCTGGACACTCAAAGGTCTTATATTTTTCGCACTCTTAGCAGGTTTATTCATATAGTGGCACGACATACCCTTTCCACCATCCCTATTTTCGGGATGGAGTACCAATTGGTTACTGTGTTGTAGTTGCCCTTATTGTATTGTGTATCTGGATTCCGCATTTGACACACATCCAAAATCCTGGCACCAATTTGTGGACCAAAAGAATAATTTGTTTCTCCCAGGAAAAAAGATAGTCTGTTGACTTGTTAAGCTGCAAACTTGCCTCCGTACAGAAAGAAAAGTCTGCTCTTCTCTGGTCCTTTTCTGATGAATGTACTAGGTAGTTGCATCATTAATGAATAGTATTGAACAGTAGCATCTGATTGACTGATGAGAATGTCCACTCTTATAGTCTTCTTCCTTCCCCAGTTTCTCCAACTTCACCTCATCTTTCTTGTTCTGCTTCCGGTTTGAAGAAATGTCCTTCTTCGTTGGCTTAGTCGCCGGTATAGTTTTCGGTTTCACTCTGGTGGTTGCATTCCTCCGGTCACAGAATGCACGATCCCAGCATCGAATGGAGCTTGTCAGTGATGATTGTTTGACCTCAAGCTTGAATTCGTAACCTTGGTCTTTGATCTTTTATTTTTCCTTTTCCTTTTCCTGATGGAGTAGTGATCATGTTTCTCAGGCCGCAGCAGTGGCAGCGTTTGCCAGGATGACGATGGAGGACTGCAGGAAGCTGTTTAGGGTGGCGACGACGACGAGTTCTGAGTGCTATTGTCCTTCTTGGGTGGACTTCTCCAAGCCCCAAAAGGTTAGGTGAAGTGATTAACCATATCCACAGTTGGGATTTCCCTGATTTTGGCTGGGTTTTTGACGCAGTTGAAATGGCTAAACTCTTATCTGACCATAGTCTGGCCTTATATCAACGAGGCGGCAACTGAGTTGATAAAGAAGTCTGTTGAACCTACTCTTGAGCTACACAGGCCGGCCATGGTTCTGTCATCTCTCAAGTTCTCCATCTTCACTCTTGGCACAGTTGCCCCTCAGTTCACAGGTTGGTTTCTTCTTCTTCTTCTATTAGGCTATTAGCTATGATACAATACATACTTATTGTGTGTGATTCATATCCATTTAGGAATTTCCATTCTGGATTCTGATAGCATTGGGATGACCGTGGAGTTGGAAATGAACTGGGATGGAAGCCCTAACATAGTTCTTGATTTGAAGACCAGGTTTGCCGGTATTTCACTGCCTGTACAGGTATTTAACAATGCATGTATTTGTAATTTCAAACATGAAATAGTGGTATTTGAAATACAGTGTGATCCAAATATATTATTTGAACATATGTTTGCAATTATTAGATATTTCAGATTGTATGATTTTTGTTTTAATCTGAAGCTTTCTGACCAAGCATGAATTTTTAGGAAATTTTAAATTTCTTTTTATAATTTAAGACCAAAAGTTTGACATTTTTTATAAACACGCCCGAAAATGTTGGGCGGCAAAATTACTTTTTACTACCTTGATAAATTTAATTTTTTGCATTATAGTACTTGTAGTTCTAAAATTTTAAGAACAAATCATATCGGATGCTATGAGGAGGTTTCGACTTTGGAATCATCGTTCGGTTGATACGTCCAGGTGAAAGATATCGGATTCACTGGGGTTTTCAGGCTGATCTTCAAGCCGACGCTTGAGGAGCTTCCTCGCTTGGGGGACATTCGTTTTTCTCTGCGACAAAAGGTTAATTAGCAACATCTCTAATTAGTTTTTCTTGTAGTTTCTAATTGCTTAGTTACAGAACTCTCATTTGTCATGTACATAAATATTCAATTGACACGATGTGCTCTCGCATATATATTTGTGCAGAAGAATTTCGACTCTCAGCTTGAAATTGGAGGCGATGAGTTCACGTCAATTCCTGGACTGTTTGGTGCTCTAGAGGTTCAGTAATTAATCTTGAACTCATTGTGTCACCAAAAAATCATATCACCAATACCAGTTATCGTTTTAATTTCTCTAACAGGATATTATAGGCAATGCCATTGTGAACTCATTTACATGCCCGGTGCGAACAATCAATCTGTGGAATCCCCTTCCTGGAATATCTGATGCTCTAGAGGTTCGTGACTATTCATCCCTTCTCATATTTGTTTGGTGAATAATTCAACGGTTTCGTGAATAATTCGAGTGACTAAACATGCAGGATGTCATAGACAGTGCTATTGGGAACTCCATTACTTGGCCGATACGAAAGATCGTCCCTGTTCTATTCAAGTCTCGCAATCCATCGATCCCCCGGCTGCCGAATCCCCAAATCCAGCTCTACGTTGCGCTGACAGCAAACAGCTATATAATCCGAACGGCAAACGATTATCTACACCGGAAACCTCAGTCCGACGACGGCGAACCCATCCTCGCACTCGAAGGGAATGAACCCAATCCGGCAGCGGTGGGGTTGGCGCAGTGGCAGGAGCAACTCGTCATGCTGGCAACCCAGACGGCACGCATTTCGCTGACGATGCTGGTAGCAGCTTTCCGCAACGGAACCTCCCGCCCGATCTGGTCATCTGCTGCTGAGCTCTGTGATTTGGGTCGTGATTCCGACAATGCCACTGTCTATCTTCGGCGAGCGAGAGCCTTGGCGGATCGGCTTGCAGCTGTTGGACTCCCTGTCTCGGACGAGAAACTGGTGCGCAGAATCCTTCGCGGGCTCGGCCCGCGCTATCGGCCTTTCGTTCGATCTGTGCTCAGCCGGCCGTTCCCTGTGACGTACGAGGAATTACATGGCCTGATTCTCGAGCTCGACGCGACGAAACTTCCCTCGTCATGAAAAACTTTTCTACTGGTCAGTCTTTTAAACCAATGCCTTTACATAGAAACATGAATTTGAAGGGAAATTGTAATGGTGCGTGAACTTTGAAACCGACATTGCTTGACATTATTAGTTGCCAGAAATGAACTCCACATATTTACCTCTCAGTCTCTGCCTCTCTAAACTACAAATGTACAACCTTTGCGGTGGACTGAGGATCAGATCCTCTTTAGAAGATGCTCAGAGTCCGTGGGAGCCGCAACCTCAACCTCTTCCACCTGCTCCTGAAAAGCAATGGATGCAATCCCAGTACATGTTCCGACATGAAATCGTGCCTCGTCAGTATTCCTACCACCGGTGATCTCTGCAAGTTTCAAAGACATGAACTTTATAGTTAGAAGAATCACTAGACAAGATGGGCTTAGTAGTTAGATATTATTATTAGTTAATTATCGGGTCATTATTGTTATTCGTATTAGTTTATTGTGTCTTGTTGAGGAAGTTATTATTTACTTATTGGAATAGGATTTTTTTTTTTTTCCATAGATCGTTGGAATAGGATTAGTTTACCTAGTTTGAGAGGGAAAGGGTTGTGAGAGTAGTCCTATAAATATGTACGTTGTTCTTCGGTTTTCATACGTTAATGAATAATAAATCAGTTTAGTAATGTTCGTATCATAGGAGTAGAGGTAAAGTAGATTCGTTCTCTCGACGCATTAGAAATTATAATGCGTCGTTGAGATATGACGAGATTTCCTGCTCTAAGATTGTAACATTTTAAGATCTAAATCAGGCGGGAAAAGAGACTACTTACATTGCTGATCTTGGGGATAACCAAGAGATGTCTTAGCCCAAGTTGTCTGAACAGAACAAGAGCCTTGGCCAGCGACATGGTCTCCACGACAGTGTACGGAGAAGCATTCGTAAAAGGACGCAAGTCGACGTACATCTCCATCTCCTCTGCACTAATCTGCAAATCGTCAATGGTGTCCCCATTCCCCGATCCTCTCTTTGCAAAGTCAGCAGCAGAGAACTCTGCGCCACTTCCCCCTCTCTCTACTGGTGTCGACATAAAGGCGTCCTTCCTCTTCAGCAGCACGATGAGATGAGCTCGAAGGATCAGCCCAGAAAGCACTCGTGAATCGTCCTCAGAACGTTCATCGACGATGGGGAACCCATTGTGCCTCGTGATCCTCAACACATGAATAATAGTACCAACCTTCTCAACCCCATGGAATGTCCAAAGAGGACCAGAGAGCACATCAGCAACCGTCAGTTGTCTCATGTAAGGCTCGGCGTGAGCCTCGAGATATGGCAAACCTTTCGCTTTCATGATCAAGTCATAGAAATTGCCGTTGAAAGCATCAGCAACTGTTTTTGAGATCAATAGAACCAACATTATCAATGGAAGAAGTAACAGATTGTTTGTGAGCTCGAGAAGAATCACACATAACGAGACGGTCATCCTCATTGATCCACCCAGGAACGATGCAGCTCCCAGGACAGCATAGAGGCCATGGTTGAGGCTGGAGTGGGGTCGACTGCCAAACAGCATTCCAACAAACCGGCCATATGATGCACCAGTGACTATGACAGGGACGAAAAGACCGACTGGAGCAACGATACCGTAGCTGAGGATGCTGAGGACGCAGCAGATGAGGAAGAACACGAGGACTGAGGAGGCATGGAACTCAGAGTCAGTATTCCTGCTGAAGAGGTTACGAATGGCATCGTCATTGGTGTTGAAGATGAGGCTGGCGAGATCATTGTAGTGGCCAGACGAACACTGGAACTTCTTGTAGTTTCCTGATCGGCCTATCGTCGGACAAGCCTCCAATGCATCGGGTGGACACGGCTGGCATGTGCCCAGCCATGGGACTCCAAAGAGGAGGCATGATGTGAACAGTGATATCAGGCAAGCTAGTAGGATCTTGTAGACCGTGCCTTTCCTAGGAACAAGGAATTCAGAGTTGGTCAACGTTTGTTCTCAGATAGGGGAGTACAACAATTCGGTTCACCTTGGATCGACTTGGACCACAACCGAACATACAAACCCCCTGATTCTCAAGAAGTTAACAAGAAGTGATTAGGATCTTACTCGTTGATGTAGTTGTACACTCGAAGGACTTTCTCGAGCAAGAAGTTATAGAAGCTTCCCAAGATGCCTCCCATGACTCCAAGAAGAAGCACAGAAGGTATGTCAGCAAGATGGTAAGTGATGTTTGCTGAATAGACGTCGAACATGATGAGCCCTCCTTTGCCGAACAAACCACATTTCCCACTCAAACACACATCGATTAGGGCACGGAGAACTATGGCGACTACAGCTGTTGCGAAGAAAGATCTCCACAACAGGGCACTTCTCCACCTGCAAAAAGCAAGACAATGTAGAGACTTCAGAATCCTTTTGGGTTTTGTCATCAGGAGAGCAACATTGTCAGAATGGTTAGCTAGCTATACCAGGAGGCCATTTCTTCGAGGGCGAAGAGCACACCACCTACTGGGGCGCGAAAGGCAGCAGCAATTCCAGCTGCTGATCCACAGGTGACGAGGTCTCGCCTGTCACGGTCATTCTTGAAGAATCTTAGCCATTTCCATGTCAAGCCATACTTCTTAGAGCCACCTTGGCTGAGCAAGGATGCAACGCAGGCGCCTGTGTGGACCATTGGCCCTGCCTTCCCAACTACAAGAGATGCTGACACAGCTGTGATGCTTCCAACAACCTGCATTACGAACGTTTATGCAGGTTGGGTATTGTTGATCTGTCCTGATCCATTTCCTAACATAAATTACCTAATCCGACTCGTACTCCAGACAAAGAACTAATATGGATATAGAAATACCAATCCCTACCCCACTCCATTGCCATTCTTACTTATCTAGGCAAGTCTCTTGATTTGAGCAAACCTAAACTAAAGAAAGCATCCAAAACCTTTACCTTGACAAACAGAGTGCGCAAAGACAAGATTCCAGGAGCATCCACACCATTGAGGTAAGCCTTCACTTCAGGTATACCAGAACCGGCGGCAGCCGGAGCTATGAATGCCGTGATGAGGCATGCAAACAGAGTCAATATCATGTTAGATGCAGAGAACACGAAAAATGCCATCTTGGACCTGCCAACAATTTTCCATCCAAATTCAGCGGGGAAAAGGATAAAAGCTTTAAAAATTTGCAGCAGTATTAGCTCGAGAAAAAAAACACTCTGCTAAATGCTAATCCCAACCTTCCGGCGAGCATCATGTTGGAGGTGACAACGAACTTCAATCCAGCAATGTTCTCGACGGCCAAGTTATTGAAGAACCCAATTAGGCTAACAATCAATCCAACAAGGAAACAGAGCGACCACTTCATGAACAAGTACTGGAACATCTGCTTCTTCCCGCGAGACCTCCAGTCCTGCTTGAACACGTCATTCTCCGCGATTCTGCGCCGAACCCAGTAAGAAATTACTCGAACCCAGATGAACCCAAACGGGAAAACAAAGAAAAGAATCGAACTTTTCGAACTGGGGGATCTTACTCGTAGTCGAGGCTTTCGATAGGGCAGACATTGGCGCCGACGAGGGCGACCTGAGAGGTTGAATTGGTGAGGGAACGCTGTGGGAGCAATAAGGGAGTTGCAAGTGATTCGGAGTTGCCGTTGCCATCAAAACCGCCGTCCGGGGAAAGTCTGTTCATCGGATTTTTATTAAGCGGAGAGGAAAAAAGACAACCGGATGGCAACAAAGTTGAGGAAGGAGCAGGAGAGAGTAGAGTTGCTCTGCCTCTAGCTGTGGGGGCAGAGTCCAGCGGAGAAGCGAAGCGACCTACGACTATTGTGATTTGTGAGACTCTGAATTCCCCCCCCCCCCCCCCCCCCCCCCCCCTTTTTTTTCTTTTTTCTTTCTATGGAGATATAGATAGGGTTTCTTCGTCCCAATTATTGAGTTTGGATTGGACATCTCAATGATCTCATACCTCATTTATGTAGTGGACTTGCAACTTACAAGCTTGATGTTTTTTCTTTGGTAGAAATTGATGTTTTTTTCTTTAAGTTCTCACCATGGTAACTATATTTGTATTGTATCGGACAATCGAAGTCGAACTGTTAAATTTCAGTTTTATTAGTAGTTAAAATGTGAAGATATATAAATAAGTTTTATGTAAAAAGTGTATTGATTGATTTTATGTCATTGATAATATAAGATAATATTGATTGGTATAGACAGATATCATATTGGTAAGATATTCGTTTTGATGGAATATATTATTTTACTAGAACTAATGTTTCACATTCTCGAAACAAAAGCAATGAATTGTGTGGTATTGATAAGTACGGACTCAATCACAATTTTACCACTCAATTTTACTAAATTGTTTGGCAGCGTCGCAGCGACGTCCTGCACAATCTCAAGAAGTATTATCTTATCAATAATCATTATGTTCCTGAGTGAAAATGAATATGCTCCAATGACCTTTTTGAAATGTAGATTAATTTATTGGATTATAGATATATTTTGTATTTTTCATGTCATGTATGATATTTTATTATGACAACATTATCATACATGTCTTTTTATTATGTTTTCCATTCAAATGTCGCTTCCATTTGAAATCATTGTTTCCACCGAGAAAACTAATGAAAATAGAATTTTACCTTCCCATGTCTAATGGTTATATTAATTTTGGTCTCTCCATCGAAAATCTGAAATATGATCAAAATAAGACCAATATCCAATTGAGGCCAAAGCAACTTGACATATGTTCATCCAGAAAAGTAGTTTTCCTAAAAAAGCAATGTGATCTAGCACAAAATTAATTTCTTGATAAACATCTTTTACATCAAATAAGTATAGACGTTAACCTCCCCAATCAATTGAGTCGTGTATCTAGATGTAGCGTTTTGTAAACTACTTGATAATGTTGAGTCTGTCACTCTCCATTTCCTACTCCTATTCCCAAATGATCTCAAAACCATGCACAATTTTAGTCAAACTTGCACGGATTATCAGATTATGTAACCTCCAAAAGGGGAAATATATATATTTGCCTAGAAAGGCGAAAACAGAGTGTCCAAGCTCCCAAGAGAAAGAAAGGAAAAGAGTTGACAGACAATCGACCGGCGTTAAATCGAAAAGTTCGGTTCATGTCGGCAGCGACGGTGAACACGGTCGCCGTCCGGTCTTTTCTCGCCGTTTCATTTCCCTTATTACATTTGGCCCTTCCAAGCCGCGTGTCTTTGAAGTTGTTAGTTCATTCGCAAGCAAGAGGGCGGACTTGAAAAAAAAGCCACGTCCCTTTCCCCACAAAAATCTTTGATTTCCACGACGAATTTCCCGTTTTCTCAATGGCCATATTCTAATTCTTCTTCCAACTTTCCCATTAATCAATTCCCAATCTGACCCACCATCGGAAAGGCTTCCTTCCCCAATCCGTTTCCCCGGAAAACCCGTTACTGTTCACTTCATCTACTCTTCTTCTTCTTCTTCTTCTTGTTCATTCCCTTGTTTTCCCGCTTCACCTCTTCTTTCTCTGCTTCCAGCTGAATCCAGTTGGAAGAAAATGTCCTTCTTCGTTGGCTTAGTCGTCGGGATAGTCGTGGGCTTTGCTCTGATCGTCGTATTCGTCCGCTCCGAGAATGCGCGATCCAAGCTTCGTACTGACCTGGTCAGTGTCTCGGTTTTATTGACTTCGTTTTACTTCACTGGGTGGATGAGAAAGTTTTGAACTTTGGCAATTTCGTGATGTGGGTGCTCATTGATTTGGCTGGTTTCAGGCGGCGACGGTGGCGGCTTTTGCGAGAATGACGGTTGAGGATTCTAGACAGCTGTTGGGTCCCGAGTATTACCCTTCTTGGGTCGTCTTCTCTCAGCGCCAGAAGGTGAGAAGTAGTTGTTGATCTGTGTTTCTGTCAAAAAATGTCCTCAGCTGGGTCTCCTGATTTGTTGGGGTTTTTTTTTGTGTGTATTGCACAGTTGAATTGGCTTAATTCTCATCTGACGAAGATCTGGCCTTATGTTAACGAGGTTGGTAACTTCAATGTCCTCTTGGTTAAGCTTGAATCTTGATGAATGTTTGAGACATTGTGGTTTGATGGGGGAGTTAAGATTTGTTTTCTTGGAAATCTTGGCGCATTGTAGGCAGCTTCTGAACTTATAAAGAGCTCAGTTGAGCCGACTCTTGAGCAATACAGACCCATAATTCTTTCATCTCTCAAGTTCTCCAAGTTCACTCTTGGTACAGTTGCCCCTCAGTTCACAGGTTGGTCCACTTCTTGCTTTTCTTTTCTGATTAGCGAAACTTGGACTAGTTTGAGATTCGAAGTAGAGAATTGCGTTTCCGTAAGCTTCCTTTGGCTGATGAAGATTCTGTCTCTTGTAAATATCGTGGAAGAGTGTGGTTTTCTAACTGTGCGTTCAATGATTCGGTTAATAGTTGCAAACGATTGTTTAACTTTGGTTATCCAAACGTCCTTACGAAAGCAATGCCATTGTGTCATTGTCCAGGAGTATCCATTTTGGAATCTGATAGCAGTGGTGTTACTATGGAGTTGGAAATGAACTGGGATGGAAATCCAAACATAGTACTTGATGTGAAGACCAGGCTTGGTGTTTCATTGCCTGTTCAGGTGCTTATTATTACTCATAGAATTGCAATGTCAACCATTTAAATGAATTAAAGACCACAGTGTTTAATTATCCTTCTTACTCTGATGACTGATCTCCAAGATGAAGTTGTTATTGTCCTTCTGTCACCGCAAATATGTTGACGTTTGTTGTAATGTGAAGCTAGTTTGTTTGATCTATGGGATTCCAACTTTTTGATAATCTTTTCCTTTTTTACCTTTTTTTTTATTTCATATCTTCTATCCAGGTCAAAGATATTGGATTTACTGGGGTTTTCACGTTAATCTTCAAACCGCTAGTTGAAGAGCTTCCTTGCTTTGGAGCTGTTTGTTATTCACTGAGACAAAAGGTTCAGCATTTTGTCTTTCTAGTTTTTGACAACTTCTGATGTAGAGATTATAATGCTCTTAACGAACATGTATTGGTTGTGCAGAAAAAGTTTGACTTTAAGCTTAAAGTAATTGGAGGTGACATAACATCTATTCCTGGACTCTCTGGTGCTTTGGAGGTTCGTAATTATTTTTTGGGAACTCTTTCATATGTGGTGAAACTAATGCTAATACTAATTACAAAACCACTTCCTTATTGTGCACAGGATACTATACACAATGCTATTGAAGACTCTATTACTTGGCCGGTCCGAAAAATTGTCCCTATTTTGCCTGGGGATTACAGGTGTGGCAATCTATATTACAAATGTTATATTTGCTTGTGCACATTGGTGTAGACCCATGAACCGAGTCATAATGTTGTTTAGACCCTGTTCAGGTAGACCAATATTCTAGGAGGAATATTTGATTGAATGTGTTAAAGCTATTCAAAACTTGGTTGATATCTTTAAAACTCGGAAGAAATTCCAAACAAAAAGTTATCTCATGTTTCCCCAGCTATTCCTGTCTTCGCGATATCATCATTGTGGAGCCCTTTCTTTTCCTATGTTTAGTGACTTGGAGTTGAAGCCATCTGGTACACTAGAAGTGAAACTTGTGCAGGCTAAGGACTTGACAAACAAAGACTTCATAGGGAAATCAGATCCCTATGCTGAGCTGTACATAAGGCCGCTACGTGAACGAACAAAAACCAGTAAAATCATCGTAAGATACCTGGCTTCTTTTTCGTAGTTCATAGCCTTCTTTAACTTGCTTGGGATGAAGGTTTTTAAACTGTATTCCTGCAGAGCAATGATCTGAATCCAATCTGGAATGAGCACTATGAATTTGTTGTTGAGGATGCATCCACTCAACACTTGTATGTTAAGATTTTTGATGATGAGGGGCTTCAAGCTTCTGAGCTACTTGGATGTGCTCAAGTTCAATTAAGCGAGCTGAACCTGGTAAAGTGAAGGATGTGTGGTTGAAGCTGGTCAAAGATTTGGAGGTTCAAAGAGACAACAAATACCGAGGGGAGGTGAGATTTGTCATGGTAGTTAATTAGTCAAAACGCTGCTGGAATTCCTAAGTTTAATGTACATTTATGGCTTGCTGTGATTGATACCATCTTTTAGGTCCACTTGGAGCTGCTCTACTGCCCGTATGGTATGGAGAACAGCTTCACCAACCCCTTTGCCAAGAAAGTCGAAATGACAACCTTAGAAAGGGTGCTTAAAAGTTCAGGAAATGGAATAGCAGATGCTGCTCTAACTGAAAGGGAAGTCTCACAGAAGAAAAGGGAGGTGATTGTTAGAGGAGTTCTTTCTGTAACCGTGATTTCTGCTGAAGACTTGCCTGTTGTTGATCTCATGGGCAAGGCTGATCCTTTTGTTGTCCTTACCATGAAAAAGTCGGATACTAAAAACAAAACCAGGGTAAGTTTCTCTTCCATTACACTTGAGTCTTCCAATGTCTCCATTTCTGTTGATTTTATAAATTCTCAATAATACGACCAATTCATATTCATCATTTTAGCCTTTCCTTTTCTTGCTAGGTCGTGAATGAGAACTTGAACCCTGAGTGGAACCAAACATTTGACTTTGTTGTGGAGGATGCACTGCATGATATGCTCATTGCTGAAGTTTATGATCACGACACGTTTCGCAAGGTAAGTTTGGTACCATCCTCTCTCAAAGCGCCCATGGATTGTGGTTCCTGACAAGTTTGGATTTTTGGTAGCACTGTTCTCATTCAATATTTTGTTATTTAGGAGTATATTGGGAGATGCATCTTGACG
The DNA here is from genome assembly GCA_946122785.1 of Linum tenue. Lineage (NCBI taxonomy): Eukaryota > Viridiplantae > Streptophyta > Magnoliopsida > Malpighiales > Linaceae > Linum > Linum tenue. The sequence goes on from CAMGYJ010000003.1 coordinate 163,093, forward strand.
TTGACCAGGGTCATATTGGAAGGAGAATACAGAGAATGCTTCACGCTGGATGGTGCTAAATCCGGAAGGCTGAATTTGAGCCTCAAGTGGGTTCCACAACCAATCTACCGCGATTCCCAGTGGTAGGAGGCGCCACAAGCCATAGTTTCGGTATTCAGAAATTCCCATTCTTCGATCATGGAGCTCAGTGAATCTCATTGCTTGGAAACAAGCTGTACATAAGAATTCTTTTTGTGGATTACTCAGAAGATTTTTGTTTCGGTGGATGGATAATGAGAGCTTTTGTGAGAATGAGATGGTAGGAAGCAGAGCTTTTTTGACATGTTGTAATCCACGTATGCTTTATAGGGTTTCAATAATATCAACAATTCCAATCAGGTCCTTTGAATTCTCATTATATTGCTTGAAGATTAGCAAATACAGAAACAATGTCAGAATCTAATAGTAAAGACTAAAGATTCAACGATGGAAACAACAGCATCCCTGTTACAAATATGACGTAGACAAGGAATGCATATGGCATTTGCATTATACATTGAAGGAACTGCCATAATCTTCAGCAATCGGCTGCTGATTTGGTGTGAGCTTATCACTCTGAATCAAGCAAGAACTTATCAGTAATCGGCTGGATGGTCCTTCTCAAGTGATGCTTGTTTAGTTTCCTGCGTCTGAGATTGCCTCCCCTGCACGGAATCCAGCACAAGTTCAGCTGGTATGTAACAGGACCAGAGAATTTTGCATGTTACTCAGCAAAAATGGTGGCAAAATTCGTCATTATGATTTCCTTACCAGTATTGGTTGTGCAATACAAATGCATCAGTGGGCACCTTTTTGCCATCGTCGTTGCGGTTCCAGTGGTACAATGCATGTGTCCTATTCTTTATCTCTAACATTGAATGCCCATAACTGGCTTCCCTGAAAGCCGAATAATCTGGTTGTGGTTCTAAAAACCTGCACATGTCATCAATGGAATGGTTTATTCCTTGATTTGATAACTTATTAGCAACTGAATCTGTGAGAGTTTGGGTTATTTATGTATATATATACCTTCCAGCAAGACCTTCTTGATTTCCTCCATCTCCTACTGTAATATACACAGGCGCAGATTTGTCTGGAATAGGATATCGATCGCCACTTGTCACATTGTATTGGATGTTTGATATTCGGTACTGGAGATAGATAAGAAAGAAATGCATTAGCTTTTCATACACTGCACAACTCTATTTTCGTAAGAAGTAAAAGCTCCTCTGACTTACCGATCTTTCATAAGCGTGGACATGACCAGCAAAGATAACATCGACTCTGTATTGAACAAACCATGTCTCAAAAGCCGCTCGCATACTTTCACCCTCCATGAAATGTGCTTCGTTGCTGTTGTAGATAGGGGCGTGCATGAGAACAATGAGCCACGGCGTCTTCTCTCTGTCAACCTTCTTCAACTCTTCCTCAAGCCACGTCCATTGTGGAGTGTATTTCACTGCTCAAAAGGTTGAATTAGAGAACAACTGACAGATTACCATAAAGAAGAGTCGAAGTTCAGAAGGTTACCAAAAGGTGAATAGCTGGAGAGCACAATGATGTGAGCAGATGCACGTTTGATTGCGTACCAAAGAGGATTGGTGCTTTTGGAAGCCAAGTAAGGAGTTGGGTACCGATGAAGAAAGTTTCTGAAAGGCACAACCTCGTCCTGTGGCATAAGGTGGAAAAGATGGTCTAGAATTACTCAAATGAAAAAGCGTGAATCTCCAGTGTTATGACATTTGAGAATAGCAGTAACAAGTATACCATGTATGGCATGAACTCGATTTCATGATTTCCAGCAGACCACATCCATGGCTGATATGCTGTGCTTTGCTCGACAAAACGACCCCATGTATCCCATCGGATCCCGACATCATTATACTGATATCTGTCTGAATAAGAAAGATCCCCAACGAATAACACTGCATCTGCCCCACTCTGCATGTAGTGTTGAAGGGTAGAGAGGGAGTTATATGTTTGGCCTAGATCACCTGGAAGACATAAATAGAATGGAGCGCAACCGAGTGATAAATCAGTAACCATATAGGGAAAACTGCAGCTCATGAAAATGCATATATGCAAAACACAGGTGGCAACTTACCAATTATTCCAAACTTATAAGGAGCATCTGGATGAATCTCCGGTGGTGTTTGGAACCAGAATTCTCGAGAAGATTCATCACACGAGCTTGTAATAATACTTAGTAGCATACTGCAGACAAGAAAATATCTCAAAACGAATAACTCGGGCCAAGTCTGCAAAGTTCGAAAGACACGACTTCAAAGTTCTTGAAAGTGAAATTTACCTCAAGGCCATCAAGGAGGCACTCGTGAATGTATCCTGATTTGTACTTGTAGAAGGAATAGTTTGACACTGTCCCTTCAGCAGTCAAATCATATTTCTTTTCCGATTTACCATACTGTACTTTGAGAGAACCAGGCTCGTCAGGTGTCACCCATGAGATGATCACAGCCTTCCCTTCATAGTCACCTTGTGTAATGTGCACCTATGGTTGTTGAGATGAAACAAAGAAATTATGATAAAAATGCATTACACACTCCCATAACCAGTTACAACAACCCTCAAACAATAATAGATTCCTGACCGCAAATGCACTCTCTTTCCATTTAGCAGGTACAGTATCTCCACTCATGGACTTAATAAGCAAACGTAATCTCTTTTGCAAGCAACTCAAGAAAAGTTAACAGTTTACCTGTTGAGGTGCATTTCGACCTTTTGGAACTGCAAATGCTTGATTGTCAAGAGGGATATCAGTCGATGGCCACTCCGAACGCACGAAGGTACTTGTCATCTTCGCATTCCCATTGTTCAAACCACTCAAGAACAGAAAGAACGCGGTAACGAGCCCAACCCAGAACTGCTTCATCTTTACAAACGTTGTAAACCCAACCTATCTGCAGTCATCAAATAAGCATCAAAGTCGAACGTCAGATTCTCAAGTCAATTTTTCATTTTGACACAAACCCTTCTTACCAACCAACTGCCAACTCCTCCCAAACTTGGGAGGCAGAGGAATCAAAGAACAACTCAAATCACCAGTGACAACGGGTCAAGTTCAATGCTTTCGAATTCCACAAGGAACATGGATCAATAATTTGCAGGTAGAGCCATTCAATGATCGATACCAATAACAGTCAACCTTGACTCGATTTGGCTGATACCCAGAAATTGAAAAAGGAGGGATCCACAAAGATCACAGTTTGGTAAAGACGAGACATTTTGCTTACCTGAGAAACATTAGCAGATAAGGTGACGATGAAGCAGTTGAGGAAGAGAGCCGAGAAGAAAGCAAATGATTGAAAGAAGCAATCTTTATTTTAGAGAGTGTCATTTATCGCTTCAGAATTAGTTGCAGTTAGGAAGCTTTTGTGGCGGAGGCGCAGGTTTACTGTCAGTGGATGCCCGACACCGGAATCATGACGCCATCCATGCGTCAGTTTCGCCAGGCAAAATTGTAGGCCCAACAAGCTCAATTGTCAAACCATGCACTTGGGTTGGGCCTGGCCCGAGAAAAAGGCCCGTAATTTTGTTTCATTTCGCTGATTAAGGGGCCGAAAATTTTGGGAGGTTTTTCGCGAGGAAGGAAAGGGAAATCCTTCGAGGAAGGCGATTGATTTTGCTCTCATCAGCGGCGGCGATTGAAGACGGCTGCGCTAGCTCCTCCGTCGACGGCGGAAACCCCAATAATTTCAGCAGGTTTGTTCCCATCTCCACTCTCGTATCGATCTCTCGAATCGTTTGGTTTCCCCCCCGTGGATGTGTTTGATCAGTTACCCTGGTCGGGAGTGAGCTCCTTTCGCCATTTTGTAGCTGAAAAGAAGAGAACTTTGGAAATTCGTAGTAGAGGTTTTTTGTTTCCTGATTCATTTGGATTGCTGATTGTAGTGTGATTTCCCACTTCTCATCGCAATGTTGTGGGCAAGTATAAGGAGGAAAGTTGTAGATTCGGGAGTAAACGCTTCCATCGGCCGCGGCTTTACTGATTTTGGTACTTATGCTAGAGGGAGTCCAGTCTGTTCATGGCCATCAAGGTTAGTTCAGTAGTTCGTAGTTTGAGCAGTCTTTCATCTTAAGAAATGACTAACTTGATTGCTGTTTGAGAATCCCTCTCTATGAATGTTGATAAACCTAGTTGGGTGTTCTGATTCATTGGAAGTTGGCTTTTGAAAAGCATATGCTTGATTTGCTATTCATTTGATACCATTTCGTTATGGAGCAGAGACTCGTCGGGTTATGGACGGAGTCGGTTGTTTTCTTCGGCAGCAGAAGCATCATCAACTAGAAGTGAAACCCAGGTGCCATGTCTAGGCAGTTTGATTTCCTGCTAGTCATGCTTTCCAGTTGGATCCTCCAATTCTACCTTGAAAGTCTGAAGCTTCTTGGTGGGTTGCATTTGTGTAGTGATTTCGACGACTTTGTTAAACGTTGCAGGTACCTGTGGCGAGGGCAATGTGGAAGGGTCCGTTCGTGGATGCTTTCCTATTGAAATTGAAGAACAAGGGAGCGCCACTCAACAACAGGAAGATCTGGTCTAGGAGGTCGGTCATATTGCCGGAGTTTTTGAACTCCACCGTCAGGATATACAATGGGAAGTCGTTCGTTCGTTGCAAGATCACCGAGGCCAAGGTGGGCCACAAGTTTGGGGAGTTTGCTCTGACGCGAAGGAGGAAGTTCAGAGGAAGCGATGGCAAAGGGGGTAAGACTAAGACCCTTAAGAAGGGTGGCAAGAAGTAGTAGTCATAACGGGCTACTCATCTTTTGCTCGTCTGCTACTACAACCTTAGGAATTTGCAGATGGAGCTTTACAATAATGAAAGATTTTGAGATGTGATTGGGAAAATGTGGGATCTGTTGCGGCATTGGTTTCTTAATTTTTGAAGTCCGTGCTTCTAAAAATGTATAATTTGATTTGATTTCGATCAAATCAGTAAAAGTTTGGACCATCAAATGTATCACATGAACTTTCCATTAGGTTTCTTACCATCCTTTCTCTCATGCTATTCGATCCAACCCTATCGGACCACTGCCCACCGGTTATTCGGGCAGGGCAAACTCGAACAATCGAACATGAAATGAAGTTTCCTAGAGATTTGGAACTCTGATGTGCTTAATTCCTTGAATGCAATCGAAGATAGTAGAGTTATCAAGTGGCAGTGATAGACCAAAACTGAAGCTTCATAGAAGAGCATATAAAGGCCACTAAAGAAGCATACCTCTCTCTGTCGGCACTGTCTTCTGCCTTTTATGCAGCAGATTGACCAACAACAAAAAAAAACAAATCTAAGTACAGTTACAGAAGCTCGATGTACATGCCACCTCAATTTATTGATTCCATTTTGCCTAGCAGCCATCAGACATCGCTGGAAGCTCGAAGCACGCTGAAGCAACGTGAAATCTCATTACAAAAGCACAAAACTTTTTCCCCCTCGGAGTTGAGGTAAGAGGAATGACCAGGAAAAGGAAAAGCTCTGGAGATATCAGATACCTAATTCAACAACCGAAAGGGAAACTCAGCTCTTATCCCGTCTCCAACTCTTCCTGGCTATGCTCACCTACTCTCTTAGAGAATACGGCCCTGAATATCGTGAAAGCTGCGATGAGAGCAATCTCCAAGTGCTCGGAACTACTGATCTTGACACCAACTTGCCCCATCTTCAGTGAATTCAGATTAACATTAACACCCACTCTAGTACCACGCATTGCCTGAAACTCTGACTGCACTCCACCACTCAATACTGTATCCTTCTCAAATGACAGAGGGGACAGGAAGACACTCAAACAATCGTTCCTAGCTGGGTAATCAGTCCCTAGCACAGTGGCTTCGAACCTCCCACCATAGGCAACTTGTCCAGCACCTCTCATTTGTGCTGCATTGACCAAAAACTTCCACCTCTTACCAACCAACACCGAATCTTCAACCTTGCCACCTACATAATACTTCTTGCCAAACGATGTCAATGAAACCCCACAGTCCATAACATTGTGCTTGAAATTCTTCATTCTTGTGTTGCCGTGAACAGTGTAAAACATGTCTTTTCCAGCAGATTGAACATTCAGACCTACAGAGTATGAGGACCCCCGAGGATCAGAATATGCAGTAGTACACTCCGACTGAATATTGAAGTTTTGTTTATCCTTGCTCATCTGCCCGGAAACTGAGGCATGGAGGTTCTTCCTCATTTCCACAGAAGTCTCCAAGTTTATACCGTCAAACCCAACATCATGATCCCATCCTTGAGGATCAAGTACTGGCCTTGGAATAAATTGTTCATTTGTGACAAGGCAGCGATATCGATGCACGTGACAGTCCGAGTCGAAACTCAGAGGAACCACCATGTCTGGTAAGAGGACTGCCTCCGGCAAGGTGGCAGATTCATCACCCTCTTCATGACTTACTTCTCCCACAAGCTGCTTCTCCCTTCGTCTTCTACACTCTTCTTTCAACTGTTTCTTCAAGTAAAGTGTCTCCCGGTAATCTAGCTCATCAAGATAATCATGTTTATGAGACTTGCTCAATTTTGAGAACTGGGATTTTGACAGGATACGGATCGGAGGTAGTTGGTCGTATTCATCTTCTCCTTCTTCATCTGATAGTAGAATCTCATCGTAGAAATCATGACCACCATCTTGAGTAGGATTTGAAATAGATCTATACTTGACAAACGATGAGAGCAAATGGGGAAGAGAAGGCACCCGCGGTTTAGTCTTTGCCCCCAAGTCAATGCTCTTCTCGAGTCGCAATATGTTGCTCGCAACACTAAGAACTTTACTGCAAATGCACAATAGCATAAAATGAGATCTCCAGACCTGACCATTCGGAAGAATAGCATCACCACGGGTATTCTTCACGCACTGAGGATGATTCTCCACAAGAATCACAGGGTTCTCGAGTTTCGAGTCAAGAACTGCTTCGTGGATGTAGTGTTGCATCAACTCAGAGCACCGATTCACATATGATTCATAGCTGACAGGATATCCACCAGTTCCTTCTGGAAGGGAAGAGGAAGCATGAGTCATTACAATCAAGGTGTTGAACCAAATAGCATTCCCGAAAACGTCCGTCATTAGCTTCAGCAGTGGGAAGTCGCAAGAACCCATGTTGATGAGGTCGAGGCGCTCGACGAATAAAACAATGTCTGGAGGGGATCTCCTGATGAATCTTTTGACAGAGAGCATGATCTTTCGATTTCTTCTAACACTGCTGGTCGATGATGGAGAGAAACCAGGTGTATCTATGAAAGTTACTCTAACCCCATTGAGAGAGCCACTAATCTCTTGTATACGGTCAGTGGCCGGTTGAAATGCACTAGTGATTGTCTTTCTTTCATCCAGTAATGAGTTTATGGTCGCACTCTTCCCAACTCCTGTTTTCCCAAGTACAAGTATTCTCAAGGAGAAGTCCAGTTCAGGTGAGCCGGAAGACTCTTGAGCTGCTGCTATTGCTTTGGCTCTAGCATTTCTCACTCTGTCTGGTGGCTCAGCTCGAATCGAAGTTGCAATGTGTATCCTGTATAAAACCTTCGCCACGAGGAGATTGTCTGAGGACAAACTGAACCGTTGAAGCAGACGAAAGAGCTTGATTTTGAGATCTTCAATCCTTGCCAAAGGATCCGTCTTTCTTCCCTCAACATAGTGATTGCATGGCTGGGAAGCTGCTTCGACTACTTGCTGGGGAGTAGTGGTATCAGTTCCACTCTCCCGTCTACTCTCAATGGAACAAGGCGCCCCTGAATGCAGTGGCAATGCCTCCGAATTGGTGGTTAAATCTACAAAAGGCAGAAATAATAAGTTCAACTCAGTCCTAAAGGTATACACACATCCAGACCATAATTTGGCACTACATTCAATGGTTACGGTAGCTTAAAACAATCATACAGAGGTGGAGCTTACTGCTGAACATACCATATATCAACCACCACCTATCCCACACAACGACTAATCATGAGTTCGTAGCAAGAGAAGACTAAATGTTGCAGCTCCCACTTTCGAGCTTGAGTTAAAACCCAGATTTCGGGGCGAAACATACAAAGCATCTACCCATCTACAACAACCAGATGGAAATGGATTTTGGCAGGTGATGCAATTAGTAAATTTACCTATGTCATCAGCACGTTGATCCACTGGAGGCGGGCCACTGAAGCCACCAGGTGATAACGAGGCCAGAGATTTGACCAACAGCTGAGGGAAAACCCAATCCATAATTCCCTTCATCTTTCGTACTGAACATCACAATTGAAAGAATCATCAAAAGCTGAAGAACAAAATCGAAGAAAGCGAAAGCCACCGGGGAAAGCAATGATTATGTTCCTTACCCCCAACACTTGAATTACCCAAAACGCGAGACACGAGAAAAAAGCGAAGGAAAAAGAGCACAGCTGTTTTTACTGGTGGCGGGGAATCAGCGGCAGCAGCAGAATCGATATTCTCGCCATTCCTGGAGGAGCGCGTAGAAAAAACAAACCCAGTTAAGAGAACTGCAAATCGGAAACTGGTTGCGTCAGTTAAAACTCTTTGTGCGGCGGAACAGGCATAACCTAGCTCGAGAGAAACGCGATGAAGAATAAGTGATGGGGAGATTAGATGGCAGACGGGAAAGGATTGCCGTGGGGTAGGCGGGGAGGTGATAAAGCAATGATACTGAATCGGAGATTGGCCGGCGGTTGGTCGGGACTGGAGGAAGATGATGATAACGAGAAGGAGAAAGGAGAGGTGAAGGGGTTTGGTGGATAAGAGAAGGAGGAGTAAGACAAACAGGGAGAAGAAGGGATTTTGGGAACGACAGGCGCTAGCATCCACCACACGTGTATTTTTTGTTCTATTTTTTGGTCCATCAGGAACTAACACATTAATCACCCAACTTTGATAGTTGACGAATTTTGTTAGTGAAATAATGTGACATGTAGTTTAAATCGGTTTCGATCAATCGAAGAAAGTATAAGGAAATTTGTAGTGTCTATTAGACACTTATTATGTAAACGAAGCAAATAATGTGACAAGTAATTGGTGTCGACCAACGATTGATCAGGACGAAAAGCTCATAGGGTATTCCTCGTTATAGTTTCCTTCACCGAGTTATTAACCTATCACGCACGAAGGATAATTTCGCTAAATCGAATGTTAAGTTATATAGGGCGGAAAAGCTAATGGTGTGCAAGAATGAGTTCGACATGTACAATCATTGATCATATACTGCAACTAGGGGTGGGCATTGGGTGGGTCGGGTGGATTTTGACAATGAAATGCACCCACCCGCGCTTAAACGGATTGATAATTTTTAACCCACCACCCGCCCACATATAATCTCGGGTTGGGTCGGGCGGATGGTGGATGATGCGGGTGGGTTTGTGGGTTCACCCACATCACAATGTATATAATATAAAGGAGTCAACTTGACATGATAATAGGTGAAGATAATCATCGAGGGAAACAAGTAGTTGAAATAGGGCGAAAAATGCCGAATTAGTTTTTAAATTGGATAGAAATTCTATTATGAAAGAGTTTTCTACAGATTGAGACGATTATTAGGTGCAAAGAACTAAGGAAAATAATTCCACAAAGGAAAGAGCGGTGATCTAGGCACAAGAATTAGAGGAAAAAGTAAAGGGAAGAAGAGGGGATCTCTATTTGGAAGGTTGGCTTTGAGGTTCAAACTCCAGGAGCAGTCCGAGTTTATATCTAACGTCTCCACTCTCCTCTCTCTAGCGCCAACGACTTTGATCTTTTTGCTGTTGGGTTGAGTGGGTCACCCGCACACTCACCCACAACCCACCCACCACCCAGCGGATGGCTTCCAGCGCAACCCGTCACCCACCCACAAACCCACCCACTTAACGAAATTCGAGTCAAATGCGGGTGGGTCGGCCCAAACCCACGGATGATCCGCCCGCATGTCCAGCCCTAACTGCAACTACAAATCGACAGACCTGCATTTGGAACTTATATACAGAAAGCCATCTCTTTCCACTTCTACGACGTAACAAGAAGAATTTGATGATTATAGCAGCTATAGGTATCAATTTTGGAGTATTTTTCAACTGTCGCCATATCAACGTTCTATATCGAGTTTAGTAGTTTACTACTACACTCCCAATGGGGATCCTGATGGTGATACAAAAGGCAACCCAAAAACCAGTAATACATCATCACTATGATCCCACCACCACCACCACCAAAACAATGCTTTCTTCAACCAACAGAATAGAATAGGCAAAGGAAATCGAAGAACGAAATAGTTCGACGCAAAAAAGGAAGCCAATATTCCACGAATCCATTGCTGCAACTGCCATTGTAACCCTAAAACCAATAGCCGAAATCACCAGCAGAACCACCCGGTAGAAGGTGTTCAAGAAGAGAGTCCATTTGCTTGTTTATTCTTTTCTGTAAGCAGAATGAGCCTTGACCAGACTCTGCACGCTTCAGCAAACTGACGACTGGCGTCGAATGCCTGTCATTGTGACCATGTCGTGCATCGGCATTGCCAGCTGGCTTACTTCCCCAGCATCAAAAACTGGTTCCATGCTTGCCTGGTAGTATATCCAGTATCACGATGGGCATACCTGGGCACTCGCTCTGTAATAAAGCATCTTCTGCACATAAAACATCATGTACCCCTGCGCAGCCCTCACCACATTCTCGTTCACTCTGGTAATCCATGCGTCGTCACATTTATACCACTGATTGCTCAGCCGCAAATACGTGACATAATGACCAGCATCCAGCTTTCCCGAGTGGGTCACCACGGCAAACAGCTCAAATTCCGAGGACATCTCGTTTGCTGCCACGTCATCTCCATCATCTCCTTCGAATGAGAAGACCCGGTTCCCGAATCGACTCCTCAAAATGGAAGAAGATAGATATGGTGCCATGTCCAGCGAGAAAGGGAACTGCAGGTACCGATCGACTTTCCTCGACATTTTTCGAGTGTGAGAGTGCTCGAATCTCTTGATGTGGAAGCAGGAGACCAATGGGAGCTTTCTAATCGACATCTGCTTCAGGGATTCCTGACTCACTTGGCACTGTTGACAGAAGAATTTCTGGTCGGACCCCAATCGTTCGGGTCGGGTGAAGCGGTCCAAACATCCAATCAGGGTAGATGTCGTGGGGATTTGGGTCGAACTGAAGCCGTTTGCTTCACTATTGGAAGATGGATGAGATTTAGCAGATGTCTTTCCATGAGCTGTCACTTGGTGAGGCTCCAAGTCGAGTGAGATGTCCACACATGGGTCATATGTTGTGGATGTGAAACCACAGGCCATGCACATGACATCGGACCGCAAGATGCCGGAAAATACCCTGTGTGCAATACAGCAGTCTCCATGTCCTGAAATTCAAAAAATCAAAGACAAGATATGGTTACCGATGTGTGATCAAGATAATATGTTCAGAGAAGTCCCGAAATAGCAAGTCTATTGTAGTCCTAGTATGTAACTTGACAAAAATAAAGCAGATAGATGCAAGCAACTACTAGCCTAAAATGAAATCAAACATTATATTTCAGCAATCTCCAAATCATATACTAATGGTCTATTTGTCAAGGACGCTTAAATGCTAAAACCAGGGATATGGAGAGTAACTGGCAGAGTAATCAAGCTTAAGGAAATGCCACTGAGCCTATCAAAAAGGGAGACATCCAGAAGAAAGTTAGACTGAAGCTGGAAGACAATCCATAAAAAGAAAAAAAAAGTTTGGCTGAACCTAATTATCAGGAATACAGGAGAAGATCCTGACAAGAACCGAGCGGGTGAAGGAAAAATCAGACTTACAGGAGCAAAAGCAGGATGACACGATCAAATCTGCAGGTTGGTGAAGACTTAGTCCTAACACTTGCACTTTCAACTCCTAAGGCAAGTACATAGACCTAATAAACCCCCCAAAGCCTGCAGTTAAAAGTTACCAGTTATTTCTTTATCTTCAAGAGCATTTTCCAGAACAAAATTTAACACAGAGAAGAAGAAAAAAGTGTGAGTTGTCAAAAGCTTAAGATAACTCCAAAGACGTGCAGTTCGGGGGATCTATCGATAATGGCACTAATGCGAACACCAACTCTTCCAAGGCATGCATAACTACATGGTTTAGAAGTCAGGAACTTAGACCTCTTACTTGGCTGGGATATCTAATACCTTATAGGCCACCTAATTGTTTCCTCGACTCTAAAGGGACCTCCCATTGGCTGACACTTTCAATCCACAAGTTCGTTGATAATTAGAACATGCAGCAAGTAGCATAGTACAATCTAAAACTTAAGCACACAGATTGAACAGCCAAAAACATAACCGGGCCATGCATAGCAGGAAGATAGACATCACATTGCAAAATCTTGGATTGTATAAAAGAACTATCTTCCACTAAATGAACTTAAAAGAACATGCACCTTTGACAAAGTACACTGCTAGGCTAGCTGACAGATGCAATGAGTTGGAAAGTGCAAACAGGATAAATTCGTTTCTAAGAAGGCATATCCAATTAACTGAACCAACATTTTCGGTTTACCTGGACTCGGGGGTTTTCCTCGATCCCTCTCCACATTTTCATGGATTCCATCAAGCATAGAAATGAAAAATTCATGAGCATCCTGCTGATCATAGCTTGCCAAGTCAGACGCATGCTGCCACCAGCTGCAAACCAACAAAAAAAAAAAAAAAAAAGACAACCAATCAACGAATCATTCAGTAGAACAACAACAAACCATGATGGAAGTTCCAGACCCAGATCAAGTAAATGGGTACCTGTACAAAAACTTCGCGGGGCTATATGGTTTGCGATCGCCAGAAAAAACAGCGGAAAACATCGCATCCACGTCGCAAGCTAAGCACAGCTTCACACCTTTAATCATCCCATTGCTGTTGTCGCCACCACCATTCCCGCCATTCCTCTTCCCGCCACCACCGACACCGCTGCCGATCCGGCCCGTAGTTGCCGCGTTCTTCAGCTGGCAGTAATACCGATTGTGCCGATCACTCAAGAAATAGTCCCTCAACGGCGGAGTATGCAGCAAGGCCTGCAACACCGAGTTCATAAAACAAGTGTTCCCCAGATTGTTCAGCCCTCTAAGCCCTCGAGGCCGATCGATCTCGCAATCCAACACGCTCGATCCATTATCCATCAGCAAACGCTCGCGAACATCGGGCGACCAGGGACGGTAATCTACCCGCCGCCGCTTCCGCATGTTCTCCGGGTTCCCCGACGACTGGACGGCGATCGCGGACTTGAGCGCGGCGGACTGACACAAGACCACGGCGGCATCGAAATCGCGATCGTAGATCTGATCGCGGCAGGCGCAGCAGAAAAGCTCGGCTCGATCGACATCGACCGCGATCTCGTGGCCGCCGAGGGGCATCGAGGCGGCGTGAGCGGAGGCATGGGAGGGCCCGCCGGAGGGAGCGTGGCAGAACACGGCA
>CAMGYJ010000003.1:1976631-2199409 GCA_946122785.1 Linum tenue
TGAGGAAGACGCGGGTAAGGAGGGCTCTGGTGGCACAAGGGGTGATGATGAGCAGACTGCCGTAGCGCAGTCCCAGACTGATGAAGGAGGGCAAGTGTAGGGGTTATCGATTGTCGTCGTTTTTTCGTTTTTTTTCTTTTTTTTTCGTTTAGGTTTTGATGGCGCTATGCCTATGTCTGTCGCTTTTCTTCGTGCTCCCGTATCGATTAATCCAAATGGACTTTCGTGTTTGTCTTTCGCTCTCGCTCTTTACTATTGCTATTTTGATTTTTCGCAAACTGCCAGGGCGCGGATAGTGCTGTTCCGCAAAACTGTTTGTTCTCCGTAAAATTTTTGTTCTTTGCAAACTGAATGGGCGCGAATAGTGTTGGACTATTGCTATTTTTTGTTCTTTGCGAACTGAATAGGCGTGAATAGTGCTGGACTATTGCTATTTTTTGTTCTTTGCGAACTGAGTAGGCGCGAATAGTGCTGGACTATTGCTATTTTTTGTTCTTTGCGAACTGAATGGGCGCGAATAGTGCTGGACTATTGCTATTTTTTGTTCTTTGCGAACTGAATGGGCGCGAATAGTGCTGGACTATTGCTATTTTTTGTTATTTGCGAACCATGTCCTTTTATTTCATGCGCGAGTGCGATATTGCAAATGGGATACACGTTAAGTGGCTTGGTGGTATTTCCTAAGATTTTGCGCATTCCATGTTCTTGGAATTTTGCTGCCCCCCAACTCGCTGAGCTTGAATGTGTTGGCGCCGACCACTTCGCGGATTAGGTATGGGCCTTCCCATGCAGAGGCAAGCTTCCAGTGCCTTGGGTCAGGGCGAAAGTTCCACCGTAGCACTTGATCTCCTAGGATTAATTTGTGTGGAACTAGCTTCGCCTTGTGGTACTTGCTACCTGTTCTTTCATTGCGGCTAGCCTGATGGCGGCCAACTCGCGCCTTTCCTGGGATAACTCTAGTTCCAACAAGCGCGCGTCATCGTTCACTTCTTCGTTGTACCCTGTGATCCGATAGGTCGGGGCTGTTGTCTCAATGGGGATCACCGCGTCGGTGCCGTGTGTAAGAGCGAAGGGGGTTTCGCCTGTTGCCACCTTGTACGTGGTGCGGTGCGCCCATAGCACCGTGTGGAGCTCATCTGCCAAATTACCCTTTGCATCGTTCAGACGGGTGTGCAGGCCGTGCAAGATCGCTTTGTTGGAGGATTCTGCTTGGCCGTTGGCCTGGGGGTAAGCCACCGATGTGAATCTTGTGATGGTTCCCACTTCGTCACAGAAGTCTATCACCTCAGCGCAGTCGAATTGCTTCCCATGGTCGAAAATGAGTGCGTTCGGGACTCCGAAGCGCGACAAGATGTTGTTGCGTAGGAAGCGCGTTACCTGGTGCGCTGTTATGGATGCCAGTGCTTCGGCTTCAATCCACTTGGTGAAGTAGTCTACTGCTACGATGATGTATTTGCGTTTCCCTTTTGCCGTTGGGAAGGGGCCCAAGAGATCCACCCCCCACTGTGCGAAAGGCCATGGGCTCAAGTTGCCCTGAAGCTCGGTGGCTGGCAAGTGATGCTGGCGCGCGTTGACTTGACATTTGTGGCACTGGTCTGCGTGGCTCTTCGTGTCCTTCTTAATTCGCGGCCAGTAGTATCCATGCAATAGGATGGTGCGCTCCATGTTGCGTGGCCCAGCATGCATTGCACACAGCCCCTCATGTAGTTCACGCACTAAGTCGCGTGCCTCTTCCTGCCCGATGCATTTGAGGTAGACGCCCGAGTACGACCTCCGGTATAATTCTCCTTCAATAAGTGTGCATCGAGCCGCTTTTTGCCTTAGAGTCCATGCTTGCTTAGAGTCTTCTGGCACTGTGCCCTCTTGTATGTATTTCACGATTGGGTGTCTCCAGTCTTTGTTTGACGTGAGCTGGGTCGTATTGATTGCTACCTCCGGGCGAGTTTCTTCCTCTTCTTTCTGGACAGACACGAGGCGTGTGGATTCGAAGTTAGTAGCCGTTGCCAACTTGGATAATGCATCGGCGTGCGCGTTCTCTTCCCTTGGTATCTGCGCATACGTTACCGCTTCGAAGGCGGTGGCCCTCATCTTAACGCGCTCCATGTAATGCGCCAGCGTGTCTTCCTTTGCGTCGAACGCCCCATTCAGCTGATTGACTGCCAGGGAGGAGTCGGAGAGTACCCTTATCGTTCTGGCGCCCAAGTCGTGGGCGGTCGTCATCCCCGCCAAGATGGCCTCATATTCAGCGGCGTTATTTGTCTTCAACGCCCTGAACCTAATTGCGATTTCTTGTACCACGCCAGCAGGTGTGCGCACCACAACCCCTGCTCCCGCGGCATACTTGCTCGCCGCTCCATCGACGTAAACTTCCCAAACACCCTCCGGCGTTGTTTCGAGAGTTACCCCTTCTGCGATGAAATCCGCTAAGATTTGGGCTTTTATTGCTGGTCTTGGTGCGTATTGAATATCGTATTCCGAAAGCTCGACCGCCCATTTGACCATGCGCCCTGAGACTTCCATCGAGGTCAGGATCTTTTTTAGTGGAAGATTTGTCAGGACGGTGATTTGGTGCGCTTGGAAGTACGGGCGCAGTTTTTGCGACGCGCTTACTAGCGCCAAGGCGGCCTTCTCGATCGGGGAGTATCTTGTTTCCGCGCTGACAAGGGTGCGCGAGGTGTAATACACCGGTTGCTCGGTCTTGCCATCCCTTCTAGATATCAGCACTGCGCTCACAACCCTTGTTGACACAGCGAGATACAAGAAAAGTTTTTCATTAAGCTTGGGGGCAGTAAGTACAGGGGGGGATACAAGATATGCCTTTAGTTCTTGGAATGCTGCTTCGCATTCCGTGGACCATGTGAAGCGTGCCCCATTCTTGAGTGTCTTGAAGAAGGGAGCACATTTGTCGGCAGACCTTGGAATGAACCTTCCCAGTGCCGCTATCTTGCCGTTTAGGGATTGGATTTCCAATGCGTTCCTTGGCGCTCGAAGTTGTTGGACTGCGGAGATTTGTTTTGGGTCAACTTCTATACCGCGCTTCATTATCATGAACCCAAGGAATTTCCCTGCTTCCGCTCCGAAGACGCACTTGAGTGGGTTGAGGCGAAGGTTGTGCCGGCGGAGGGCTTCGAATGTCTCGCGCAGATCTTCCAGGTGTGAGTTGTTCGCCTTTGTTTTGACGATGAGGTCATCCACATATGCCTCGATGTTCCGCCCGATCTGTCAGGAGAACACCGCATCAATCATTCTTTGGTACGTCGCGCCTGCATTCTTCAATCCGAACGGCATCCCGAAGAAGCAAAAGTTTCCGAACGGCGTCATGAACGCCGTTTTTTCTTCGTCTTCAATTGACATTGGGATTTGGTGGTATCCCGAGAACATGTCGAGGAAGGATAACGTCTCGTGGTCGGCGGTCGCGTCGATCAGTTGGTCGATGCGCGGTAGGGGATAAGGGTCTCCCGGGCATACTTTATTGATCGTGGTGTAGTCGACGCACATCCGCCAGGCCCCCGATGATTTTTTAACCAAGACCACGTTTGCCAGCCACTTTGGATATTTCACGGGGCGGATCAATCCAGCTGCTAGTAGGCGCGCTACCTCTTCTTCTATGGCCTTCAGTTTGTCACCAGTGAATGTCCTTCGCCCTTGTTGCTTTGGTTCCGCGTTGATTGGGACCGCAAGGCAATGTTGGGCTATTTCTCTGGGCACTCCTGGCATGTCTTCGGTGCACCAAGCGAACAGCTCCTTGTACTCCTTCAGCAATGCTACGAGTGGTTCGATCGCGTCACCGCTGACGTGAGTGGAGATGCGTACCTTCTTAGTCGGCTCGGCGGGGTCCAGCGCGACTTCGAAGTCGGAATCCATGGACTCCGGGCGGGGCTCTTCCGCTCTTGTGTCGACGATGTTGGTCTGGCGCAAGGGACAGGTTACGGTGATTACTACAAAGTAGTAATCACCGTGGTTACTAAGGGTAAATTGGGTATGAAAAATAAATTATATTAATTAATTTTTTAATAAATTAAATTTTAGGTAGTTACAAAAATCTATTAATTAAAATTCTCTCTTTCTCTCACTTCCGTGATCTCCAGCCAGATTTTCTTTTCATATTTTTCTCAATCTTTCTGCAAAAAAAAAAAAAAAAACGAAATCAGTACCAATCCATTAGACAAACACTACCACTTTGAAAAATATCAATACCATTGCAGAAATAAATCTATACCATTACAAGAAAACTACCATTGCATAAATAAATATATACCGTTACACGAAACTACCAATATAAACAATCTATACCATAAACAATCAATACCATTGTAGAAATAAATCTATACCATTACAGGAAAACTACCAATATAAACAATCTATATCACTCAATTTACGAAAACTACCAATACAAGGACTATAGAAAAAAATTACTACCAATATGAGGGAAAAAACACTACCATTGCGAAAAAACAATACCAATGCGAAAAACTCTACCACTACGAATATGAAAAAAATATATACCAATAAAAAATAGCCATTTGTTCTCAAGTTCAATTTTCCCGATTAAAAAAGCCATATTGATCGAGAGTTGTAGAAGCAGGAGAGAGAGAGAGAGAGAGAGTTGTGGGAAGAGAAGAAGAATTAAAGGAGGGAGAGAGGGGAGAAGAATGGCCGTCGCAGATAGAAAGAGGGGGAGGAGGGATGGCCGGCGCGGGCGGAAGGCGGTGGAGGGCTGGGAGAAATCTCGATTAGGGAGTGAGCGTAGGGTTAGGGGAGAGGAAGGAAATGGTAAGTTATAAATATAGATAATAATCTGGTGTGGTAATATTTTGATTCCAAAATTACCCTTAATATAATCTTAACCGTCATTTAAAAAAAAGGAAAAATAGAGCTAATGAAAGGTTTAGATATAAGTTGCCACGGTGGTTACTAAAAAATTAGTATCCACTGTAACCCATCCCTCTGGCGCACCTCATCACGCCCTTCCCATGCCGTTCCTCGCGCCTCTCCGACCCCTGTTTGGGTGGGAAATTTGAGCTTCTGATGGCACGTTGATGGGAGGGCCATGAATTTCGCAAGGAACGGTCGGCCAAGGATGCCATTGTGCGCCGATTTGCAGTCGACAATTGTGAATTCTACTTGCTTGGAGATGCGCGGCTCTTGGTCTCCGATTACTACTGGGAGGGTGACCACTCCAATTACCGGGACTCTCGTTCCGAAGAATCCGACCAGATTGCCCTGCGCGCGCTTGATTAAGCGCGGGTCGATGTCCATTTTGTCGATGGTGCTTTGGAAGAGGATGTCAGCTGCGCTACCTCCGTCTATCAGCAGACGGTGGATTTTGCATCCGGCGACCAGCGCGGTGACGATGAGTGGATCTTCTGATGGGACCCCTCTTGGGAACTCCGCATCGTCGAAGCTCAGGTTGAACTTCGCCCGTGCGTCTACAGCCGCGCATTCCGTTGCGCGCTCTCGCTTGGTTTTCTTCTTGGGGCGATCTCCTTCTACCGTCACCACCCCTATTTCTTTGCGTACCACGTACGCGCCAGCGGCGTCGTTGTAGTCGGACTGTGGAGGAGGCGGCGGGTTCTGGGGGCCCTCAACTCGTTCTTCCTTGACATGAGTGAACTCGGTTAGCAATCCTCGCCGTATGAGGCCCTCGATTTCGTACCGTAGCTCTCGACAGTCCTCTGTCCAGTGGCCTGTTGCTCTGTGAAAGTCGCAATGCTTTTTTGGATCGCGCATGTGAGGTAGGGACTTCAACGGAGCAGGCCAATTGAGCTTGTAGCCCTTCTCGCGGAGAACGTGGAAAACGTTTCTCACGGAGTCGTTAAGTGGCGTGTAGGTGTTGGGTGCGCGCCTGTCTGGCGATCGCCCGCGCTGAGTTTGCTCTTGCGGGGGAGGGGGGTGTCTTTTTGGACCACTGTGTAGCTGCACCAATTGGTCTCGTGGGATCGGGGCCGGAGGTTGCCGACGCCCCTGTTCTTCGCGTGGCAACTTCGCTGGTTCGAAGCGCCTGACAGATCCCGCCCCGAGAGTCTCTTCCAACGTGATTGCTTTCTCGATTTTCATCTCCAATTCCGTGGACAGGGTTACGGGCCTTTTTGCTAGCGCCAGCTTGAGCTCCATGTTGCTAGTGGCCTCCATAAGGTGATGGGCGGCGGTTTCGGGGGTAAGGTCGCGGACGGCCATTGCCACCCTGGACCATCTAGCGTAGAAAGCCCTCAGGCTCTCTCCCTCTTTCTGCCTGATATCTATCAGCGCCTTGAGATGCAGAGGACGCCTCTTCTGGGACGCGAACTTTGTTGTGAACAGGAGTATGAATTCTTCGAATGAGCGGATGATTCCGTTCGGGAGTCTGTTGTACCAGTCGAGGCATATCCCAGAGAATGTCGATGGGAAGGTTCGGCACAGCGCCGCGTTGGAGTTGGTTTGGAGTTGCATCCGTAGGCAGAAGGTGCTCACATGGTCTTCGGGGTCGGTCGTGCCGTTGTATGTTGGGAGGGTGGGCGGCGCTCCGCTTAGATGCTCCGCCATAATTTCCGCGCTCAACGGCTGGTGGAGAACCCTTCTAGGTGGGTTGGGTCGGTACTGCGGAGACAAGTGTTGCTCCAAGAAACTGAGGTCCGCCCGCCCCGGCGGCTCGGCTCCTCGCGTTTCGCACGCGGGGAGTTCTGTTTGCGCGTGTTGTGGTGGTTGGGCGGTCCCCGACGCTTCTCCCAGGGCTTGTTGTGGCGCGACTGCCGTCGCGTCCACTGTCGTCGCGGCCTCCTTGCTCATCATGAGCGCGATGACTTGGCTCATTTATTTTTGCATGTCAGCTATGACACTGTTTTGCTTCGCCATCAGCTCCCTCATTTCTTTGGTCGTCAGCTCGGGCTCCTCTTCCTCGATGAGCACCGCATTGAGGTTACTGGCTTCTGCGAACGCCCTCGGGTCGGTCATCGCCTTGATGGGCGTTGCTTCGTCAGGTGAGTCGTGGTTGCGTTCTGCCATTGGTTGATTTTCTTTTGCGTTTCTTCTTGGCCCCACGGTGGGCGCCAATTGTTTGAACCTAACTGAGTGTAGGAGTGAGGTTCGGGAAAGAAAGTGGGTCAAGGAGAGTAAGCAACGGAAAATCCACTATATGACGTAGAACAAAGGTCTGGAAGGCTGAGAGAATTGGTGTTTTAGAGAGAGAAGTCGATGTTTGTAGAGATAGAATGCTAAAAATGTCATCCTCTCACCCACCGGAGTAAATGCCATATTTATAGGCTACATGGTGGTGGGTGAGTGGGTGGATTACATGATGGTACTTTGACCTTGACATGACCACTGACATGTCAGAGATTTAGGCCATCCCTCTACCTAGGACATGTCAGAGGTGTACCTACGACTATCTCTCGGATCCCAACGTGGCCGGCCCTCGGGGAGTGTGAGGGGGACTCCTCGTAGCTCTGTGGCTTAGTACTCGCTTGGCTCTCTCAGTACGCGCGTGGCTTGCGACGCGCCCGGAATCTCCGCGCCTTGATGCTTCTCACCTGCGTGCAGCTTGTGAGGGGTTCAGGGTCTTCGCGGGTTGGTTCTTTCCACCCGCGCACGTGCTGTGGCGCGCCTTAGGCTCTCGCGTCTGGACTTATGTCGGCGCGTCTTACCTTGCAGGCTAGGTCCGAGTCACATGCCCAACAGATACTTTTTTATTTCTTTAATAAATTAATGATAAATGAGTGTTTAATGTTAGGAAATAATATGATGTGAAAATATCACAACCACAATGCCGCATTATCTAAGTCTATCCCAATATCAATAGAATTTCAACACCCCTAAATTTTAGGAAAACGATTATCCAATCTCGATGATAATTTACGTATGGACAAAAAAAAAAAAATAATTGATAGTGAGGGACACCCCTTAAATTTGAAAAAATGATTATCGTACTGTCATTTGTGTATAAGAATTTAAGTGGTAGGTTGGATAATTCAAATCTAGAACACTATTATTATTAATAAACTTAATTTTCGTTGAGCTAAACTTATTTGTTGTTAGATTTTGAATAATGTGTAATAGTAAAATGGCATTCCCTATCTCTAATTATTTTAAAAACCTAACAATTAAACTAATTTCAAACTACCCTTAATTTGTATTGATTTTATAATTGTACGACAAGTGTTGAAAGAGTCTTTCAGCTTTGGGTTACATAAAGAAAAAGTTTACAAATCGAATATGCGATAAGTTCGTGAATGATTGTCTAGTAGTGTATACAGAGACAATTTTTTCCGAATATGAAAACACATCAAGTGTATTCTACAATTATTTCCGAATATGAAAACACATCATGGACTATTTTAACCTGTACGAGTAAGGTATTTTCATATTTACAATTTTATTTTTTTTAGTTATTTTTATTTAATTTATTTTTTAAAAGAGGACACCCCTATGAAAAATTTCTGGGTCAGCCACTGCATGAAATATTATAGCAATGTGAATCGCGAAAATCGTCCACAAATACCACAAATGTTTTTTTTAGTCCAGATAAATGTTGAACATCATTGTAACACCTCAGTCGAATCTTACATCGGCAAAGTACGGGAGAAATCCATTGTTCATAAGTAGAAAACCGGTATTAATTGACAAGACGTGTTTTTTGGTGAAATGGAGGACTTCTTACAAGAACTTCGGAGTTAAACGTGTTGCATAAAACACTACAAGGATGAGTAACCTTATGGAATGTCACCTTATGAGAAGTCACCTTAACATGCAAACAAAGACAAAAACCCTAAGAATCTAACACTAAAACGGTAATATCTTTTCAAGAAAAGGTTTGGATGTTACCACTATCACATGCAACTTTTTTGTTAAAGTAAGAGAAAACAAAAGTCCAACTCCCCATTTGTTTTAATTCTTCTTTTTATCTTCCACTAATTCACCATGGAGAAAATAATACAATCTATAATTTGAGAAAATCACCAACCTCGAGCGGCAGATTCCGTTCACACTCCCAACTCCCAAGACATATCTCAATTTCACCACCAACAAGAAGTCCGCAACAACCCTCCTTGCTAGAAGGTAAAATTGTCCCATTCCATATTAGAAACTTTAGAACTTAACTAACCATGTATCCAGTGGCGGTAGGGGTGGGCATTGGGTGGGTCGGGTGGATTTTGACCATAAAATGCACCCACCCGCGCTTAAACGGATTGCTAATTTTTAACCCACCACCCACCCACATTTAGTCTCGGGTTGGGTCGGGCGGATGGTGGATGATGCGGGTGGGTTTGTGGGTTCACCCACATCACAATGTATATAATATAAAGGAGTTAACTTGACATGATAATAGGTGAAGAAGAGTTATCGGGGGGAAACAAGAAGATGAAATAGGGCGAAAAATGCCGAATTAGTTCTTAAATTGGATAGAAATTCTATTATGAAAGAGTTTTCTACATATTAAGATGATTATCAGGTGTAAGGAACTAAGGAAAATAATTCCACAAAAGAAAGAGCGGTGATCTAGGCACAAGAATTAGAGGGAAAAATAAAGGGAAGAAGAGGGGGATCACTATTTGGAAGGTTGACTTTGAGGTTCAAACTCCAGGAGCAGTCCTAGTTTATGTCTAACGTCTCCACTCTCCCCTCTCTAGCGCCAACGACTTTGATCTTTTTGCTGTTGGGTTGAGCGGGTCACCCGCGCACCCACCCACAACTCACCCACCACCCGCGGATGGCTCCCAGCGCAACCCGTCACCCACCCACAGACCCACCCACTTAACGAAATTCGGGTCAAATGCGGGTGGGTCGGCCCAAACCGGCGGATGATCTGTCCGCATGCCCAGCCCTAAGTGGCGGACCCAGGATTGTCAGAGAGGTGTGTCGCCGATAAAATAAAATAATAATTAAATAAAAAATTAAGTAGAAATTAAAAAATAATAATTCATAAAGTTCACAATGTCATGTTTACAACGAATCGCGATGACTTTTCATCTGCTGAAATGTCTCTAAAATACATTAATCATTTATACTACAAAGAAAATCTTTTTCAATATACACAACTAAACAATCATTCATAAATTGGTCACTCAACCGATTTCGAAGGTCATTCTTGATTATTTTCATAGCTGAAAATGTTCTTTCGCAGCTTGTCGTTGCAACAGGTAATGATAGGGAGTTAGTGGCCGCCTGGGCTATGGGGCATTAGGCCTGTGATTTTTTTTTTCTCTTTTAGTTATAGGCCGAGGCCCAGCACACATCACACATGTATATTGTATGGGCTGAGAGTTTTTTTTTAATAGGAATTGATAGGATTATGATTTATGAGTTATTTTAAACAAAATTAAAAAGGATTATGATTAAGATTGATTTATTCGGATAATAAATTCTTCGAGTATAATGAAGGTGTGTCGGCTATAATTATTGAAGGTGTGTCGGCTATCTCGAAATAAAAAAATTTGTACCAAAAATATGTAGGTCCTTCACAAAATTCTCGAGCGATCCCTTGCCTTAGGTCCGCCACTGCATGTATCAAATACCCAAAAATTCATCGCAGAGAACACTTTTTTTTTCTCCTATACACCCCAGCCCAGTTGCAGCCAGCCGTGTTAAGAGTCAGAGATAAACAGTTGGCCCACCCCCAACGGGCAACCGCAAAAGAGCCCATTACTACAAACACGATCCTTAACTACTCGGCTTACGCACCATTGCAACACATACACTGATACACAGAGTACCCACTTCCTAGTTGCAAATTGCAAGTTGCTCTTGATCGAGAGACAGCCAGCCAGCCAGCAACTGCAAGAGGTGACGACATAACCCCAATTCCACATGACCACACCCACATGTAGCAGCATTGTAATCTGCATATTTCTAGCAAGTTACCACGAATACCATTAATCAAGCTATAATATTTGCGATACATGTATATCGATGGTTAACTTATAGCTAGCTAGATACACTGTACAACCATCAAATTCAATCCAATTGTCTGCAACGCAGCTCAACTTAAATTCGGCAGCTTGCTGTGAGAGCAGCATGCTTCTTTCTGCTTCTGTTTTGGTGTCTGCAGTGCAGAGAGAGAGAGAGAGAGAGAGAGAGAGAGAGAGAGAGAGAGAGAGAGAGGGAGAGAAATTACATTGGATCCTGCATATATGGGATGGGCAAGTGGGCTTATCCTTTCTGCCTTTCACCCTCAACTTACAAACCCCCCCAAAATGCCCCCATGCATCCCACTTGCTGGCTGTTGCCCATTTCTACCACCGCTATCCCGATGGGAGCTACGGGGTCACCTAGCCACTCAACTTTGGGGGTTACTAATAAACCGATAATTGGATTTTCTTATAATATTGTCACCATGGAAGAACCAGTAACACATAGTTAAATTTTTAATGTGCCTATTTAACCAAGTTAATAATAACATGACAATCACATGATTAGAGGAGATATACAGCACATCTAAAGTCTAATTGGAATCCAACTCATTATTCGACTCAATTGAAACTTATTATTACTAGGAAACCGTTCCATCATGGATTTAAGGAAAATCCTTCATTTGTTTGTATTTCATTTAGGGACCAAATCCGTGGAGCCCACAAATTTTAAGAGTCCAAATCTGTGGACCCCACGGACTTGTAAATCTCACTAATTGATGTGAGATTTGTAACATGCCATAAATCCATGATGCGATTTTACCCGTATACTCTCATGAACTTTTAAAATTCCAAGGTTACCATCACATTTACCCATTGTACAATATAATTAATTAATTAATTAATTGACAACAAATAAATAATATAAATATTCAATTAATGTACAAACATGAGTTAGATTTTTATACCTTTTCTTGTGTTCTAGTTTCCGTTGGCCTTTTCATGAAAAGTGTAATTCTTTGTTCCCCGGTTCTAATATATATATTGTTATATGTTACTTTTGAAAAGGAGGACAAATAATTGGTAACCGATATATGTTACGTTAAAACTTAAACGGAATTTTCCCGTTTATTATTATTGTCCTTGTGACAACATTATTCTAATTAGTACGTATAGTCTTTGTTTTGTGTACATATCATAAACATGACAAACAAATAGAAAATGACAATATGGTAATTTTGGACTTTAAAAGTTCTAAATACCAAACTCTTAAATCTATAATAAAATATCTCAATAAACAAATAATTGTTACAAATTCATAATGCTTCAAATCCGAGGAAATTAGTCTGGGCTTCATTACATTTTTAGCCCATTTACTTCTTACCAAAATGATTGGGCCTGGTTTGTTTGATTTATTTATTATTATCAGCCCAGCCCGCTTTCAAGTAGTAATCGTCGTTCCCAGCGAATTCTTTTCCGTTTCTGAGAGCCTTCGCTCAGTTCTTATCGCAGGGCTTTTAGCTTTTCATTCCATTCATAGTCGGCCATCAATTCCAAATTACCAACAAGAAGTTACCAGAATCATGCAGGCGATTCCCAAAGGGAAACCAAATTGCTTCATGGAGAGCAGAGAATTGAAAAAAGGCAAGAAGTGGGTTTGTTCCGCCTGATACTTGCCGCGTTCGCACTGCCGAGGCGAATAAGAAGGGATTGCCTTTGTTAGAGAAGCTGGGAGATAGTAGAATTGAGTTGGGAAGCTATTCCCCCGCGTTCTATGGTGGAGGTTTAACGACGACTCACCGGAATAATCCTCCGGCACCGAGCTGAAGTTTAACACAAGTTTTCATGAGATCAAAGGTCAGTGAGCTGGGCACAGTGAAAAAGAACAAGGGTTTCACGCTTCATTTTCTCCGTTCTAATTTGGGTTTCTTTGTGGAATTATGTTAAGTGATCTGGAATGAAATGAAGCCCTTATTCTTAATGTCAAGTTCCCTTATTACACTTTAATGGTCATTTTTAGTAGGCTAACTACTCTGGTAGACTGTCTCTAATTTTCTACTCATATTCTTTTTGGCTTTTAGTCGTCCTTTTCTAATTACTACTCGCTTCATGACTAATGTAAACTGATTTGGAAGCTTCATCACCAAAATAAAACCCACAAAACTTGAAAAGAAATGGTAAAAAAATTCAAAAGTATACATAAACGGAGTGATTAGTGAAGGTTCTTTTTTTTTTTTTTTGCTTTTGTGGGGGCAGATCCCTTTGCTCAATTATCGTTGACTTTCTTGGTGGATTGTTCTGCATTTAAATTTAGATAGGTAGATGGCTTTATAAAAGTAGAAGTGCTTCCACTCAAGTTGATGGGTTTATCTGTGTTTATGTCTTTCTCAGCACCAATTCAGTAACAGTGGCCTTCTCTTGGCGAAACTGAAATATGCATCGATCTTGCAGCAAGCCAGCGTAGCAAATTGTAAGTTAAATCTTTAAATGTTTAATCCAAATAGGCCGTTAACAGTATGAAGTGCGTGCCTTCTGCTTGAAGAATGTTCCAGTAATTGTATGAGAATTGAGAAGTGATTATGTCCATCTCCATTCTTATCTCCAAAAAAGTGTGCCCTGCCAAAAGGCTTAACAAGCAACTGGGTTTTGGGTGTATGCTTTGTTAACAGTTATGTATTTCATCTGCTGGTCTCTGACCATTCAGTATGGGAAGTTAAGACTTTTGATCATACCTTCTGTGTCATTAATTTCATTATAAGGTTTCTAATTCTAACTTCTAGTAATTGACACCGGTCTTTCATGTCAATAATCAGTTGCAGACCACTTTCTTGCCCACCCATCAAGAATCTGGAAGAGTGGACTCAAGATTCTACGGACTCGTTTATCTGTTATGATCAGCACTTTTTCATCAGACGTCATCCAGTAAGCTTATGTTGT
This sequence comes from Linum tenue, assembly GCA_946122785.1. Lineage (NCBI taxonomy): Eukaryota > Viridiplantae > Streptophyta > Magnoliopsida > Malpighiales > Linaceae > Linum > Linum tenue. The sequence goes on from CAMGYJ010000003.1 coordinate 1,990,389, forward strand.
GCTTATCAGCTTTTGAAACAGTCGAGTATCTATTCACTTCAGTGCACACTGAGAGAGGGCTGCTGCGTGCTCAAACTAAGGTTGATGAAAATGTCCCTGTCTCCATGGCTCGCATTATGTTGTACTCGTGCCTGTCAGTTCCCTGATGAATCAAGTTCTATTTTGGTCGCAATTGAATGGCTGGAATTTATAGTCTTGTCTCCCTGCTACCAGCACGTCCTGCTTTCCGCCATTGATTTTATCTTCTTATTCACCCTTCTAATCTCTTCCATCAAACGTCTCTGCCTAAGATTCAGTTCCAATGGCAATTCCAGTTCTTCCACCAATAGACCTCTTCTTGAAGAGGAAAGGTCTTATGTCAAACTCACCCTTTGGTTCAAACTATCTCTATTTGCTGTGGTTCTGTTGGTTATATGCAACACAACGTCTCTTTGTCTCTTGGCTATCAGACAAAGTTCCAGCTCATCATGGAAGATCACAGAGGCTGTGTTTAGAACCACTCAAGTAGTAACCTATATGGTAGTTCTAATTCTGATTGGACATGAGAAGAAAGTCCGAGCAGTTACTCATCCTTTGTCCTTGAGAATTTATTGGATTGCCAATTGCATTATCATGAGCATATGTTCTCTGTCAGCCATCATCCGATTCTTTTCTTTCAACCAAGGAATTGATCCTGACCTTAAGATGGATGATATGTTCTCTTTGGCCAGCTTTCCTTTGTATATTTTCCTATGTGTAGTTGCTTTCCGGAGGTCTTCTGGTATAATCCTGATTAGGGAGTGGGTTAAAAATTCTAAAAAATTGGAGTCTAATATCAGTGACTTTGCTTCAGCTTCTTGGTTTTCTAAAGTTGTGTGGCTTTGGATGAATCCGATATTGAGTAAAGGACATAAAAATCCTCTGAAGTTGGATGATGTACCAACCCTTCCTCTTGATCACCGAGCTGAAAGAATGTCAGATATCTTCGAAACTTATTGGCCTCAACCACAGGAGGATTTGAAGCATCTAGTGGGAGTCACATTACTCAAGTGCTTCTGGAAGGAACTTGTTTTCACCGGCTTCCTTGCAGTGGTTAAGTCAATAGCATTGTATATTGGTCCTGTCCTCATTCACGGTTTCGTTGATGTGACAGATGGACAGGGAAGCTCGGCATACGAAGGATACTATCTGCTTTGTATTCTCCTGATTTCGAAAACAATTGAAGTCCTTAGTACCCACCATTTCGATTTTCATTCTGGAAAACTTGGGATGTTAATAAGATCAAGCCTCATGACTACTGTGTTCAAGAAAGGTCTTCGATTATCATGTTCCTCTAGGCAAGCTAATGGGGTTGGAAAGATTGTGAACCACATGGCTGTAGATGCTGACCAGGTGGCTGAAATGATGTCAAACGTGCATGACATATGGTTAATGCCTTTACATATTGCTCTTGCTTTAGTCCTAGTCTATGCTTACATGGGAGTCTCCACATTTGCAGCATTAGCTGCAGTTGTTGCAGCTTTAACTTATTCTGTGATGAGTACCCATAAGACTAACAGTTACATGAACAGTGTGATGGAAGTTCGTGATGCCAGGATGCGAGCGACAAATGAGATGCTTAACAATATGCGTGCAATCAAGTTCCAAGGTTGGGAAGAGCATTTTAGCAAGAAAGTCCAATCTTCTAGGGACCAAGAGTGTAGTTGGCTTATCAGGTTCATGAACACTTCATCGGTTACCCTGGCTGTGATATTTAATGCTCCTTATGTGATATCAGCTCTCACTTTATCAGCTGCAATATTGTTAGGTCTCACCCTTGATGCAGGGACGGTATTCACATTAATAACACTGTTAGGAGTATTAGAAGAGCCGATTCGCACCTTTCCAGATGCGTTAATCTCCTTCTCCCAGGCAATAATTTCTCTTGAAAGGTTAGACCTTTACCTGACTAGTTCCGACTTGGATGGATCAGTGGAAAGAGAAGAAGAATGTAGTGATAATTCTAGTGTGAAGGTTCAACAGGGTAATTTTTCTTGGGATGATAATGGTGATGAGAAAATATTGATTGATATAAATTTGGGGATCCAAAAAGGGGAGCTTGTAGCAATTGTTGGGACTGTAGGATCGGGAAAGTCTTCCTTATTGGCTTCAATTCTTGGTGAAATGCACAAAATCACAGGGACGGTTAGTATCTCATGGTTTTATATCACGAAAAAAGGTTTTGGTATTTCCTTACCAACCAGTTGCTGGATTGCTTTTCTGCAGGTCTTGGTCAGTGGCACTACTGGGTATGTGGCACAAACTCCATGGATCCAGCATTGTACAATTGAAGAAAACATATTGTTTGGTTTGCCAATGGATAGAGAAAGATATCAGGAAGTGTTGAGAGTTTGCTGCTTAGAGAAGGACTTGGAAATTATGGAGTTTGGCGACAAGACTGAAATTGGTGAGCGAGGAATCAATCTCAGTGGTGGTCAGAAGCAACGGATACAGTTGGCCAGAGCTGTGTATCAAGATTGTGATATCTATTTTCTTGATGATATATTTAGCGCTGTTGATGCTCAAACTGGATCCGAAATCTTCAAGGTACAAAAATAATACAAAGTCAAGTTCTATATAATCCCTTTACCAGCTGGAAGACATGTATTGTATTTTCTTAGTTATGATTACATGTTGGTAAAATTGCATTTTTAAGACTGATTGTTGTTTGCAATATCTTGCAGGAATGTGTGAGGGGAATCCTTAAAGACAAAACTATTTTACTAGTAACCCACCAAGTGGACTTTTTACAATATGCAGATCTCATAATGGTGACTTATTCCTCCTCTAGTGTATTTTGTTAACGCAAAATTAGCTAGAGATTTCTAAATGCTGATTAGTTTTTGTTTGTCTAACTAGCTGATGCGAGATGGGATGATTGTACAATCTGGGAAGTACGAAAACCTTCTGAAATCTGGCATGGATTTTGGAGCTCTTGTAGCTGCTCATGAAAACTCCATGATGTCAGTAAATATGAACAACTCCACAACTGGAGAGTATACTCAACAAACACAGCAGAGTTCTGAAAATTCTTTGGTCCAAGTAAAACCAAATGGGGAAAGCATTCATTCGGATCCTGAAGATGGATATTCTGAATTCTCTTCTGAAGATGACTACTCAAAGCTCATTGAAGAAGAAGAAAAAGAAACTGGTCATATTACCTGGGAACTGTATACGCAGTACTGCACCAAAGCATATGGATGGTGGGGAGTAGCTATCATGGTACTAGTTACTCTTATGTGGCAGTCATCTCTAACGGGCAGCGACTATTGGCTGGCATATGAAACCTCTCCTGGTCGTCCTTTTACCCCTTTGATATTTATTAGTCTATATTGGGTCATTATAGGGGTTTCTTGTCTATGTATTCTGGCTAGGGCATACTTTGTTTCACATTTAGGTCTTGCAATTGCACAACGTTTCTTCAACGAAATGCTCCAAAGCATTTTGCATGCCCCAATGTCGTTCTTTGATACCACTCCTTCCGGAAGAATCTTAACTCGAGTAAGTTTAAGGTAATCTGCCATATTATGTATTTAAAAACTGTACCAACAATTTAATTCTTGTTTCAGGCATCACATGATCAAGAAAATGTTGATGTCTACATTCCGTTGTTCTTTGGCTTCACAGTTATGATGTACTTTACCCTGTTCAGTGTTGTCCTCGTTACTTGTGTCTTCTCTTGGCCAACTGTATTCCTCTTGATTCCACTGTTTTGGCTAAATATCTGGTACAAGGTAAGAAGTGAGAACAATGCTGATTTTTTTGCTACATACAAGTTCTCCCACTTTAACATGCATCTGATCTCAGTTCCACGCTGCGATCACCCTATGCATGAACCATTCTTTATCCTTCTTGTTTGCAGGGTTACTACCTTGCATCATCTCGCGAACTGACTCGGTTGGATTCTATTACAGAAGCACCAATTATCCATCATTTCTCAGAAACAATATCTGGTGTGATGACAATTCGTTGCTTTAGGAAACAAGGAATGTTTTGTCAGGGAAATATTGACAGGGTAAATGCAAATTTGAGAATGGATTTCCATAACATTGGGGCTGCTGGATGGATGGGCTTCCGGTTGGAATTGCTTGGAAGTTTGATATTTTGCATTGCAACATTGTTCGTGATCATTTCACCAAGTGCTATAATAAAACCAGGTATGTCGCCTTCAGAACTAAGAAGTCTCAGCTCGCCAGAAGCTTCAGAATTTTTCAGTGCTCGAAATGTATGTTAATGGTTTCCACATTTGTTGGGGTTGTAGAACTTGTTGGCATGTTTCTTTCCTATGGACTTCCCCTCAATTCAGTTCTGTTTTGGACCACCTACATGGCTTGTTTTCTCGAGAATCGGATGGTTTCTGTCGAGAGAATAAAGCAGTTCACTGATACTCCATCAGAAGCACCATGGTGGATCATGAATTTCATTCCGGACCCTAATTGGCCCAGCCATGGCAACATAGAGCTGAAGGACTTGCAGGCAAGTAGTGACCTTTCGTTTCTTATTAGATTTTTCCAAACTTCCCACCACTATTTCTTCAGTTTAGAGCAAATTAAAAGGTAACGGGATGGTGAACTTTGGTATGCAGGTTAGGTACAGACCAAATACACCCCTGGTTCTGAAAGGAATAACCCTCACAATTCTTGGAGGTGAAAAGGTTGGCATTGTGGGGCGCACAGGAAGTGGGAAGTCAACTCTCATTCAAGCGTTCTTCAGGCTTGTCGAGCCTTCAGATGGGACAATAACCATTGATGGCATTGACATCACCAAGCTAGGCCTCCATGATCTCAGGTCCCGTTTGGGAATCATTCCACAAGAACCTGTCCTCTTTGAAGGGACAGTGAGAAGCAACCTCGATCCAATTGGATTGTATTCGGATGAAGAGATATGGCAGAGCCTCTACCGTTGTCAGCTTAAAGATGTGGTGACTGCTAAGCCTGAAAAACTCGACGCTTTAGGTATTTTCTAAAGAAGTCATGGAACTCGGTTTACACCAATCAACAAGTTTGAATCTAGCTTTGTGGTTAACAGTTTAGATTATTGGTCAGCACTTTCACTTGTCTCTGCTACAAAAAAGAAAAATTATACATCTACGAAGCTTCATCTTTTTTGCATACAGTGGCTAATGGTGGAGACAACTGGAGCGTTGGACAAAGGCAACTTCTTTGCTTGGGTCGACTTCTGCTGAAGCACCATTGTAAGGTCATATTCATGGACGAAGCTACGGCTTCAGTTGATTCCCAGACCGATGCTGTGATTCAGAGGATCATTAGGGAGGATTTTACAGCCTGCACAATCATTAGCATTGCTCACAGGATACCGACAGTCATGGACTGCAACCGGGTGTTGGTTATGGATGATGGTATATGAATATGTATCTTTGTTTAGACTTCTCCATTTCTGGCCTACATTAGCAGGGCATTCCTGTTTGAGCTTAAGATGACTTTGGAGTTTTCTCTTGTTTTGTTGAACACACAGGGCTGGCAGAGGAATATGATGAACCAGCTGCATTGCTTGAAAGACCGTCGCTGTTTAAGGCACTGGTCCAGGAGTATACAAGGCGATCGACAGGGTTTTGATTGGTAATTAACTCTAATTATATAGGTAGGTTCAAGACGGCTACCTATCCTTGGAGAATTCAGTTCCACAAACCCCGTTGTTACTCCTCCATGGAAGGGACGTAGGTAGATAGATCCATCAACGCCTTTGTTTTGTTGACTCCATTTGAGAAGAAATTTTTGTCCATGTTTGTGAAGAACCTTTAATGTTTGTTCAACTTTTGCCTTCACAAGTTTGATTTCAGTCATATTATGTCTATGTAATTGCAGTTGCAGATAGAACAACCTATTATGGTCTACTAAACTACATGCATTTTCGATATATTTCCAGGAAATTTGTGTACCGCAAATTACCACTCTTTACCATCTTCATTTTTAACTCAAAGTTTGAAATTATTCACAGAAGAAACAAATTCGTCTTGATCTACAAATTTGAGGAAAAAAATTTCCATGCACAAAGCCAAATTTATTCACCCGACTTCCATATATTTTTGACTCTCCGTAATTCAGTCTATTGCTGCCACCAGTTAATATCGCAATTTATCATAAATGACCATTAATAGTGTGTGATGTTGTCACAATTTAGAATTTCCTCTTATTCGATTGTCGTTAACCGTATTATTCGGTGCGGTTTTGGTTCCAACCCCCAAATATTTCCACTTTTCAATTTAATAATAAGAAGTTGGAAGAAGCGGAGATTGCTCAATGTGTTGCCTGTTGGGTGGACGATTACCCGGAAGCTCAAGACCAGTCCGATCCTGAGGTGCATGCGAGCCGAAGTTCAAGCTCAAAGTGGGAAAAGCCTTTGATTGGGTCTTTCAAGCTCAATAAGAATGCAGGTCTAATTGGAGATGAAGGCTATCGACTGGGAGGAGTGGTGAGAGATGTTCAAGGAAGCTTTATCTTCGGTTTCTCAAGGAAGGAGAAAGAAAAATGCTCAATTGCAGAGGCAGAGGCCAGAGCTTTGGAGATGGGTTTGAGAGAGGCGGAGAGAAGGGGTTTCTGGCCTCTGCTTGCTGAATCGGATTGTTCAACCATTATCTCCAAGATTAAGAATCAAGATGACGACAGGACAGAGACATGCATAATCTGTGAACGACTGAGGTATTTGGGTTCTGCGCGTGTGGATAGAATGAATGCGTAGAGTTATTGAGTGCACTTTTGTTCCAAGGGCTGCAAATAGTGTGGCCCATCAAATGGCACGGTTGGCTAATGCCCCGTTCACTTTCCATTTCGTTTTCTATTTTTCGTTGCCCCAACAAAAATTAAGAAACATCGGATAAAAAAAGTGTTCACTTGTTATTCTTATTTTTGTTGGGCAATTAAGTTGACAATAAATTGATAGTTGGGAGGAAACAACAAATCTCCGTTTCCTGAAATATCAAACACGGATTCTCCCGTTAAATGAGCCGTGGGTTCGAATCCCCCCTCTCGCATTTTTTTTTCAAATTTTGCACTTACGTATCCACAAGCAACCTTTGGTGTGGTTTTGTGTCTTTTGGCCGCTGAACCCTAGCAGCTGCCATTCTGCCAGTGCCAAGTTCCGTAGTCAAAGAGCTTCCACACCAGCAACCTCTTCTCCACTCCCCAGTTGAAGCTCCTCTTCCACCAGTGGCCAATTGATTCCTCTCATCCATCCAACGACGAAAAACTTCCACTCCAGCACCGCTTCTCCAAGTCCCCAGCCGATCGATTCCTTATGGTTTTTTGCTCATCATTTGTGGGGAAAAAGCAATCATGAAGTGAGGAGCAAAGAGACTTAGGTCGTTTGGAAGTTGAGATTTCAAGTGAGGTATTTAGCCAATACATGTAATGATAAGATTAAGTTGTTTTTTTGGTTCAATTTGAGTTAGAATGCATGTATTACCTTTTTCCTGGCCCACACACAATCACTCAAAATGAATGATTGTCAATCTCTACAAAAAGTAGAGATTGTTAACAAGGGATTGTCTACCCTACTTTTTGCTCAATCATTATCTTTCCAAACAAGGTATTTTCCTAATACATGCATTGAATCAATACATCAAATAATAATACATGAATTGATTAAATGCATCTATTTGGAGAATCTCAACTTCCACATATTCCGCTGTTGTTGTTAGATGTAATATGATTGTTTTATTCGCGGCAGACGATGAACTAGGCGATTTTCATATAATGTTTTTTTGTTTCTACTGTTAGTCCATACATAGACATGATGTACACATTCCCCAAACCAAATAAATGATCTAACGAGTCATTTTGCTTGAAATGTACTATCAGCAGTCATAGTAATGTGAAATTGGTCATTCCTCTCTAGCTTCAGAGTATTATGGAAAATAACTCCATTACTACTTTGATATAATATGTACACTTATTTTGTTCATTAGTAATTTTACATAATATGATCGATATCATGATTAGATATTGTTTAGGCCTGATTAGTACCAGGCTGTTGGTGAAGATCCACAGACCGCGCACGGACTCTGATCGGGGGCGGTCGTGTCATGCCCTACAAGGAAAGGTCATCAAGGGAAGCCTAGGACCTCCTCTGATGCTTAAGTTAGTGAGAGAACTAGAGAATAGCAAATAAGAGAGAGAGAGAGAGAGAGAGAGAGAGAGAGAGAGAGAGAGAGTGGTGGTTGGAAGTTACCATAAATGTGACCCATTGAGGGGTATTTATACTAGCGTTGGTTGGGGTTATGGCATTTAATGCTTTGTCGGGAGTCTATGAAAGCCTCCGGGTTCATTAAATGCGTAGTCAAAATCGTATCTTTGTCAGTCTCCGCACTGAGGCATTCAAGAGACCGTTAGACCCTTATGTCAGGCGGTCTTCCAGGTTTACGTTGATAATAATGTCGGGCGGTTCCCTTAGTCATTCAAGAAGACCGCCTCCGGGTGGGCTTTCTTGTGTATCCCATGCTGTTTGGGTCGGTTTGTCTACTTATGGGCTTTTAGTGATCATGGGCTTGATGGCCCACGCGTCTCAATGAGTGGCCCAACATTTGCCCCTTAGGCGTGAGAAGCTTTACGTTTTCGCGGCTAACAATTGCTTTTGCTAACATTGAGCGGTTTGGAGGTTGCTCAACCCATGATTACCCGCCTTCCCCCTGGCCGTGAAGGCATGGAGCTGGAAAGCTTGAGAGGCGGTCTGGACGCTCGGCTTGCATTGTGTTTATAGCATGATTTTCCTTCTTTCTTCTCACCATTCGTGCTATTATTTCTTTCTTGCGAACCCCGCCATTGCGCGGTGCTTGGGCTTTCAGTGGGATCTTTATGGCGACAACGGCGTCCGTCGATCCCTTGGTCGCTGGCAGATGTCGAACGACGACCAAACTTTGTCCTCCGCCGTGGAGAAGGATGTCCTTGCTACCACGACCCAGGCGCACACTGTCGGTCTTGCCCCAGCGGTCGCCTCAGAGAAGAATCGGTCGACCTCGGCAGTGCCGCTGTCGCTTCATGTCGCCGGAAAGAGAACAGCTGGATCCTCTGGTGGGACCGCTCCTATTACTCAAGGTATGACCTGTTTTTCTCCCACTCGAACCGCGTCTGAGTGCGTGTGGGATTTATCCGAGCTAGAATTATACATTGGGAGTGGTTCTGAATTGAACGATTGTCTTGTCGGGATCGCTTTAGACTTAGATAACTCTTTTGCTAATATCCACCCTGTGCCAATTAGGGTTGTGGCTACTTCATCCGCGGTTGGGGATAACATGGGTGAGTTTGGGCAGATAGATTTAGGTAGTGTGTCATTGGATGAAGACGAAGCGGTTGATACTGACGGTGTGTGCTCGGAGGCGCTTCCGAGCACATCCTCTTCCTTAGAGATTGTTGAACCAGAGGGTGGGGAACCACTTCCGCTTACAATTGAGGATTCTACCTATACAGTCCTTCGACATGAGGGTATGTGGGGCGGTCAACTGGAACCACCGGAGGTGTTTGGTCTGGGGCCGTCACATGAGGCGATCTTTAAGCCGGAGCAGGTACTCTACCGTTTAAAATCGCTTGACTTTCCTCCCGATTGGCATTATGCGGCTCCCTCGGAGGTGAGTCGATCTGGGTTGTGTCCGAGCGATTGGATCCCTATTCATGTTGAGTAGGTGAAGTTGGGGTTGTTGTTCCCTTAGATCCCATCTTGACTAAGGTCTTACACTGGCTCGAATGCACTCTGGGGCGTCTGTCGTCGACCATCATTTTTCATTATGTGATGTATCAGATTGTGTGTAACCGCCTTAACAAAGATCCATCCTTCGATGCGTTCCGCTTGATCTATAATATTCGGGATTCCACCAACTATTGGTCTAGAGGAAGGCGGGAAAACTCGGTGGGTTTTGTCATGGGGTCGCCCAAGTTGGATTCTCCGTGGTACAAGGAATATTTTTTCGCGTGTCCTTCATGGAAGTGGTATTCAGGAGAGACTGAATCGCTAACGGGGTATGTGATGGGTTCTAAGGGAGCTTGGTGTGCCCCAAGCCAGTTTCCTCAGTCAGTGAAGGGCCATGTGGCCCGCCTTGTAGAGAGCGTTTAGTTGCGGGTACGACCCAACGGTCTTGAGAGCGCCTACCAGCATGTTCGGGGTTTTTTGGTCAGTAGAAATATTTTCTTAAGTTTATGCTTACACTTTCTCATGTGATTTTACTTATGTTTCTTTCTTCCAAGTTTAAGGGATTTGGCCGATGCTAATAGGCCAAAGAAGAAGAAGGCAGTGAAGACCACGAAGGCTGGTGGTGTGTCTTCCTCGGCTGCGATTGCAGGAAAAACTTTGCCCATGGTCTTGTCTTCGCAGGCTCAGTTGACCGCGGATCCGTCTGGCACAATGGTTGTGGCATCGATTCCTCTGACGCGGGGTGCTGGAAAGAGGTCTCTAGAACAGGATGCCTCAGTTGTGACCGCCAAACGTGCCAAGGCGAATACCTCTCATGGGAAGGCGGGGATCAACGTGACAAGGCCGCGGAGTAGCCTGACCAGTTAGATTCCATAGTCGTATCTCCCCTGGCCTTCACCGACATTAAGGCCGCCAAACTAGCATTCAACACCGTGAGCGACCAACTTACATGCTCTCGGAATACACCTCCACTTCTCGTGGGTGCAACAGGCGTCTTGTTGGGATCGCCACTCACTTTGGGATGATTTCTTTTGTATGCTATGACTTGACTCGTCAAACATTTGCTTTCAGGCTCAAATTGCGTTCTCGCAACTCATTATGTTGAATGACCGCCTGTCCAAGACTGTGGATGAGAATGCGCTCGAGATCGCCAAGCTTAGAAAAAGTGCAAGTGAAGGGCGTGTTGCACTGATGGAAGAAGTGCGTCCGGAGGTGGCTTGCGGCTTTGAGGAGCGATTAGCCAAGGAGGAGGAGGAGCTACTTGCGAAGAAAGAAGCACGCAAGGCGGTTATCACGGTGCGGGATAGGCTTCAAGAGAAGATCCAGCAATCTAGCGAGATTGAGAAGGCCTTATTGGAGGAGCAAGAAATGCTTCACAAGGAGGTGGCCGCCCTCAAACTCGATAAGGAGACCCTGCTGGAGAACTGCGAGTCAGATTTGGCCGCTGCCCGAGCCAAGGCTAGTCTTGCCTTCTTGGAGTCGGAGGAGTTCGTTGCACTTGACAAGGAGAAGTACAAGAACATTGTCGGCAATATGGTGGCCGCCATTCGCCATTTATTCCGTCGTGAACAACCTGATGCGGTTTGGAACACAGATAGGATCTTGGATGCCATTGGTGGCTGGACCGATGCAGATGTGAACTCTGAAGCCAACGAGGAGGAAGATGAAGAGGATGAAGAGGAGGCATCCAAGGGTGAAGAGAGAGATGGGAACGAGAGTGAGAGGTCACAAAGTGTCTGAAGTCGCCCTTGAACTTTCACTAGTGTAGTGTCCCATTATTTTGTGATGGCCCTTCTGGCAGCCTTTGTTTGAATGTAAACAATTGTAACTTTCTTGTCTTTTGTAGGAGTGGTGGACACTCACTACGTTTTTGTGTTGACAATTTTTATTGTCGGTATGTTGTAGTAGTCTATGTGAGGGTTGTTTGCATTTGTAGACTATGTAGTCTTTGTGCTCTATTTATTTTGCGCGTGACCGCTTTGGTGCGAGCACTAGGCGACCCTACCCTTAACGATCGTTTGCCAGGTAATGATTATAATGTTTAGGATTGAAGCACATGTTCATTATATTGGCATATTCCCTTCAAGTATATCATGCTTTTGGAAAGCGAAAAAGAAGTACTATGGGTGTTTGGCCGAAAATGTGAGTGTATTACTTGGGCGAAAGGGGTTGCTTTGGAGTGACCAATACACTTTTACAAAAGTGGTGGGTTTGTTGCGATTCTATCTGCTTCCTACACGATGTTCTCTAAACGCCTTCCGAATAGTACCTACTTAAATGCATGACATTCCATGTTTTGGAGAACAGGACTCGCTCCATGGTAGCGAGACGAAAGGTGTTGGAACCTATTTTTTTGCCAATGAGGAAAGGTCCTTCCCAAGTTGCGGCCAGCTTTTCGTGCTTGTCTTTCTTTTGGAAACCCCGCTTGAGGACCATGTCTCCCTCTTCTAGGGACTGCGGCTTCACCTTCTTGTTGTAGGTGATTGCGACTTTGGCTTTCTCTTGGAGGATTCGTGCCATGGCCGCCTCACACCGTGCTTCCAACATGTCTAACTGTGCCAACAACAGCTGGTGATTGTTTTCTGGTTGATATGCTTGGACGCGAAGAGACGGTAGATTCATCTCTTCTAGGGCGAGCGCTTCAGAGCCATATGTGAGGGCGAAAGGAGTCTCGCATGTGGCGGTCTTGTAAGTTGTGCAGTGCGCCCATAAGACATGTGGAGCTCGATCATCCATGCCCATTTTGCGTCGTTGAGGCACTTCTTCAATCCTCGTAGGATCAACTTGTTGGATGCTTCAGCTTGGTCATTGGTTTGCGGGTATGCCACTGAAGCCATGGTGCACGTAATGCGGTTCCTGGCACAAAAATGTTCAAACGGCCTACAATCACATTGGGTTCCATGATCCGTGATGATTGAGTGTGGGATGCCGAACCGGATCATGCTGTTGTTGTTGAACACAAACTTCTAGAGCCTGACACTTGTTATTGTTTCCAACGGCTCTGCCTCAATCTACGTTGCGAAGTAGTCAACCGCCACGACTAAGTACCTTTCCCAAAGGGTGCTGGGGGGGGGGGAATGGTCCCAAGAGGTCAAACCCCCATAGAGCGAATGACCACGGTTCTATCACGCTTTTCAACTCTAAGGTGGGCAGGTGATGTTTTGTGGCGTGGATTTGGAAGGCGCATGACACTTTTGGACGACCTCAAGGGCGTCTTTCTTTATTCTTGGCCAGTACTAGCCTTGTAGGAGAATGGTGCGCTCGAGGGATCTGGACCCCGCATAGAATGCGCAGGTACCTTTGTGTATCTCCTTGAGCGTCCATTGTGATTCTTCTGGCCCTAAGCACTTCAGGTAGGTTCCCGAGAATGACCTTTTGTTTAACTGCCCTGCCACCATGACGTAGCGAGCGGCTCTTCTTCTTAATGCTTTCCTTTCCCCAGGGTGATGCGAAGCGATGTCTTGCTCCATGTATTGTATAAGGGGTACCCGCCAGTCTTCGATTTCATCGATTTCCATCGTTTCTTATTGAGGGGAGACCTCCTTTGTGATAGTGACATGTTGGTCGCCTTCGAAGTCCATGGCGGTTGCCAAATTGGAGAATGCATCCGCATGTTGGTTGTCTTCTCGTTGAACATGCTCGAGCATGTTGGTTGTCTTCCCCCAGGTGTTTAATTGTCCTAAAGTGCTTCTAACTCTCTTGGCCAACATGGTGAGTGTTTCATCCTTGATCGAAAACGCTTTGTGCACTTGTTTTACCACCAGGAGTGAGTCGGAGAAGATGTGTACATCACTCGTGCCTAGATTGGCGATGACCTGAAGGCCATTGATTAAAGCTTCATACTCAGCAACATTGTTGGTTTTGATATCCCTGAATCAGAGTGAGATTTCATGGACCACTCCCTTTGGCGTCTCGATCACGATCCCTGCGCCTGAGGCGGCTTTTCCTGCAGCCCCGTCAGTGAGTGAACAGTTGCCAAACTCTGTTGCTGCCCTCTTTAGGAGGTCCTTCCAGGGAGAAGCCTTCGGCAACGAAGTCTACGAGCACTTGCCCTTTGATGGCGGGTCTGGGATCATATTCGATGTCGTACTCGTTGAGCTCAATAGCCCACTATGTCAGCCTTCCTGAGGCGTCCATGCTTCGCAAGATCCCTTTGAGTGGGAGATTAGACAATACCGTTATGGGATGTTGATATGATTCCCGCAGGATGGAATACCCAACATAGAAGCCCGCCCAGAATCATCAAATCCCTGACCGGGGAAATAGGGAGAAAGACCGGGGAATTCGTCCAGGGATTTTCCCTGGCTAGGGCAACAAAATACACGACCGGGTATTTAGACCGGGTTTTGGGTTCTGTCAAGTTATGTTACATTTTTGTTTAAAATTCTTTTCCTTTTTGGTGTTTTCATTAGGTTTATTTTCCATACCTATTTAAAGGGTTGTAAGCCACGAATTTTAAGAGACTATTTAGATTATTCAGACTTTGATAATGGAAAAACCCTTTTTGGTTCATTGAGTTTTTACTCGTGGATTTTGTCCTTGTTTGTTGGTGGATCTCCAGCATTCGAGCGTGCTCTGTATCAATCAGGTATTCCCCTTGTTTGTGGTCGAGTTGCTACCTTTATATTGTTCGAGCCTCTTCCTGATTTGTGTTGAAGTTGCACGATCATTCCGCCCTATCCTTTATTTTCGAGTTGTTGAGAGAAAATTCAGAAAAAGCCCCAAAAAAGTGAAAGCTGCGTATTCTGATTCGTGAGCGAGTTCAGATTCCCGGATTCTGCTTACGTCAAGTAGTATTAGAGCCTCGTCAAAATCAGCGGCGATTTGAGGTATTTTATTTCGTTTTTACTATTCACGAAAAAAAGAGTTAAATTTTTTTTGTTCATCAGCCACAAAGCTGAACGTGGGTTGAAAAATAGATATTTTGTAGTTTGGTTTGTGTATATCTGGTTCAAATCAGTGGCAAGGAGAAAAAGATCACATGCTATGCTTCAAGACATGATTGATCCTAAGTATGCGGCGGACATGAACGCGTTTGTCGAAGGCGAAAAGAGGCTAGTCGACACTAGTCTTTGGAAGGATATACAGAAGACGTTGGCTGATAATGAGGAGGAGCAACACGGTTTGAGTTCTGAGGAGGAGGAGAAGGAGCCGAATCTGGAAGCAGAGAAAGCGTCGATCAACTGTCCAGAACCGCAGAAGGAAGATGGAGATTCCTACGAGCTGGTCGCGTTGGAATAGGAGCAGATCGTTTATCATTGTCCTTTTTACGACTATGGTAATTTTTCTTTCAGAATCTCCCAAGCTTTGAGGTTTGTCACTGCTAAATAAAGAACAACGACCGCTGGATTTGTGGAATGGGAGCGAAGCTTTTACGAAGAGGATCAGGGACGTAATTAATGTTCATTTGTCTGTGGATGATTGTCTTTTCTGTCAGTGGAAGTACAGAAAGAAGATACAAGAAGACGGTGAACCTTACGAGAGGACCTTAGAGAATTTAGTTTGGAAGCCAGGCTGGAAAGCTTTGAGGGCAAAGCTTCTTCAACGGGGAGGGACCACTTGATGTGAGCAGAATCCGAGAATCTGAATTCGCTCAAGAATCAGAATACGCATCTCTCACTTTTTTAGGGGTTTTTTTTAATTTTCTCTCAACAACTCAAAAATAAAGGATAGGGTGGAATTGTCGTGCAACTTCAACACAAATCAGGAAGAGGCTCGAACAATATAAAGGTAGCAACTCGACCACAATCAAGGGGAATACCTAATTGATATAGAACTCGCTCGAATGCTGGAGATCCACCAACAAACAAGGACAAAATCTACGAGTAAAAACTCAATGAACCGAAAAGGGGTTTTCCATTATCAAAGTCTGAATAATCTGAATAGTCTCTTAAAAGTCGTGGCTTACAACCCTTTAAATAGGTATGGAAAATAAACCTAATGAAAACACCAAAAATGAAAAGAATTCTAAACGAAAAAGGTAACAAAACTCGGTAGAACCCGAAACCCAGTCAGGTATTGTGCTGCCCTGTCCGGGGAAAATCCCTTGACGAATTCCCCGGTCTGTCTCCCTACTTCCCCGGTCGGGGATTTGATGATTCTGGGTGGGCTTCTCTACTGGGTATTCCATCCTGCGGGAACCATATCAGATGTCCATGAAAATATGGCCTCAACTTCCTAGCTGCCGATGTTACGCCCAAAACTGCCTTTTCTACTTGCTGGTATCTGGTTTCTGCCGGGAGGGGGCGCTCAGGGCTGGTGGAGAGCTAAGTTGTTGCGTTAGCAAGGAGAACGCTTTGTCACACTCCCACTGCAGTCGGGACACTGACTTCCTGAGAATTTGGAAGAAAAAGGAGAGCACTTGTTAGCATACCGTGGGATGAATCTCCCAAGGGCGGCCATTTTCCCGTTGAAGGCTTAAATTTCCTTTATCGACCTTGGTGCCTTTAGGATGAGTATAGCTTCAACCTTCTTTGGGTTTGCCTCGATTCCCCTCTTGGTGATCATGAAACCGATAAATTTACCCGCCTCCTCTCCAAAGACGCACTTGAGCGGATTGAGCCGCAAGTTCCGTCGTTGCAAATTCTTGAACATTTTGGGCAATTCGGCTAGGTACTCGCCAGGCTTTTTACTTTAAACTAGGACATCGTCCACGTATGCCTCCACATTTCTTCCCATCTGGTCCTTGAAGACCGCATCAACCATCCTTTGATAGGTGGCTCACGCGTTTTTCAGCTCGAAAGGCATGACGACATAGCAAAAGTTGCCCATGGGGGTCAAGAATGCAGTTAGTTCTTGATCGGTTTCTGATGAGCCCTAGATGGGTCTCTTAAACTAGAATCGTGCAGCCAAGAGTTGATTTGAAGAACAAATCTTCCTCGAACAAGAACAGGGAATTTTGGGGATGGATTTGATGGAAGATTTTGTGCAATTCTCACACGGGAGAAAGGCTCTATCTCTGTAGGTAGAGGCTTGGTCACGAGCAGCGTGAATAGTTGTTCGATACAAGCTTTCAATTGCTTAGAGATCCACTAAGCAATCAACTCAATTTCTTAAGCAAACAAGCAAGATGAACCAAAGTCAACTTTGTATTCAATTGTGCATAAAAAACGTCGATACAACCTTCGTTTAATGCTTACAGGTATCATTTCATTCACTCTATGCCTCGTTTTTGTAGTAGGAGATACCCACTTTCATGTGGTTGAGGCCTTGAGTCTCGAGTCTCCTCCTTGCTCTTCGAATAGAACTCCAAAGTGGCCATCCCAAACACGTCCCGTGCCTTAGCCGATTTCAGGCGGTTCTCCGGTTTTAACTTCCACTTTAGAGCTCCAAAGCATGTCATCGTGTAGAGGATGAATCCAGCTTCAAAACAAGCACTTGATTGTCCATTTTCATCAAGCCAATAAAAAGTTGCACACGTACAAAGTAGTGTACCTGAAACATTCTCAACACTTAGCCAAAAATCAAGAACATTGTTACTGATTAAGGCTGCTTCTCGATTAAGCAATTCAAGCTTGTAGATTAACTCCAGTTGGATCATATCAGGCCCCCCTCTTGAAAAAGTGTTGCACTCAACACTTTGGCCTTCCTCTGCTCGAACTGCTCACAAAATTGATCCCAGATTGGATCTGAGAAGAGCTTCCCAAACTCGAATTTTTCCAGAATGAGGTCAAAGTTTTTCGTGGGATGATTTGGGGCTTTTGAATTCCAGAATCTCTTGCCCAATTCATGACCTACATCGTCTTCGTCTTGCTCTGAATTGAACTTTTGGACCAGTCGCGTGCTTCGAACCATCTCCATCGGCGTCGAGTCGAACATTCCTCCTTTCCCGCCATCGTCGGTTTTCAAATCCTCAGAACCCAGAAAATCCAATCCTTGGGGCGTTTCCAATACAAGGATCTTTGAGCCAAATTGATTGATCCTAGAGCTTTCCAGGATCACGCTGAATGATTCTCCAACAGAAGGTTGTATTGAATCACTTCCAATCGTCTCAACCAATAAGCTCGATTTTCGTCGAGTTTTCCTCTTTTCAGAGCACTTTGGGCGTGAATCGGATTCAGTAATCCGGGAATGTTTGATCCAATCCAGCTTGCACACGAGCTTTCTTGGGAAATTTGGAATGTGCCGATGTTCGACTCATCGCCAATTGCTCCGACCAATTCTCCCTCTCTCCTGCCCTACTTCGGCGTGGTTGCACAGGGTCGTCGACGACGAGGTGGCCGCAGCTTCTTTTACCCATTAAGCATAAGCTTTCGACTTAATACACTTTCTCCACAAAGCACTCCGAAACTCGTCTCGTCCGAATTATCCTTCGAACGTCGTTGACTGGCTTCCAATCACCTCTGATCCTCTCTTAACTCCTTTGATGACAATGGTTGGAGCATATATTGCCTTCCCTGATGTCAAACCTTGTACTGGTTCGTGCCTCCATAATGACAGACGCCTTTGTCGAATTGCCAGGGTCTTCCCAGAAATACGTGGCCGGCCTGCATCGGAGCTACTTCGAACTCGAGCTCATCCTTATACCCTCCGATCTCGAAGTGTACCTTAGCCCATTTTGTAACCTGAATTGCCCCATAGTCGTTTAACCAATGCAAATTGTAGGGTTTTGGATGTCTAGTTGTGCTCTAACCGAGTTTGTTCACAGCATCCTGACTGACGACGTTTGCACAACTCCCTCCGTCAATGATCAATGAAAGAAGCTTACCTTGAACAAGGCAACGAGAGTGGAACAGGGTCTCTCGCTGGCTTGAATCCTGGTAATTTTTTATGCTCGTGGCCCTCCTGCTAACTCCTAAAGGCTTTCCAGGTGGGAGATCTTCCCTTTCCACCTTCTCATCGACGCTTTCCTCGTCACTGGAGCCAGATTGCTCGTCGTCGGTGAGGTATGCAGCGTCTTTGATCACCAGAGTATGTACATTGGGACACTAGTTAGCCTTATGGCCCTTGCCATGGAACTTGAAGCACTGGATCCCTCCTGATCGCTCAATTAGAGCTGGATTCGCGTTTTTGGGAGTAGGTTTGGTGGGTTCAGGCCGGACTTGGGACGCACTGGGGTCACCAATCGCCTCTACTGCCGGTTTGGTCGTCGGAGCATCCTACCAGTCACCACCTTTTGCTGCTTTTCTATCTTAATGGCAAGGTGCCTCCTCTAGGTCTACAAAGGACCTCAGGTCGACTTCCTGTCTGATTTCTCGACTCAACCCATGGAGGAGATACCTTATGCCTCGTCTTTGTAGTAGGAGATACCCACTTTCATGTGGTTGAGGCCTAGAGTCTCTACTCTCCTCCTTGCTCTTCGAATAGAACTCCAAAGTGGCCATCCCGAACACGTCCTATGCCTTAGCCAATTTCAGGCGGTTCTCCGGTTTTGACTTCCACTTTTGCACAGCCTGCAAAACCACCTTCTAGACTTCCTATTGAGCTCCAAAGCTTGTCATCGTGTAGAGGATGATTCCAGCTTCAAAACAAGCTCTTTATTGTCCATTTTCACTGAGCCGAAAATCAAGAACCTTGTTGCACATGTTCAAAGTAGTGTACCTTAAACATTCTCAACACTTAGCCAAAAATCAAGAACCTTGTTAGTGATTAAGGTTGCTTCTTGATCAAGCAATTCAAGCTTGTAAAATGACTCCAGTTGGATCATATCAATTTCCGCCATATGAATTTGGTGATATCCGGAAAACATGTCAAGGAAGCTGAGTGCTTTGTGGTTCGTGGTCCCGTCAATGAGCTGATCAATGAGGGGAAGAGGGTAGGCATCCTTGGGGCAGGCTGCATTGAGACTGGTGAAGTCGATACACATCCTCCAAGCGCCTCCCGCCTTCTTTCCGGAGACAGGATTTGAGAGCCAGGTGGGGTATCTCACTTCCCTGATGAAGCCCGCCTTGAGTAGGCGTCGGATTTCCTCTTCGAGAGCTATTTGTTTCTCCAGATATAAGTTTATTTACTCATTGTTGTACCGGGTTCGCTTTGGCTTTGACAGATAACCGATATTCTGCAATCTTTTGTGGGACGCCTAGCATGTCTTCTGCCCCCCACGCGAAAAGATCTTGGAATTCTCGGAGAAGCATGGGGAGCTTTTAGGCTTCTTTCTCTACCAGATGGGTTGAGATTTGTACTGTCCTTTCCGGTTGTTCCACGTCTAACCCGACTGCCACATCACCCTCCAATGCCTCTTGGCGTGGAATGTCCCCTCGGGCGTTGACGAGTTCAACTTCCAGATTCTCAATGGTTGCTTGGTAGCATTCCTTTTCCTCTTTGAGATTTCCTCGGACGCTTCCCGTTCATCCTCCGCTGGGAAATTTTAACGTATGGTGGCACGTTGAGGGAATCACCTCGAAGGTTGCGAGAAAACCGCATCCCAGAATGGCGTTGTATGCGGATGGACAATCTGCCACGTGGAACTCTACGGGACGCATCTTTGCGACTCCCGTTTCACCTATGGTTACCTTGAGGGTGATTGACCCGAGAACAAGCACATTCGTTCTGGAGAAGCCTACCAGACTGGTGTTGGAGGGATGGAGGTCTTGGACACTCTTTTTCATGCTCTTGAGCGTTGAGTACAAGAGAATTTCTGCAAAGCTTCCATTGTTTACCAGAGTGCGGGTGACTATGAACTTCGCGGTTCGAAAGGTGATGACCAGTGGGTCTTCCGCATTTTCCTCTTTGAACAGCTCGGGTGAAATAAGGCACCGTTAGCTGGCGCCTTTCGTTGGACATTCAAGCAGTGTGCAATGCAGTCTCCTTCCGACCTCACGCGCTTTCTGCTCCCAGCTATTGTTATGATTTCCATTCAATCTTCGACGTCGCGTGATCCAATAGGCGGTAAGGCGCCGCGGTGGCGAGGGCGCCTTGTTCTACGAGGGGAATCTTGATCTCTCCGCTCTAGTTCTCCTCGCTTTGTCTGGCTCTAGGCTCCGAGACCTTTCATGTGCTTCTTGGGAGCGTTCTCTGTGTGATCGTCTGGTCTTGAGGCGGTTGCGAAGATCTCCTGGAGCGAGGTACTTAAGGATGGCTCTGAATTCCCTCCACTCTGCGGTGTCATGGGTGGCCGCCTGGTGCTAGTCGAACCATTTCTTTCCCTCTTGCTGCTACTGCCTTGGAGGCGCCTCTCGCTTCTTCCCTCCCTTTCTTTTTTCTCTTTCACGCTCTCGATCAGCAAAAGCACTTCCTTTCTGTTGTCTCGCTCGAAGTACCGGTTTTGATATGCCTTTTGATCTGGGGAGCGTCTCCCTCGTTGAGCATCTCCTCGGTCATCGGTATCAAACCGGGGTCGAGGTCGCCTGTTTTGATCGTCTGTGGTTAACGCTTCTTCAAGTGATATAGCCCGCCGGACCAACTGGTCCAGCTCCGGCGACAACGAGAGGGAGGATTCCTTCTTTATCATGGCTCTCTTCAGCTTAATGCTATTCGTTGACATCCTGAGGTTGCCTGCGGCCACCAACTGGGAGATTCTTTGTATTTCACACGCGATTGCGTTTCATCGGTCGTAGAAATCTGTTAGCGACTCTTCCTTCCTTTGACTTCAGTTGATGAGAGTGGAGACGGTGAGTTTGCGTCTCCGTTGGGATGCAAACATTGTCGAGAACAGCATATCGAACTGTTCAAAGTTCTCTATGACCCCTTCAAGGAGGGAGGTTTAGCACGTTCGGCATTGACCGATGAAAGTAACCGAGAACGCAAGGCACATGTCCGAATCGGAGGCGTTTATGAGCTGCATTTTCAGCATGAACGCACAAAGATGATACATGGGATCTAAAGTCCCACTGTAGGTGGGTAGCCCCAATGATGAGAAGTTTGGGGGCACCTGAGTTTTGAATAACTCTTTTGCCAGGGGATTTTGTAGAATATTTGGCTCATTGTGCTCCCGTAGGTGGACCGCAAATGTTACTCAAGAAAGCCGAGATCCACGTCTTCTACCTCCATTCCCTCGCCTTCTTTCTGTGCAGGACTGTCAGGGATGAAAGTGGCCTTCTGCTTATCCTCACGCGGTCTTCCCTTTGAGGCCTCGGTTAGGTCTTCTCTCGTCTTCAAGAGGTGAAGTATTTGGTCGAGGCTATTCTGCATGCTCGTGTTCTGTTTCCCTTGACTTTTGACAACATCCTCCAACTTTGTCTCATCCACGATTCTCGGTGATATATCCCTCAGTGTGTTGTTTTCGACCATTCCCTGGAGCGGGGTTTCGAACTCGTCCCCCATCTTTGCCGTAGCGAAGTCTTCAGACCCCACGGTGGGCGCCAAAATGTTTACGCCTGATTAGTATCAGGCTTTTGGTGAAGCTCCACAGACCGCGCACGGACTTTGATCGAGGGGCGGTCATGTCGTGCCCTGCAAGGAAAGGTCCTTAGGGGAAGCCTGGGATCTCCTCCGATGCTTAAGTTATTGAGAGAAGTAGAGAATAGTAAATAAGAGAGAGAGAGAGAGCGGTGGTTGGAAGTTACCATAAATTTGACCCATTGAGGGGTATTGATACTAGCGTTGGTTGGGGTGATGGCATTTAATGCTTTGTCGGACGTCTATGGACGCCTCCGGGTTCATTAAGTGCGTAGTCAAAATTGTATATTTGTCAGTCTCCGTACTGAGGCAGTCAAGAGACTGTTAAGACCCTTAGTCATTCAAGAAGACCGCCTCGGGTGGGCTTTCTTGAGTAACCCGGGTTGTTTGGGTCGGGTTTGTTTAGGGATGGCAATGGGTCGCGTCGAGGGCAGATAGTGCATATCCGTTACCCTACCCAAACTAGTTCGGATTTTACCCATACCCATACCCACATGTGAAACGGGTAGAAAATCAAAATCATGCCCATACTCGTTGGGATTTCGGATATCCACGGTTATCCATGGGTAATAATTTCTCTTCATAACACCAACCAATATGTTAACATTCATACGTATTCTCACATTACGTAAGAGGAAAAGTACGACAATACTTCATCAGAATGAAGAAAATTAATTAAAACAACACAATTTCATGAAAATATTATATTTATATGCTAAATATAAAATATGTTAGAGAAAAATAATTATTATTTCTAGACAAAATACATGTGCATGTGTATAATCGGGCGGGTTCGGGTTGGATAGTGAGAAACCCATGCCCACCCATTACTCACAATATTCGGGTTCGGGTTTTACCCATACCCACAAAATGTCCTTCGGCTTCGGGTTTTACCCTACCCGATTAGGCCGGATTCGGGCGGATATCCACGGTTACGGATATTTTCGCCATCCCTAGGTTTGTCTACTTATGGGCTTTTAGTGATCATGGGCTTGAGGCCCCACGCGTCTCAATGAGTGGTCCAACAGATATCATGGTCGGAGTTAGATGATACACAATGGAAATGAAAAAAAAATGGTGTGATTACTTGCAAATACCGGAAAACAATGTAATTCGTATTAAAAATTATAATCATGATCAGAATTGTATAATACTCAATGAAAAGATTGTGCTAATCAAATACCGGAAAACATAATGAAGTAACTAAACAGGTTTTCATTTTCAGAATTCAGTTTCAGAAACCATAAAAATTCTCAGCTTAACAAGTTTTTTGCAGGTTTTGTTTCTCAGATAACGACAACTTCGTTTTCATTTTCAGATGTTTTATGTTGTGAGTAGCTAGATAAAACGAAATGGCAAGTGAACAAGGCATAATGTTTGACGAACTCATTTTTTCTAGACTGGAAGACCACCTGTCATTTGTGACATGCTTTGTAATGATCTTTCGGGCCATTAAAGCCCTTTCTTAATGGAATTAGGTGGATTATAAAAAGGCAAAATACACTTTCATAGCCATAACTATTCGCGTTGTGACAAATATAGCCACTTTTTGAAAAATACACAGATATAGCCATTTTTTCAAACTTGCTTGACAATTTTAGCCATTTCCGTTGCAAACTTTAACATCGTCACTAACACCGTCAATAACCTCTACGTGTCGCTGAGGTGGATGCCACCTGAACGACACGTCGTCGCCAATTGGACGTCTTTATGCCACATCATACTAATAGTAATTTTTAACAAAAAATAATTAATTTTACCAAAAACCAAAATAAAAGATTTTCAATGAGGATTTGATGGTGAAAATGGTGGCAGGTGCCCCCAATCAGGGTTTTTCGGTTTCTGGGTCTGAAATTTTTCAAGGAGTAAGTTCAATGGCGATTAGGGTTCTTCAATTTTTCGATCTGGGATTTTCGCCGACAAGATGTGAGAGGAAAGGGGAGGCCAGATTGAGCAAGACGAGGAGAGAAGAGGAGGAACGAACGTCAGTCCCTGTTGGCCACCGTCCCCGCTTTCTAATTCTCGCAAAAGTTGTCCACAACGACTTTCGCGACGGGATAAATCGATCCAATGGAGAAGTCGGAAGGAACTGAATAAATCGCGGAGCTTCGCGACAGTGGCGGCGTCAGAGGAGATTGGTGGAGGTGGCGACATTGACTCCTTGGCTGCTAGTGACTTCTTGGCCTCCTCCTAGCTCCAAGGAAAACTTCCTCGGCGGCGAGATCTGGATGGTCGACGTCCACGGATCGACGACCTTCTTCAGCTCCAGACCACCACCGCCACCGCTCTTCATTCTTAGTCAACAGTTTCTCAACCTCGTCCCTTTTCTCCTCCACAACGGAGCTCAGCAATCTCGTATGCATTCAAGTTGCTCTGCATAGCAAGCAATTGCGCATCGTACCTACTGTAGGGTTTCAACGACAGAGACGAGCCCCGCTCCCCGCCGCCATTATTGGAGGAATCATAATCATAATCAGGGGAAGAAGCGTTTGAGAGATCTCTACCGTGGGAGATGATCTGGGCCGTGGATGATGGACGATGGGGAAGAGAATCGGGATGGGTCTGTTGGATTGGATAGATGGAAAGAAGGGGAAAAGAAGATGATGATGGACGATTTTCAATTTTATTTATTTTTACTTTTTACTTTTTAGTGTAATTATAATAATAATAAGAAAGGAAACTTTTCACCTAGGATTGGTTTAAACAAAAAATTGCCACATCACCAGAAAACGTTAGTACAGTCAGCATTTAAGATTTTGTCGTTAA
Source organism: Linum tenue (assembly GCA_946122785.1). Classification (NCBI taxonomy): domain Eukaryota; kingdom Viridiplantae; phylum Streptophyta; class Magnoliopsida; order Malpighiales; family Linaceae; genus Linum; species Linum tenue. The sequence goes on from CAMGYJ010000003.1 coordinate 2,015,088, forward strand.
AGTTTTGGACGGAAAGGCTATACGAATGTATTTTTCAAAAAATGGCTATATTTGTCACAACGCGAATAGTTATGGCTATGAAAGTGTATTTTGCCTTATAAAAAATAAAAAATATATTTCCACTTTTCCATCCGAGGCTGAGATGGTCTAATAATTTCCCCGAGAGTTGGGCTTTCCTAACGGGCTTCCAGTATGTGTGGCCCATGCCGTGTGAAGGGACTAACTCTTATAAAGGCACCCGGCCCTTCGATCTGAGCCCTTTTTATTACAAACCGACTAAAGCAGCCTAAACCCATAACCCAGAGACTCAGAAATATTCCCGACGCCACCTGCAAGCTCTTTCTCTCTCAACAGACCCAGAAAAATAACCCTAGCTCGCTCAAACTATTCATCAGCTACTCCTCTTCAAGCGGCCATTCTCATCTCTCTCGCTGCCTGTGCTTCTGGTCTCTGTCTCCTCGTTCCCAGCTTCTTCGACTTACTTACCGTTCTCTCGCACTTGGCACTCCAACTTCTCGCTCAGGTCCGTCGGATTCTCTCGCCGTCTTCTCTTTCTCTCCTGCCTGATTCATCATCAAGCTTAGCGTAGTTGGCTTTTGGCTTGTTTTCCCGTGTGCGGCAATTTGATTTTGCGGCTGGATTCAGCTCAAGAGCTTTAGGATGAGAGCTTAAGCCAATTGTCTTCTTAGAGTTCAATTAGAGCGCGTGAATCTCGAGTGTGGTCTAGTCATGAGCTTTGGAACTGTAGGCAGACTTGATTTAGTTCGAAATGACTTAGTTGTAGCTAGATTTTCGTTTTTCCTTTATGGCTATCTTTCAGCTGCTTTCGGTCACCGAGAGAATTCGATTCAGCTCGTTCTGCTTGGGGGTTCTCGATGGTTTTAGGTTGGACAAGGGACTTAGCTGGGGATGGATTAGGGAATCACTACTAGTATTTTTATGGTTAATTGGATGCATCGCTATAGCTCCTTTGTTGCCTTCAATTTGCTGTCTTCTAGTGCCTATATGCAATATGAATTGGATAGGAATCGTCAACATGCTTTGTTTATCATCAAATTTTGGGCTTTGCTTTTGTTTCAGAGGAAAACTTAGGGACGTATAAAATGTCGCGGAAAGGCTTAATGGAGCAGGACCTGAGTAAGCTGGATGTAACTACGTTACATCCGCTCTCTCCTGAAGTGATATCCCGCCAGGCCACAATTAACATAGGTGATTTGTTTTTCCTGCTTTCAGTATTTAAACTAAGCTGCTGTATTTTGGGAATAATGTCGATGTCTGTTCTTATTCCGCTTTAAGAATTGTAGACTTATATCTTTCTCGTTCTTCTAATCATCAGGTACTATTGGTCATGTGGCACACGGCAAGTCCACTGTCGTGAAAGCAATCTCTGGTGTTCAGGTGTGTGACTCTTTTAAGTTTTCTGCATTACTCCATGTTTACTTGAGTTTTCAGTTCTCTTCCCTTTTGATGTATTCTGTAAGGTTCATTTATAAGAGAGTTGAGACAATTATTAATGTTTCGTACTTAAGCTAAGACAAGATAGTGATAATGGTGATCTTACATAGTGAGCTTGTGTTCGATTATCTTCGATGTCGGTAGTCATAACAATCATTCTACTATCTTGCCGAAAACATATAGATATGCAGCCTATAGTTTCTTTCATAAACCATAAGTTACCAATTAGTTAAATGCAAATCCTATACAGCAACTGTTTATCGTGCCCCAGAACTCATTATGGCCAGAATGAGGGACTTCCTTATCCTTTTTAGTAAGGAATCTTTGTCATAATACCAATTTTCCAATTAGTAAAGAATGTTATCAAGATATGTTGCCATTGCTTATTAGATGCTCTGCTTGCGTGGAGAGGATTTCCATAATGTCTTATGCCTATGTAAACAGTGATTATTATTTGACGTTCCTTTTTGCAGACTGTTCGATTTAAAAATGAGTTGGAACGAAATATTACTATTAAGCTTGGGTATGCAAATGCAAAGATATACAAATGTGAGGATGACCGATGCCCTAGGCCTATGTGTTATAAGTGAGTTGATTCAAAGCTTAAACTTGTTGGTATTCTGGTTCCATCTTTGTTGCTGCAGTTAATTTTTAACATGTTCAAAGTGTTTCTTCAGGGCCTATGGAAGTGGTAAGGAAGACAACCCTTCGTGTGATGTTCCTGGTTTTGAGAATGCTAGGATGAAATTGCTCAGACATGTCTCCTTCGTAGATTGTCCGGTAAGTTTTCCTAGTAGGATACCACTTGTTGATCACCCATCATTAATCTTATTGTTATTATTATTATTATTATTATTTTAGTGTCTCTTGTTTATGGTTCTACTCATTTTGGTCACCTACAGGGCCATGATATTCTCATGGCAACAATGCTTAATGGAGCAGCTATTATGGATGGAGCATTGCTTCTGATAGCTGCAAATGAAAGCTGCCCTCAACCACAAACGTCTGAGCATCTTGCTGCTGTTGAAATCATGCGTCTTAAGCATATTATTATTCTCCAGAATAAAGTTGATCTTGTCCAGGAAAATGTTGCCATCAACCAGCATGAAGCTATTCAGAACTTTATCCAGGTTCACTCCTTCTCGGATATGCTCTTTGCATCATTTATCCTCTTGTTTTAAGCTGTATTTGGCTCTGCTTTCTTCAATTAAATGTAATAAAATGTGACAGCTGCTGACCTATGTAGTCTACTGCCTCTTACAGGGAACGGTTGCAGAGGGTGCTCCAGTTGTGCCTATCTCAGCACAGTTGAAGTACAACATTGATGTGGTCTGCGAGTATATTGTAAAGAAAATCCCTGTTCCGAAGAGGGATTTCACGTTACCACCCAATATGATCGTGATCCGATCTTTTGATGTCAACAAACCTGGTTTCGAGGTTGATGATATCAAAGGTGGAGTTGCTGGTGGAAGTATTCTCACAGTAAGTATATCCTGATATAATTTTCTGTCTTCCTCTATTCTCTGCTGGGTCTAGTTAAACACTTGTCCAATGTCCTGTGCAGGGAGTGTTGAAGGTGAACCAATACATTGAGGTCCGTCCAGGAATCGTGCTTAAGGATGAGAATGGCAACATGAAATGCACCCCCATCTACACTCGGATAGTCAGTTTGTTTGCTGAGCAGAATGAATTACAATTTGCCGTACCTGGAGGTCTCATCGGTGTTGGTACAACAATGGACCCCACTTTGACACGTGCCGATAGGCTGGTGGGACAGGTCCTTGGGGACATTGGTTCCCTCCCTGATGTTTTTGTTGAGCTTGAGGTAGAGCCTTTCTGCGTTTAGTTAACTTGAAAGTAACAATCTAAATCCGATTGCTCCTTAACTTGCTTTTTTTTATGTATTTTGTAGGTGAATTTCTTCCTTCTGAGGAGACTGATTGGAGTAAGGACTAAGGGGTCCGAGAAGCAAGGGAAGGTGTCCAAGCTGGTGAAGGGAGAGATTCTTATGCTGAACATTGGGTCCATGTCGACAGGCGCTCGGGTGCTTGCTGTGAAGAACGATCTCGCGAAGCTGCAGCTGACGTCGCCTGTGTGCACCAGCAAGGGGGAGAAGATAGCCCTGAGTCGAAGAGTGGAGAAGCACTGGCGCCTGATCGGATGGGGCATGATTCAGGCTGGAGCGACGCTGGAAGTTCCCCCCAGCCCACTACTTTGAGTGAAAGAGAGAAAGTAAGACCAAGGTAGAGAGCCAGAGAAAAAGCGTTTAAGAAACCGAAACCAAAGTTCTTTTTGCAGAAGATGTGGAAGGGAAGGGAATTGCTTGGAACAATTTTCGTTAGGTGGAGGAGAAAACATGTTGATTAATCTGTTTGGTCTCATTTTTTTGCAAATCTTACAGTTCTGGGCACATGCCAATTCAAGTATTCAACTAAAGATTTATGCTTTGTGACCAGGTTTTGTGGACGATCACTAGGTAATGTGCTTGCCATGCTTTTTTTCCGTGAGCACTAGAGCTTCAGGAATAAGGTCGCCGAAGACCCCAAAAGTTTCAATACGGTTTGGTGCGGTCCGAACCGCACTAATGCCCACCCCTAGTAGCTGGGATGGTGGCGGAGAATATACCGTCTTACCATTCAAAATCAATCCGATAAATATCATATTCATACAAAAATTACATATACTATACCAAAATCTATGCCAGAAATTGTCTGCTGCATACCAGAAGTCGTCTAACTCAAGCCAAAAACCTCGTGCCAAAAAAATCAACACCAGAAATCGTCGATAACAATCTACACTAGAAATTTGTCTACTGCATACCAAAAAACCATTATCAGCAGATCATCTAATCTAATTCATACTAAATATCACCTAATGCCTACTGGGTACCACAAACTTGAGAATCCACCCTAGTAACAAGAAGTAAAATTTAGCTGCACCATCTTGACCACAAATATAAAGTTTTTCATACTGGTGTGAAATTATTCTTAAAATGTAAAATTGAGGAAAATGAGCAAGAATTTTCTTTATAAGATAATTATTATAATACTTTAGGGGATATGAATGATCGAAGTGTTAAAGCGAGTGAGTCTAAAACTCTAAATAATAAATGTCACATATTTGGATGATTTCAGTGTGGACACTCAAATTACCAAACTCAAATCAAACCTACTACCCTCAAAAGTTGGGTTTAAGGAAAACTCAACCAAGATTAATATTGGTTGGAGGTTTCCGGACCAAATACCCACGCCAATGAATTAGTTAACCATTCCTTAATTTCAATCTCGTGCTCACTCGATTTTCAATATGGTTAGGTCTTGCCAGTCCAGGCCTCGATGTGTATTCTGCCAATCGTGGCTCTTGATTAAATGTATGTATGTGCAATATGAATGTATTTTGCATTTCTTTAATGGTAGTTATTGTTTGGCAATATCGAGATAAGCAAATAAAGGTCATACCTCTTCAAGTGTGAAACTTGGGTGTTTGATCTTAGTTATCCATAACCCATGTCATTACAATAACGATTCTACTTAGTGATGCTTCAGTTATCAAGTCACAATTAAGCTAAACAATCAATTAGTGATGCGTGTTAGTTTCGTCATTCAAAACTATTTTTTGGATGTTTGAAGAGGTAGATTCGTACTTATTCATGCACAGTAGGACATGTAGTGACTTGTGACACACTAAAATATTGTCTACATTGCGCTCATGCTAGTAATCTTACCTACGACGAGCAAGAAATCTAACGTGATATCAATATGATTAGCCGACGAACGTGGGTCAGAACTAAAAAGTCACTAGGTATTATGTTTTGTGGAGATTATCATGTTGAATGTTCATTGACCCTGTGTCAACTAGATGATGTAGCTACAAGAGGAAGCACAAGTAGAAGAAAGAAAACGAACACCGAGGCAGGAATAGGACTGGTTAGGTAAACGGGAGTTGTGTTGAATTAGAGGAAACAGGAAAGCCAAATTGGGTGGGCATTTGATTGCCATTTACTGTGGTGTGGAGAAGAAGACGTGATTGACTTTCGGAGAGTTTTAAGGTGAAACCATTTATGCAACATCGACCTTTGACCTTCCAAAAACTGACATCTTCTGTTGTTTACTGCCATATCGTCGGTGGGAGGTGAGTGACTGGTGACGTTAGTTGGTGCTTAACCAGGCCCACGAACCATGATCTGTGTAGGTTAGAGAGTGACACAGTGACAGTAGTTGATAAGCTGGTGTTATCTTTAGGTGTACTTTGATTCACACTATTGAGATTTGAGGGAGATCTCAGAATCATCTCATACACAGATAAAGAAATTATAAATTTGTACACAAATTACTTATTGATTCATCCTTGCGATGTTGTTTTATTGCTAATGAGAAACATGTTGTCTTATTCTCTTCATATTATAGATAGATTAGTGGCTCATAATCAACGAATAAATTATGTGTCAAGTTTGGATTGTTTAGTTTCAATTTCTTTGTTAGTTTGTTTTGAATGTGGATTAGCCGTTGTTGTGTGTATGTGAGTGAAAAGAGAAAGGGAAAATCAAGCTGTGTTTCCGGCTGCTCTTCCGCGAAAATCTCTCTCCTCTTCCCTTACATTGTGCTTGAATTTGATTAGTTAATCGATACAATGGTCAAGTACAAAGCTTATCAAGGACTGGAAAACAAGCAAGTTTATTTTCATAAGGGAAATTGAGTTGGAATTCCTTTCCAATCAAGTTGCCACAAGAATAAAAATAACAAAAGGGAGATGCTTTGCTTTGCTCTAGAAAACATCTACTAGTTGACTAATGAAGCCAAATTTCAGGGGTCTTAAACTATAGCCCCAAATTGTCAAAAAAAGATGGGTGCAAGTAAGCATTTGACATTTTGCCATTCACCCATAAACAACTAGACATTATTCAAACATTATGCTTGAAAGGGGGAAAGATTTGTGGAAGTGGGTGGCAAGTAAAGCATCATGACCTCCATCCATTTGCTCCAATTTTGACTTTAAGCACACTATAAATTGCCCAATTAATCTAGAGGGGAGGGTAGCTCACTTACTTAATTCCCACAAAAGTCTTCCCAAAGATTCTCAGCCCAGCACCCTTTCAGCAAATAATAAAACAGATCTTCACAACTCATCTTCCATAGACATCAAATCCTTTGTCAAGTTTGGTCTCCCACTTGGTAGAACAAATGGAGTACCTTCAGATCTTTCTACCCTTTTTTTTATTTATGAGTTCAAGAGAATGAGGTACCATTGAAGAAATAGAAATAGAACCCCCTTAGAGTTAAGAAATTGTGGATTCTTTTTTTTTTAAATAATCTTATGATCTTATTACAAACAATAGAATTCCGATTTAGAAAAAACGTACAATAAATCAGATCAACCCTAGTCATTATCATAAGGAATCCGTAAAGGGATTGATTGAAAAAAGTAGTGACCTTAAAATCATGCGAGTAGCAATGTTGCATATATTAGATTCAAGACATTATGAAAGCTTTTTTTTTTATAGAATACCTGTATTATTTCATTTTTTTTATAGAAAGCTTATGGGTTCTCGCAAAACACAATGCTATTATGAGAAAAACATTCATTTGGAATTTTAGATGGTTAAATCCTCCAACTGCCATTTTCGTGTTCAAATCCCATAACTTGAATGGTCTCTTTAATAAATCAAACCCTCGAGTTATTTGTTCTCTATCTGTACAAAACCATTTGGTTCCAATAATTTAAGTTGTTGGGAGAGGTTCTTATATGGATGTTAACCATTTTGTTATACGCACTCTCAAACTCAAGTCACTCATATGATATCGAAGTTTCCACGAGTCCAAATATCATGTGTATAACAAATGAGATCTCGAGAATCGAACGAAAAACCTCTCGAACATAGAAGGCTCGGATAACATGTCAGGAACTAGTTGATCCCAGTAACCAGGACTGTTGAGAAAGATCCAATTATGGATATTATACTAACACGCCCTATTGGGCCAGCTCGATGCATCCTCACGTCAGCCTAACTCGACCCGTCTCGTGGCACGTCCGCATGCAGCCCATGTTGCTTTTTCCTCTTCGTGTAAGGGATTGATAACCCTAGTTTATTTGTGTACGGGATATAAAACCCCCTGTAATGGCCATCAGCCACCATGAACTGAATAATAAGAAAACCTAAATCGGAGAGTAGTTACTCTCCCGTGGACTAGTCCCGATCATCGGGGATACCACGTAAATCTCGTCTTCTCTCGTTTTAATCGCACTCGTACTTAGCAGATTTTTCATGGTATCAGAGCTGTAGATTCAGCTTGTCTTCCGTCTGTCAGCGACGTTCATTCCGCTGGCTTGCTTCTCTCTTTGGTGATCGATCCTCAATCCTTCACCATGACCGATTCTACTTTGTCGAGCACCACACCTCAGTCAAGGTCTGGCGGCTCTAATGTCCAGGGTTCGGATTCTTTGAGCCCTTATTTTATTCATCAATCGGACAACACTGGTCATCTTCACGTGAGTAGTGTTCTCACGCCTACCAACTATGGGGAATGGAATCTGGAGATGATAGATGCCCTTGTCACTAAGCACAAGGTTGGTTTTGTCGACGGCAGCATTCCTCGGCCGGCGGACGCGTCTGCGAAACTCAGTTCGTGGATTCGTTGTGATGCTCTTGTCAAAGGTTGGTTACGTACAGCCATGGATGTTGAAATACGCAGCAGTGTTATGCATGCGAAAACTGCTCAGGAGATTTGGGAGGATCTCCGCGATCGTTTTAGTAAGGGTACTCTCACCCGTGCTTATGAGCTTCGTCGCCATGTCAGTCTTTTGCAGCAAGAAAAGCAGACGGTATCTACTTATTACACTCAATTGCGTAAAATTTGGGAGGAAACTCAAACCATATTGCCGCCTCCCATTTGTGCTTGTGGTCGCCGTAGCAAGGATCAAATCGAGAGCCTCCGCCTCCTTGATTTTTTGCTTGGCCTTGATGACACTTATGCTACTGTTCGTAGTCATGTCCTGTCTATGCAGCCCATGCCTACCCTCCCTGAGGTATTTCGGATTGTCTCTAATGATGAGCAGGAGCGCACTTTTTCCCAGAATCGCAAACCTTCTATTGAAGCTGCTGCCTTCTCTAATCACAGTGACTCTGACCGCTCGTCGCGTCCCTCTGCCGATCGTGGTGATCGTGATCGTCCGCGTTGCTCACATTGTCAGAAGATTGCTCATCTTCGTGAAACCTGCTACGAGCTTATCGGCTACCCCTCTCGTGACAAGCGCGGGGAGCGCGGAGAGTGCCCTACTGGTCGTCACCGAGAAGATGCCACTCGCCCAGCTCGTTCTCGTGAACCGCGGGCTTCCCAGGTGGATGCTGATGTAAGTCCAGTCCCTGGTTTCACTTTGCAACAGTTAGAGCAGCTGAAGCTCTTCTTCGACATGCAAGCCACTGGCTCTCTTGACCCGTCTTCTCACATGGCGGGTACGTTTCTTCATTCTTCTAGTTCTGAGTGGCTTATTGACTCGGGCGGCAACGAGCACATCGCCACTGACGATTCCGAGTTTGAGGGATCGATTTTAAATATTTCTAGTCAACCAGTTCGCATTCCGAACAGTGAAACGCATTGGTTCTCTTTGTCTCGACTCAGCCTTAACTCTTCATCGTGTTCTTCATGTTCCTGAGTTTAGCTGCAATCTATTATCTGTCAGTCGGTTGTGTAAAGAGAATAATGTGACCTTGATCTTCCTCGCTGATTTTTGCATCATTCAGGACTTACTCTCCAAGACAGTGATTGGGAAGGGGGAGATCCGTGATTGTCTGTATTTCTTGCGCCTTTTTGGCTGTCGACGTGCTCAAGTGAATGATACTGTCAGTGTTAGTCGAGTTCCGGAAGCCACGTGGCATGCCCGCTTGGGTCACCCCTCTCCAGCCAAGATGAGGCAGCTTCGACATATTATTTCTATGTCTTCGTCTGGTCTTGTTCTAGAGCAAAACAAGTTCGAACTCCGTTTCCAGTTAGTTCTATTAAGACTACTTCATGTTTTGAGCTTGTGCATGTGGACATATGGGGTGGTTATAAGACGCCCTCACTTAGTGGGGCTCATTATTTCCTGACCATAGTCGATGATTTTAGTCGTGCTGTGTGGGTTTATCTGATGCGTTTTAAATCTGAGACTGGCCGGTATCTACAACTGTTTTGTCAACTTGCTCGTACCCAGTACGGTAAAAAGGTTCGGAGGATTCAGGCTGATAATGGGCACAAATTTCAAACTGATATTCTTCGTGCGTATTATGAACGTGAAGGTATCGTGCTTCAGACCTCTTGTACCGATACTCCTCAACAGAATGGGGTCATTGAGCGGAAGCATAGGCATTTACTCGACACTACTCGTGCTTTACGCTTTCAGGCAGCTCTCCCCGTTCGTTTTTTGGGCGAATGCGTCTTAACGGCAGCCTATTTAATTAATCGGCTCCCTACGAAGGCCACTGGTTGCCCGTAGTATCAAGTTCTTTTCGGCAAACCTGCTTCCTAATCTCACCTGCGCATCTTTGGTTGCTTGGTCTACTGCAAAGACACGCATAGTGGCTCGGGTAAGTTCGATGCTCGCGGTCGAGCTTGTTTAGTTTTATGCTATGCTTATAGTCAAAAGGGCTACCGTGTTTACGATCTGGAGACTCAAAAATTGTTCACCAGTCGTGATACTGTCTTTCATGAGACACGGTTTCCTTTTCATTCTCCCGATGACGCCAATTTCATGGGTACCTCGACATACTTTTACTCGGCCTGCTTTGGATGATGTGGATGAGTTGGTGGTTCCCACCTTGCTTGTTGGCGAGTCCTCCCCTGCAGCTCCAGTCTCTCCCACGTTGCCTTCCTCGTCAAGTCCCACCGAGGATTCAGCTGGCTCGCCCGCTGCCGCGACGCCTTCTGCGGATGATCATTCCCCGCAATTTCCTGTTGTGCAGCCTCCATCTCCGGTTCCGCCACCTCCTCCTCCGCGTCAGGGTGATCGGCACCATACCATGCCAAAACACTTGGGCATCTATTACACGGGGAGTCAAGCTAATCATATTCGTTATCCTTTGTCTGCTTTTCCCGATCATGATCGCATCTCACCACAGTTTTCTTGCAGCGGTTGGTAGCCATTCTAAACCTCGGTTTTTTCATCAAGCCATTAAACATGAATGTTGGCGCATGGCAATGGCCGGTGAGATTGCTGCCCTTGGGTTCATTTGCCTTCTGGCAAACGTGTAATCGACTACAAATGGGTCTACAAGATCAAGTATCGCCCTGACGATTCTATTGAGCGCTTCAAGGTGCGTTTAGTTGCTAAAGGTTACACGCAGATAGAAGGGGTTGATTTCCACGACACTTTTGCACCTGTTGCCAAATTGGTAACAGTTCGTTGTCTCATTGTTGTGGCTATCAGTAAGGGCTGGTTCATTAATCAGCTCGACGTTAATAATGCCTTCCTCCATGGTGATCTCGAGGAGGAGGTCTATATGCGTATTCCACAGGGGTTTGCTGCTCCTGGTGATACTCGTGTTTGTCGTCTCCACAAGTCTCTCTATGGACTTCGTCAGGCCTCCCGGGATTGGTATCACAAGTTTACTACTGCTCTTCGTGATATGGGTTTTCGTGCGTCTCCGGCAGATCACTCTCTTTTCATCTATCAACGTGGGTGTGTCCATGTCGTTGCACTGATCTATGTTGATGATGTTCTGTTGGCCGGTAATGATCTCGACTTCATCACTCGTGTTAAGAAGTTCCTTGATCAGCGTTTCATCATCAAGGATCTAGGTTCTCTTCGTTATTTTCTCGGCATCGAGGTTGCTCGTTCGCCCAAGGGCATCATACTCAGTCAGCAGAAATACACCTTGGATATCTTAGCCGACACAGGAGTCACTGGCTGTCGTCCTAGTGCCTTTCCCGTTGAGCAGAACCATCATCTTACTCGGCCGACTACTACTCCGTTAGTGGATGCCACCTCCTATCGGCGCCTGATTGGCCGTCTCCTTTACTTGACAGTGACTCGGCCGGATATTGCTTATGGCGTTAATGTTCTCAGTCGTTTTGTTCATGCTCCTAGTCAGGACCACATGGACGCTACCTATCGCATTCTCCGGTATCTAAAAACGTCTCCGGGTCAAGGCCTTTTCTTTGCTGCAAATCGCCCACTCGATCTTGTTGCTTACTGCGATGCGGATTGGGGTGGCTGTGAGAGCACCCGTCGTTCCACCACCGGTTACTTTATCAGTCTCGGTGGTGCGCCTATCTCTTGGCGCAGTAAGAAGCAACGCGTTGTTGCTCGCTCTTCAGCTGAAGCCGAATATCGTGCCATGGCTAGTACTGTCAGTGAGGTTGTCTTGTTACGTTGGCTTCTTGCGGAGCTTGGTGCTCCTCAGTCTGTTGCTACCCCATTTTACTGTGACAACCAGGCTGCTCTCCACATTGCTGCTAATCCGGTTTTCCATGAGCGCACCAAGCATGTGGAGATGGATTGTCATTTTGTTAGGGAACGAGTTCAGTGTGGTCACATTGCTCCCTTGAAGGTCATTTCTCGTCTCCAGCTTGCGGATCTCTTCACCAAAGGCTTGGGTGCTGATCACTTTCGTTTTCTCCTCTCCAAGCTGAGCGTTCGTCACCTTCCCGTCTCAGCTTGCGAGGGCGTATTGGGCCAGCTCGATGCATCCTCACGTCAGCCTAACTCGGCTCGTCCCATGGCACGTCCGCATGCAGCCCATGTTGTTTTTTCCTCTTCGTGTAAGGGATTGATAACCCTAGTTGATTTGTGTACGGGATATAAAACCCCCCTGTAATGGCCATCGGCCATCATGAACTGAATAATAAGAAAACCTAAACCGGAGAGTAGTTACTCTCCCGTGGACTAGTCCCGATCATCGGGAATACCACGTAAATCTCGTCTTCTCTCGATTTAATCGCACTCGTACTTAGCAGATTTCTCACGCCCTTCAAACAAACTCGTATGTAATTGGAGATTGAGAGAATGTATTAGTAAATGATATAAGATCTATAACAATTCTTTGCCATGTTAGGTTTTGACAAGCCAATAAAGCCCCTCCTATCATGTCTATAGCTTAACATGCAAGTGACATTCAACTACCAGGTAGTTGACATCCAATACTCTGAAATTTCTCAACTTGTAAATAGTTTACTCACAAGAAATAAGTAGAGAAGAGAAGGCAAATTTGAACTATATTTGGGTTTGGGACAAGGCCAAAAGGGTTCCAATCAATCTATCTGCCCAAACCCAAGGCATCTCTCTGGAGCCAGCCATCGACATTATCAATTTGGTCAACTATCCCCTCCTCACAAAAGGACACCCACCTCGTGAAATAAAGGACAAAATCCTCAATCCCCTAATTATTTTCTTGAGATTCGTCACACCCTCGTTTTTCTCCTTCTTTAATGTGTTGTTTATCTTATTTATTGTTGTATACACAAATTCAAGCAAGGAATTAGGCATTATATAATGAGGATAAGATCCACAATCCTCCCTCCATGACCCCAAAATCCCTCAAATAATTCAACCCTCGATAGTTCCATACCATTATTATTATTATTATTAAGAGTTCAAATAAAAGTCAAGTAATGCAGTTAAAATTAGACACAACCAAACAAGTCCAAATTCATCTAATCACCTCTATTCTTCTGTATTATATTATTTATATATATATATATATATATTTAACAATTCAAAAAATAAAAAACCCTGAAATCCACCCACTACTAGAGTTTGCATGACTCAACGCCCACCAAATCCACAAAATCTCCTCCAAAAACATAAAAATTTAACAATACATTGAATTGAGAGGGATTGAGAGAGGAATCCTATGTATTTCTTCTTTTTCCTTTTTCAACATTAATAATTCCCTCTCCTGTTTTCTCTGCCATTGATGCGAGCGTTGACTATCTCTGCCGCCACCACCACCCCAGCGACTTTTCTGTACCTCGGACTTTAATGATCATCGTCTTCTCAACGCTCCTGATTTCATCTCACAACCCAAGAAAATTAAACCCTGATTGATCATCTTCCCACCAGGCGCCTGATTCAGTTGACTTTTTTCAACTCTTCTCTTCCCGTCGATTGCAATCAGGACGATTCCAGAACAAGAGCGGCCGGCGACGAGTCGTTGTGGCTGTGATTGTGGTCTCCTTCGTAGGTGACGATGAGCATCATCGGATCGTCGAGCGCCCGCTCCACGTGTTTCCTCGCCGGACATCCCCTGACGCTGCTACACTTGTAATATCCCCTGTTAAAAGAAAGAAACAGAGTTGACTTAGCTCTCTGAGCTCTATGAAAGCTTCTCAATACGATTATTGACATAATTCCAACCAGAGAAAACAAATACATCAAGAGTAAAATCAAATTTCAATTTATTACCTTGGATGTGGAGACCCTTTGATTGGCTTTTGGCCGTATTTTCTCCAGGAATACTCGTCCGGCGGGATATCGGCCATCTTGCTACTAATTGCCGGCACTCTCACCACTCTTTTCAACCTTGATTTCCTGGATTTGGGGAAATAAGGAATCAGATTCAAAAACCCAGGAAAACCCAACGAAATTAATTCAAGATTTGTTGGGGTTCGGGGCAAAAAGGGCGAACCTTTTCTTGGAGCAATGGCAGCGGCCGGAGGAGGAGCCGCATCTGACGTCATCCATGGAGCTGCACTTTCTCTTGAGGGAGGAAGTAGACAACGGAGGCTTCCCGTGAGAGGGCTGGGTGAACTGAAACCCAGAGGAAGACATAGATCTCTGCTGCATACTGTCGGTATCCCCCGTCAGGGAAGAAATGAACGAGGTCGCAGCGGCGGAAATCGAAGGCGAATTCGAGAAATTGATGGTGGAAGGCGGCACCAATTCGTTCCTCTCCTTCACCACCGCCTTCTGGTGGTGGTGGTTGGTCGGCAGGGGAGGCAGCCGGTGGATCGGAGTTGGCTGGTACACCTTGAAAGCAGAGCCGCCGGAAACAGAGCCAGACCCTTGCTCCATCGGAGGAACAATCACCGGAGCGGAGTAAGAAGACGGCCCCGGCTGATCCTGGACAATCTTCTTCTCCGGTCGAGGAGCGACTCCGGCGACGGCGGCGGAGGTAGAAGCAGAAGCAGAAACAGGGGCTCTTCTGAATCTGGCGTGGCCGGTCCGATTCGGCTTGCCGAGGAGAGAAATCACCTTCCTGAAATTATTAACAGCCAAATCCGTAACCGCCTGGATGTTCCGATCGTCGGCGCCGGCGGAGGAAGAGGAGGAGCCGGAGGCGGAAGCCTCCTCCTGGTAGAACTGCTGCTGGTTGAGCAGCTTGATTACCTCCTCCACGCTCTGGATCCCCCTCACCGCGCTCTCCTGTAGCTTCGCCGTGAATCCGCCGTCGGCGGAGTAACCCATCAGCTCCACAGCCATTTTTTTTCGATTGGTTTCCTTGTATCTCTCCCTCTCTGTGTTTCTTTCTTTCTGGGGACTGAATAGAGGAAGAGTTGGGGCGGAGAAGGATTTATATAGACAGATTCAGGGGAAGAAGGGAGCTTGAAGGTGAAGATAAAGAGAGAGAGAGAAAAAAAAAAGATTTGTTTTTTGAATTTTAAAATGGGTAAAAAAAAAAGGGGAGGAGTCAAAGGGGGGATGGGATGCCCTTACAAAGCAAGGCATCGGGTGAGTGAGCTGTCAGCTTTGGAGGAGCTAAAACGAGAGGTCAAAGAGGCCAGCGAATGAGGGGGCGACGCGTGGCAGGAGAGATTTGTCAGGGTTATTGACCGACGTTGGGAATGGTGGGACCCACTAGTGGGTTGGGGATTGAGGAAAGTCACCGTGTAAGGAAAGGAAAGAAGAGAAGGAGAAGGGGAAGGGAATGATGATTGATGAGCTACGAAGAAAGCAAGGGAAAGTCAAAAGGAGGTTTTATTGAGATTGAGATGAGCCGTTGGTGTTGGGTGGAGGGGCAATGGTGATTTATTAGTGAGAGTTGGATGGTGTATGGTTATTATTAGGGTTAGTAAAATGTTATTGTAACTCAAAGTCTTAACTGATTTGGTTGTTCTAACTTACTGAGTTGAAATCATCATAATTGCAAGGTTAGAAATTTTAGATGGTTAAATTGGCAAGAAGTAGATTGTTTTGTAGTAATTTTTGTTGATTTCTCAATATAGAGGAATGTCACATCCACACGTTATATCGACAACGCAGACAGTTCCGTCAAGGAACGGTTCGTGTTGGTAGATACAAAAGGAAGGAGCCACGACGTCGGGTGTGATTTGATTCGGTCAGCGAGGAATGAATAAGGACGACATACGACGTCACAAGCGTCGGGGGAATGGCATCATGAAATAGTAACGGCCTGCAACGGTACTTTTTTTGTTGGGATGCGAGGTCAAGGGCAAGTTATGAAGCAGTAAATATGGTGATTGCGTTGGACGAACTTAAAGGGTCTTTCTCTCAAACTATAAAACAGTGGGAGTATGAACACATTTAAAATTGGTGGTTTCTCTCGGTAGTGAATACTAGGTGCAATTATCTCTCAAAAGGGATTCCCTTACTAACTTAATTGTCGGATAACTTGCGAGCTAAGGAGCCTTCCAGTGTTCGTAATTGCAAGCATCGGCGCGTTCAGAGGAATTAAGTTTGAATCCAAGGAAGAATTCAGTAAGGCTGTGTGGTTCAAATTGTTGGGCGCTATTTGAGCGGTGCAGTAACATAAATTGAAGTTCCACCGGTAGAGCTGCTCGATAAGCCACTGTCCATGCCTTCGGTTTAATTGGCTCTTAATATTAAAATTATACCTCGATGAAATAAATTTCTGAAAATGAAATATGTTTACACAAAGGGAAGAATCAAACAAAAATAGAAGTTTTTTTTTGTGGTGAGAACAAAAATAGAAGTTAGTACTTAGTATACGTATTTAGGAGAAAGGTCGAATTTTCCTATGATGGATGGTAAGTTGACTTTTGGGTTGTTGTGATATTCTGGTTGTATTGTATTTGTATCTAGAAATCCAATTAGTTTAAGTCAAATTTAACCATGCATTTTACTTGTGCTAACTAATGAAAGCTGTATAATAGATTTTTGTTACTCAAACCACAACAAATTCGGGATGTTTTTAACTTACCTCTTTCCCGGACAAGAATAATATTTAAGAATAGGGCTAATACCACTGGGAAACCCGAACTATTAACTTTGTGTCATTTGTGTTCTAAAGTATTCGATACGACATTTGTGTCCTAACGTATGATAGTTTTGTGTCATTTATGTCCTGACGATTTCGTTGACCGTTATAGATAACGGTTGACCAAACGGACATCACAGATTTGCTGACGTGGCAAAACAATAGCTGCCATGTAGATGCCACATCATTAAATATTATTTTTTGATTAAAATTTTAATTTTTTAAAAAATAAAAAAGTAAAAGAAACCGGCCTAGCTACCTCCCTCCGCCTCTGTTCTTCAATCCTCAACCAAAAGCGGCCCAGCCACCGGAGAATACGATTCATCTCCACCTCTGTTCTTTGATCTCTCTCGCCTCTTTTCTTCGACTGGCCTAGCGCCGCAACCCGCCGCACATATCTCTCTCTCTCTCTCTTACTGGATTTGGCGGTGACGGAGGAAGAAGGGAAGAATGGTCGATGTCAAGAGGGAGGGAGGGTGCGAGAGGCAGATGGAATTGACAAGATAAGATGGAGAAGGGGTTTCAGCCTGTGGTGGCCGGTGGTGACGAAGCCAATTCCGAACCAGGTTGGAGGAAGAAGAAGTTCAATTTCTGGTTCGGAGGTTTGGATTTTTGGGGATTTATGGCTTGGGTATTCTGTTATGCTGGGCTACAGCTCGACACCCTTCCAAATCGTCAACGAGGAGACGGAGGGAAGCTCGAACCCCTTCCAAATCGTCGATGGAAACCTGTATATCCCCAAAACCATCTCCGACTACGCCGTATTCAAATTTCTCTTCGTCGCTGCAGCTCTAATTTCAATGCCGCCATTGTTGGTTTCATTGGAACTGGGTTTCATTGGGAGGAGCGAAAGGTCGACGGTTTCTAATCAATCGAGAAGAGGGAAAGAATGAGAGGAGACGACCGATGACAAAGATGAACCAAACCCTCCGGTGAAGACGAGGCGACCATCCCGATCGACGAGGACTCCAGGTTGCGGCGGCGGAGGTCGGGAGACGGGAGAGGGAAAGGTAATTAGTTTTTTTATTTTGGAATTTTGATTTTTTATATGAAAAATCATTATAAATTAATATTATATATTCCACTTCAGATGCCACATCAGCGCTGACTAGACTTTCTGTTAAAAACTAACGGTCAATACCGGTCAACTCTAACGGAAAAATAGTTTATGACACAAATGTCGTATCGAATACTTTAGGACACAAATGACACAAAGTTAATAGTTCGGGTTTCCTAGTGGTATTAGCCCTTAAGAATATACTTATAATATATATAGAGAGTGTATTTTGGTCGATGTTGTAATTCTCTACTTAATTTTCGGGATGCTTAAAAAACTCAAACAAGTAGAAACTAAGAATTTAATATATGTATATTATACATTTACAATTAAGGACACCCCGTTCAATGTTGGAAGGGAGTGTAACATGTTAGACAAATCTCATATAAAAAAATTACAAGAGGGATTCGTAGTTCATAAGTAATAATTCAACATCAACTGACAATACATTTTTTTGTGTGAAATAATTGAGTTCTTGTAAGATTCTGAAGTTAAACGTATTCATGCAAAAATGAGTGACATCCGAGGAAGTCACTATCCAAAAATCAAAACTATGTGACTGTAGGTAGGGCTGGAAGTTTGGTACCGATATTTGGGATATACCAAATACCTTACCGAATTTGCTTATATTTGGTATTACCGAATACACGTATTATTTATTGGGATTGTGATTGTGATTCAATTTCAATTGTTATTCGGTATTAGGGATTACATGATTGAGATCAGTATATACCGAAATACCGAAATATAAGCTATTGTGTATTTTATCCTCTCAACTAGACTCTCTCATTCACTACTACACTACCCTCAACCACCAATCTATTGTTATTTTCATAACACCAAAAAGCAAACACTAGTATTGGTCTTCTCTCAGCCTCCAATTCGTCAAATTAAAGATAACCAATGACAAAAACTTGAGATGTCAACTCTACTCCATTCTCCTTATCCATATCCTAGCTCTAACCAAACTCAAAACTCTTTGTTAGTATCTTTGTCCTGTATTAAACAATCAAATCTAATTTATATATTTAATTATTAATTGTAAAGGTAATTAATTTCCTATTCGATAATACTGATTGGGATACTGAAATACCGATTGAGATACCGAAATATTTAGGGATTGAGATTGGGATACCGAAATTATTTAGGGATTGGGATTGTGATTGATTCTAGAATGTAATTCGGTATTTGGGATTTCGGTATTTGGTATTGGGATACCGATATCGTACCGATTTCCACCCCTAACTGTAGGTTCAAATATTATAATATCTTGGTCGGAAAAAAGTTTGAATGTTATTGGTAGGGCTGGAAGTTTGGTACCGATATTTGAGATATATCGAATATCGTACCGAATTTATCACTATTTGGTATTACCGAATACTGTCTTATTTTTTAGGGATTGAGATTGGGATTCATTTTGGAGTGCTATTCGGTATTCGGTATTCGTGATTACGGGATTGGGATCAGTATATACCGAAATGCCGAGAAATACCAAAAATTACAAATTAATGAAATATAACACACAACCTTTGGTCATTCCTCACTCTTTCGCAACTTAGAATCCCTCATCCAGCTCAATTTTCACTTTCCAATTTAACTCACTCTCGTCTCTCACCTAATCTCTTGTTATTTTCATAACACTAAGAAGCAAACACTAGTATTAATCGTCTCTCAACCTCCAATTCGTCAAATTAAAGATTACCTGTGACAAGAATTTGAGATGTCGCCTCTCCTCCATTCACCTTATTCATATCATAGCTCTAGGCAAACTCAAGACTCTTTGTTTAGTCTCTTTGCCCTAAATTAAACAACTAATCTAATTTATATATTTAATTATTAATTACAAATGTAATTAATTTCATATTCGATAATACCGATTGGAATACCAAGTACCGATTCGGATCCGCAATGTTTAGGGATTGGAATTGGGGTACCGAAAATATTTAGAGATTGAGATTGATTTTAGAGTGTAATTTGGTATTCGGAATTTCGATATTTGGTATCGAGACACCGATATTATACCAATTTTCACCCCTAATTATTAATGTTATATGAGCCTCTTCGTCACCCTTGGACAAAATCTTGAGTAGGCTTTGATTCACATGGTGAAATTTAATTGAATATTGAAAAGGTGGGGAAGATGAACAACTGCAGAAACAAAGACCAGAAGGAAAGATAATTTTACTAACCCTTCTTTTAATTATTGTAATTTTACGAAATGCATGTTAGTAAAGGGTGGATTGTTTAGATTAGTAAAAATAATATCACCCGGTTAACAAGACGCCCGCTGCCGCTGGCTAAGGTAACGTTAAATCATAATGGTTGAATGTTTTTTTTTTTTTTTTATTATGCACAAAGTTTGACTAAAGGAAATATATAGTTGTTTGTGCAGTGGATTGTGGCTTGAACGGCACTATGGAATAGATGAATGATAATGGGTTTGGCACACTAACAAGGACTTTAATTAATTAATTATCACAACTAGCAAACTTTAATTATTCCAATGATGCAACTATTATTATAAGTCAATTAATTAACACCCATTTGACCCCACTAATACGTTAAGGCCGATGCCTTGGCTTTGTTTCCTTTCTCTTCTTTTTGAGCAATAAAAAGTCAAAAGATTTATTGGGAACTTTATTATTATTAATCGTTCATGACAATCTGTTTACTCTAATTTTATTTTATTTTCTCCCTCTCTCGTCTTGTTGTTTAGAGTTGAACCGTTGACGTGCAGGTTTGCTTTGGATTAAAGTCCAGTCCAACAATGGAGCCGAGTAATTAATTGGTGGGACCCACCCACTCAGTCTAGTACAACGATCGGCCTAGCTAATGTTTTTTTTGTTTTGTTTTCTCTAATAAACAGGATCAATGAAATTTTCATAAAAGAAGGCAAAGACCTAAAGTGGTAGAATATGTAACCGCTCAAGTCAACAAGATGAAGTTGTCTTGAAATAGAAGCATTGAGTATGTAATTTTTTGAGTATGTAATTTTTTTTATTTATTTTCTCATCTCAATACTTGTTGAAATTGGATTCAAGTTTGTACGATCGAACATAATCTGCAATTATTGTGACCCTAACAACCCATATTCTTTTCGAATATGACCATCGTATCAGCATTGATACTTTTTGTTATAGACGAATACGTGGATGAGGATAACCATATTCCAATGACAGTTCCTCGACCTAAAGAAGTCTGGCTAGCAACGAAAGAGCTCGATTAATCATAGACCTTAAAGTCGTTCTTGTGTGGTGTTTGCTCTTGATAATGCGCTTCATTGAAGTTTCCCAATGCACTAGATAAAGTCTCCATCATGCTGGTCAATACGAACGTTATGGGTCGTAGTGGAATCAAAACGGAAGAACAAGTTTTGTGGAGAAGAAAAGGGACCGTAGAGTCTTAGGGCGAACTTTCCATGTCAAAAGGCTCAGCGTAGTATAATGGTCTGGTCAAATATATATGGGAACGAGAGTAAGGGACCATTCCTTCCTTGTAACTGACAAAAGAAATCACCAACAAAAGTAGTTACGTTTGCTGCTGCTAAAATGGCCCAAAAGAAGGAAAGGAAGCAAAGCAAAGAAAGAGAATAGAGATGAAAATGTACAGTATGGGATGTAAGAGTGTGATATGGATTCGGCATATCTTTTTCCAACAACTCGAGTTATTATATGGTATCAGAGCTGGTTTGACCAAGTGGTTGTGTGTTCGAATCTCCACGACCCCCCAATAATGAGCATGTGCAAACTTCAAGCCCGTGAGTTCTCCCAACAACTCGACTGGTTTGAACTTTCCAAGTGCGAAAACATCAACAAAGACAAAAGCTTTATTCCGCGATTAGCGACACAGCTAGCCGAGTAACTGGTGAAGCCAAGGGCGATGGAGAGGAGAGGAGTGGGGCTAATCATCACAAAACCACACAATTCAACGATATTAATCCACATAAAATTACATTCATGTACTAGCTAGGTGGAGGAAACGTAACTCGCAAAGTCTGTGCAATGAAGATGGCATGACGAAGGGTATAATACAAGTCAAATAATAGTTGAACGTGTGGGACTCCATCAAAATCCTGTGCTCCCGCGGTTTCTTAATCTTTATTGTTTTAATTATTACAATTTTTCTCAGGTCGATTTTGCTTTGCATTGCATCGTGTGTGGAGAAAGGAGAAAAGCCCAGATAATGGAAACGATCGAAAGGAAGACATGTCTTCATGTTCATGTTCTGCATACCCTCGTTTCCCACGGCGTCGTCTAATATAATGAGGTTTTTTCCAGGATTCATATTCGATTTGGAAGAATGTTTGGAGTAATTGTCAACTGATGATCGGGACTGGGAACGCGTGTTTGCAACTGGGCAAAAAAGAAACACGTTTCATGAGCAATTTTTTTTTTTTTTTTTTGCAGAAGCGATAATTTATAATCATTTTCAAGTGGGTAATGAATGTTGATATAATATATTCTATGAGGCAGACGTGTGTTGTGGGGCTTATATATTATTATTATTATATTAAAACAGAGTTGTTAAAGCAGTTGTCAGCTGACTTTGATAGTCAACGACTTCATCCATCCATGTTTAGTCACCTCAGCCACTCATTTCTATTCAAATTGAGAATGATGTTCACCAACGCAATTTGGGTTGGGCCTGTGACTGACTGAGTAGGATTTGTGAACTTTAAGCCGGATTAGTTAGTCCGCCTCGGCCCAGTATGTGCCCTAATAAGTTAAGCCCATTACTCTTTGCTCAAACCTTAAAGCAAAGATGGAGGTCAAAACCGCAATAGTGCATGTATGTATGTCCACCAAACTAGGGATGGCAATTTACCCACCCATGGGTATTTTTGCCCAAACCCAATTATATCCATTTATATGGGTTGGGTATGGATTTATTCTATTTGGATTTGGATAATATTTGGGTAGGTGGAGTTGGGTTTGGATTTTATTTTTGGGTATGGATTGGGCTTGGGTACCCATCTCCTTGGACCTACCTGTATATGTTTTTTTTATTAGATGTTAAAATATAAAACAAAATTTTTAATGTATTAAAATGTAATTTTCCACACATGATGCTGGACCTATTTGTATCTTCTTAAAAACTTCAGGTACTACAATGTAACTTCTGCTACAGCGAGTCAGCGACCATCGTGTTCCAGCTCTTCGTCGGCTGTTTCGACGGTGCCGGACGTCGATGCCTCCCCTTCCGACTGACAGGCGAGGATGATGCCGCCGGACGCCGGTGCTCTCCGGAAGCTGGTGGGTGGTGGGGATTTCACCCGGCGGCGAGGCTCCAGCGGGGATGCTATCGGAGGACTCGGTGTTGATGATGGAGGAAGAATCAGAATCGCCGCCGTCGTCGTCCTCCGGCCGGTCATCGATCTGGGATCTAGCTAGGATCGGTCCGACGTCATCATCAACACCGAGTCGTCCTCCGGCCGGTCATATGATGTTCTGGACCCGAAATTGGAAACTCAATTCCAAGTGAAAGTCCTGAAAATATGGGAGAATTAATTAACCTGCTAGTATGCTACTGTCAAAAATATGGAAAGTGACAAAACGTCCACTATCCACAAAATATATCAACCTGCTAGTCTGCTACTGTGAAATAGTCAAGAGGTAAGTTAACAAGTGAACACAAGACAACTGATGGAAGCCAAGGAAGGGGAAAAGTGAACACAATACAAGCATCCAGAAACCAAACTTTGAATTTGCCAAACTGTCCCTCCTACTCAGATTGTATTCATCATCCATTCCTATATTCCACTAGGAGAAAAAGAAAAGTTGATCACCAATGTCCTTAATCAATTTAAACACAAGAGCCAAGGTGAAACCCTGCCCTTTGTACTCCAGTTCATTTCAGGCAAACCCCAAGTCCATTCATTCCAAGCCTCCACAGAAACATAAACCTATTAACAAGCAGGAAACATAAATCTAGAGAATAGTACACCTTTCTCAATACAATATTGCATCCCATCTATTAACAAATAGGACCTGGGTTCACAAGCAGGAAACATAAACTCATAAGGTGTGAACCCTGATGTCAAATGCGCCAATCTGCAGCCTGGAAACAAGCTCTGCCTAGGAAAAAATTAATTAAGAACCCTACCAACCTTTATATTTGCATATAGATCAACCACAACCATGCTCAACAATATCCTAACTAAGTTTGACCTCAATGTCTCTGTCATTCATGGACGACTCGTAGGTCTAATAAGTAAGTCGAGTTTAACGATGTAGCCTTTCTATCTACCATATCATTAGATTAGATTATCATACAAATAGGACCTGGGTTTTGCAACCCAGAAAACAGGACTACTGGAAGACAAAAGGACAGGGGAATGTGATGGAAAACTAGTTGAAAAGGAAAGGTATAAACAGAATCAAAATGAGTGTTTCCAAGCAAAACCAAGCAAAACAGACGTTGGACACGTTCAGCAACCAAACAAGCAGCAAACGTTGCCAATCACATTTTCCATTAACATTAAACTTTCATTCAAGCTAAAAACCAATCACAGTTCATACCCAATTCACAACTAAGACCCATTCAGAAACCCTTTCCCCTGAATAAATCCTCTGAACAGAGTTCATAAGACCCAGTTCAAAAACATAGGGTAAGATGAACAATACCTGGAGCCTGGCGGAGTGGGCTTCGTCTCGAGATTGAAAGGGAGAGAACGAGCAGGTGATTCGCGAAGCTGTTGGCGATCTTGTGAGGGTAGGCGACCAGACCCTCTTGTTCTCTAGAATCCCACCGATTGACAAAAGAGAAAACGGGTGCCCCGAGATCGAAAGGGAGAGGAAGAACCGACGAATCGCGAAACCGCCGGCGGTGTTGAGGGGGTGGGCGACGAGGCAAAGCGACCAGATGCCCAGACCCACTTGTTCTTCGGAATCCGACCGATCGAGAGGGATAGGAGGAGCTGGCGTCTGGCGAGTCGCGAAGCCATCGGCGGTATTGAGGAAGCCGACGATGGTTGCTCCCCGAAATCCGATCGATCTGAGAAGTGAGAAGGGTCGAAGGGAACTGGCGGTCTGACGTCTCGAGATCGAGAGTGATAGGAAGAGCTGACCGTGGGCGATGTTTTTTTCCTTTTCGTTTAATTATTTGGGTTTGGGTTTGGGTTTTTTAACCCAAATCCATGGGTAAAACCCAACTGGACCCAACATTATGGGTATGGGTGTTGACCCATTAGACTTTACCCATTTAAAGTTGACTTGGATTTCAGACCTGACCCACATGGGTTGGATACTTAAAACCCAATGGGCATGGGTAATTCTGCCATCCCTACACCAAACTCTTTTAACTTCTCTTCCTAGGAATGGGTTTTTCTTCCTAGATGAGTTTTGCCCCCAACTACACTTGGTAATCGGGTCGGGTTAGATAATTTCGGATTGGAGTTTCATATTACAGGTTGGGTCATGTTGGCTTGGCTTATTTCGGGTTAATTATTGACCCAGCCCATTCGGTTTCGGATCATTTTGGGTTATTAGCGCTCTCAGAAACTGTATCAAACATGCTTCATATTTTTTTAACGAACACAAATCTTTACATGTTCATGATAATAGTTTACCTAACACATGTCAATTAACATATTCTCAAATCTTCTCATGCTAATGAAATGAAATACAAATTGCACAAATCGTCAAAAAACAATCACAAGAGTAATACTACTACAAGAAACACATGATATTTGATTATCCTTAAACTCCAAACATGTCTTTCAAGTCCTTGTGAATTTTTTTAAACTTCTAACCAATTTAAGAGTGATTTATCATTTTGTGAGTTACATATGAAATGGAACAGGTCTAACGGGTCGACCCACTAACCCACCCAACTCGGCCCAAAAAATAACGGGTTATCGGGTTGGAGTCATTCGGATTTCGGTTCATAAAAACTTCTATTTTTCGTGCGGGTTCGGATCTGATCATCAAGTCGGATTGTAATTTGCCAGGTCTACCCCAACCAGCTCATGGATGGCGTCTCAGCCGGCTTTTTTTTCTCCTTCTATTTGTGAAACTACAAACTAGACCCTCTGTCTCCGTTACTGTTTGCGTTGTGCTTTGAGGGCTTCAGGGCTATGATTAAGGAGATGGCGGGTATGCCTGCGATTCAAAGGATCCATATGTCTCCTGTCTTGTCCTGTGGTTTTTCGACCTTCGTCTTTGGTATGCTGTGTGTTATGTAGGTAACAGACACCCAAACTGAGGAGCGTACACAAATGGGTCAAGGCCCATGGAAAGACTTAAACAGAGCACATGGGTAATCGGAATAGGCCCACATTAGAAAGCCCAGAACGTTATCCAAGACCCCAGAGAATTGTGCAGCCATTGGAGCCAGTCTCCCCCACTGCACCATCTCCCAAACAAATTAGCTTTTTGGATGGGTATTTTTTAATACTAAAATAGCGGTTAAACCGTGATTCAACCATTTTCGCACTGTTAATAGCGTATATCATTTGTGGTTAGTTATTTAATATCTCTTATTCGATCGACGGACCGATATGATAGGGTTTCTAAAACGTTACGTAATTCACGAGAAGAACCACACTATAGAAGCCGAAGATGGAGTAAGGGGAGAAAACAAACAATCCGTGTAAGGAGGACAGAAAGATGATGTTGGTATGAAACAGGGCCCCAGAGGCCAAGTTTTTTTAGGTCCAGCTTGGTTAGCCCTCCTCATTCTCACTGTTGTTTTCAGTCCACGGTTTGGGGCGGGCCGAAGCAAGTATTAGCAGTGACGCCCGATCTAGTACCCAACAAAGCCCAAGTACTGAGCTAATGGTATTTTGCCTTTTAATTTATGTGACAATCATTTTCCTTGTGTCAGTACTTTATTTAGGGGCAGTAAGAAAGAAGAACACCTCGACAGAGTGATGCTCGATTAATTAAGTAGTTGAAATCTGGTGACGTTAATTTTGCACCTTACATTTGTCTTGTTGTCTTAAATTAAGCACCGGCCGGCCGAGTGGGAAACGACAACATGCAGCAGTATGTATTCACTCCAGGACCTGGGTGGTGGACTGTGGTGCTTGTGTGCCTGCCTTGATTATAAACCTCATTTGGTAGATTCCCAAAGCCAAGTTTAATTCCAACAATTACCAGATGGCGAGGCAGCTACGTTAAGGTACTGATATAATTTAGGCAAAATACACATGTATAGTCAAAACTTTGACGATTTTGCCAATAATAGCCATTTTCTGAGAAATACACAAAATAGCCACTTCCGTCCAATTCTTTAACGGTGTCATCTAACTAGCTGACTGGACTAATGAAAATGCTGATTTGGCGACCTTTGAATAATAATAAGCTGAGGTGGAATTAGCTGAAAAATAAAAATAAATTAATCAATCCATTTTTATTTTCTCTCACCCTTCCCACCCCTCTCTCGTACTTCCCGTCGCCAGCTCCACAGTAGCAGAGCCGCCGCACAGCCACCGAAAACCCATTTCCCCAACTCCACTTTGTACACAATCCCTAACCCGCTCTTCCCCAATACATAAGTCGATGCCCTTAACAGCTCGTCCAGCTCAAAATTAAAGAGGGTTACTATTTGCCGCCCGTGTAATTACTATTTGCCGCCAGTAAAAAACACTAAAAACACAATTTTGCCCTCCAAAATTTTCTTTATATTCTATTCGCTGAAATGGTTTTTTAAACAACATACACACTACCCGAGTCCCGACCACCAACCCCCCACAAACACCACAGCCAGATTCACGGCCACCGGACAGCAGCCAAACTCGCCGGCCACCAGACCAATCTCGTCAGGATAATTCGCCGGGCACTGGACGGCAGCCGTACCCCGTCGTCGGACCAGCGAAGCAGGTAAACCCCACTGATCCTGGATTTTTTTTTCGGTCCGCTCGCCGGCGTCGGACCCCGTCCGCTCGCCGGCGTCGGACCCCGTCCGCTCGAGTGCGTCGGACCCCGTCCGCTCGCCGGCGTCGGACGGGGACCGGATGCATAGCAATGTCATATTTTTTTCTATTTTATTTCTAGAGCTAATAATTTATATTTAATTTATTACTTTTATTTCTATTTTACATAGTTAAATTCCTATGTAGTTTGAATTAAGCGATTGTATTTTGTTGTAGCGCTAATTAGTTTCTTACTGTCAAATTATCGTTATTTTGTAGAGTTAATTAAATTATTGCATGTAGTTTAATTTTGTAGAGTCAATTGAAGCACAATTAGTTTAATTAAGAGATTGTGTTTTGTTGTAGCGCTAATTAGTTTATTGTGTTTAGATATAATTCGTAGAGCTAAAGAAGTTTAATAATTTATATTAAAATAATTTTCTTATCGTCAAATTATCATTATTTTTTAGAGTTAATTAAATTATTGCATTTAGTTTAATTTTGTAGAGTCAACTGAAGCAAAATTAGTTTAATTAAGTGATTGTGTTTTGTTGTAGCGCAAATTAGTTTATTGTGTTTAGATTTAATTCGTAGAGCTAATTTGGTTTAATAATTTATATTTAAATTATCTGTATTTTTTAGACATAATTAAATTATTGCATTTAGTTTAATTTTGTAGAATCATATAATTTGTACATTTCTAACGAGTTGTAAAATCATAATTGCAGGTGGACATGGCTGACAATGTTGAACTAATTGGTGATTACACAGACCATTTTCTCAATGGCGTCCGATATGCCAATTTCGAAGATGCTGTAACAGTGACCAAAAACATCGCGATGTCTCTTGGTTTCTTTCTAACTAAGGGATCGATGAAGGCACGTGAGTTGAGCAACAAAAGAGTATTGGGTATCTGTTATATGTATTGCGACAGATGCAGTAGGGAGAGGAAGTCATACAAGCCGGATCCTTCCAAGGAGAGTCGTGGCAATACAAGTTCAAAAGGAGCGGGATGCATGTTCAAGATTAAAATCAAAGAACTACTGGTTAATCCAGATGCTCTTGATGGACCTTCATTCTGGGAGATACAAGGAGTCGCGGAGCAAGGAACCGGTTTAAGGCGAGGGTATCACAGTCATGAGAAGATGTTTTATCCCGAGGGCCACAGTCAAATGAATAAATTGAGTCAGGAGGATAAAGAATCTCTTAGGCAGATGAGAGATGCTGGGGTACCTCCGTCGCAACAGAAGCAGACAATAAACAAGCAGAAGGGTGACAAAGGGCATCACACCCAAAGGCAGATGTATAACCTCGGGTCCAAGTCTAGGAAAGACGAGATGGGCGAGATGAATGCAGTGCAGTATGCGTTGCTAGAAGCTGAACGTGAGAATTATCATACAGAGGTTATGAAGGACGATGACGACGTGTTGACACATCTTTTTTTTGCATATAAATGACGACATCCAGATGTTGAAGGCTTGGCCGTACGTGATTCTGATCGACTCAACGTATAAGACCAATGCACATAAATGACCGTGGGTGGAGGTCGTAGGTGCTACTCCAGTTGGGAAGAATTTCAACATCTGTTGTGCTCTCATGAAGGATGAGACAAAAGAGTCGTATCTGTGGCTGTTGCAGTGCATACAACAATTGCTCCATCCACGCGTGCCCACTGTCATCGTCACCGACCACGACTTGCTACGGTTCCTGTGGTCTTCCCCCGCACCCCGCATTTGCTATGTGTTTGGCACATCAACACCAATGTGCAGAAGAAGTGTTTGGAAATATTTTGGAAGGACATGATGGATTTGGTCAACGAGGCGTACGACCAATATTGGTGTCCTATGCTTTATTCTTGGTCAGAGCAATGTATGTTGGCCGCGTTTGGCCGCTTTAGGACAAGATGGGGCAATCAAGAACCACGTCTGTTGCAATACATACAGGGAGTGTGGTGACAACATCGAGAAAAGTGGGTTGTTTGTCATACAAAAAATGTGTTTCATCTAGGAAATACGAGCACAAACAAGGTTGAGTCGTCACATTCCGCTTTGAAGACTTTCCTCCACAACTCGCGGGGATCTATGGACACTGTATGGAAAGGAAACCACCGCTACATTACTAACCAACTCGGGGAGGTTAGGATGATGTTGGAAAACTCTAGACAGAAAACCCTTTCAGCATCCGGTGGTACACCATTCACATACTTGAGAAGGAAGGTCAGCATGCAGTCAATTATATTAATGAAGGAGGCTGAAGAAGAATTGCCTGCCCGCTTGGAAAAAAATGAGAACTCCTGATGTGCATGTCATTTCTCTGTGACACACGGCTTGAGGTGTGGATGTCAAGTTATGGATGGCAGAGCGAGACATAGAGATATATCCCGGTGATATTCATATATATTGGCGGACACTGTCATACGAGCATCCACCCAATGCTCAGGAGTACGTTCCCCAGGAGGAGGAGGCTAGATCTCACCTTCAGGAGTTGGTTGATGAGGTTGTACGCAGAGGACCAGAGGCAACGAAAAAAGCACCAAAGAACGTGTTTCGCGGTCTCCACCCGGCGGAGGACGAAGTGAACGAATTTAGAAAGGGGCGCCCAGCCAAAAAATCAACTGGAAGAATGAAAGGGTGGTGGGAAAAGGATACTGCGAGGCAATAAGAAAAGCATGAAAAAGAAGTCGGGAAGCACAACGTCGGGGTCTACAAAGTCGACCAGTACCAAGTCCACGGGGACTCAGACAGACGAGTACCCGTCAGACGACCATGCAGCGGAGGAGTGTGATGATCCAGAAGATAACAACAAATACAACTGTCCTGACACAGGTACAATTTCATTTTTTCATAAGTGTAGTTATTTATATTAATATTTTACATCGCATTTGTGTTGATTACCTATTTCCTTCACAGATATCCCTGGACCCAGCAGCCCCCATTCTGATTACGCACACATGGAACTGCTTCCTGTCTTCATTCGGCCGCTTGTCATTGCCATCCACGACCCGGTGCCAGACGGTCATTGTGGGTTTCGTGCACTTAGTTTTGCACTATATGGTAATCAAGAAGGGTTCACAGGGGCGAGGGTACGACTTGCTGAAGAAATGCGTGAGCACGATTGGCGATACGCACCCATCTACGGTGAAGGCATCAATGATGCAATCAGACGCATTGACATCACTACTACAGCACCAACGACTCAACATCATTGGATGATGGGTGTGGACCTATTCGTATTTGCCACACTATTTAATTTGGTTGTTGTCATGTACAGCTCTTACCTCTACCCAACACCATGTTCGTACTACTCCACCATTCTGTCAGTGGACAACATATATGGGGAAGCCAACCCTAGAGGAGTCATTGTTCTGCATTTCGTCCAGGATCATTGGATCAACCTCTCTTTCCCGGCGGACAAGATACCGATGCCCCCTCCACATGGCATGTGGCCAGGCGGTCACCAAGAAAGCGTGGATGGATGGGAGACATATTTCGCGCCGTTTAGTCAAATGTGGTTCGATCTTGGGGGTGCGACGAGTAGCTTTCCATCACGCAAAAAGAGGGGTCCAAAGAAATAAACTTGTACTCGTCTTCAATTTAAATAAATTGTAATGAGCGTCTTCAATTTAAATAAATTGTAATGAAGTTTGTTTACGTCACATGGAAGCATGATATAATAAAAACATCCAAAGTACAACATAAACCACATAAGTCATAATCAGATTACACAAATAACATAAGTCATAGTCCCAAAAAAACAAATAAGCAACTGAACACCACATAACATAAGTCGTAGTAGAACACATAAGTCAACTCATCTAAAAACAACAAATAACACTCATATATATGACATAATAATCATACAACTACTGTGGAGGTGATAGAAAACCCGACTTCCTCCTAAACTCGGGCCACATGTTCCCAACTCCATGACATAAGTCGTAGTACTCGTTGGCGCTATCCATCCACTCCTCCCTACTACCCTGTGCAGCATCCATCACGGGAGATATCTCAATCCACATCTCGCGTGACAACTGTAATAAAAAACCATACAATTTAAATACATATTAGTTACAATCAAATTTTTTTTAACTTAATACAAATAATTTAAAATATGATTTTACTAACCGTATCAGCATCCGAGATGTCATGAACAGGTCGGCTGTCACTTAGTATATGTGGGTGCGAGTGCCTAACGTACCACACCATGTAATCCTCAGCAAACTCCCATGGCCTACGTCGTATCGGAGTAGAAAAAAGGTACAGATGCACACCATGCGCCCCCAAGTTGTTCCAATACGAATCATAGACAGACTAGTAGCTAAGAGAGTATCCAAGCGTGGAAGCAGGTCGACGCACAACAAGCGGACGATCCGGTGGATACGGTACACCCGGCACGTAGCCTAACTGTCGGAGGCACCTAGTGGGATCATAATATTCTGCTATCTCTGCAAATCTGAGCAGGCCCTGATACAAGGTACATCTCACCGTCAGATGAGGACTATGACCATACGGAGTCCAACTAACTGACTGAGGGGTCAAACTATCAATCGCATGCCGATAATAAGCCAGCATCTGTGCATCCCTCTTCTTACTCGACCGGGGTGCTGTACCGCGCCACCAGAATGCTCCTGCCTGCCCCGCTCCAGCTCTCATGGCTCCAACCGACTAGGCCTCAAAGTAGGAAAGTGGTCGTAAATCCAACACTGTAGTAAAGTCAGACAACCCGCCACTCCCTTAGCCTCCACCCGGGAGGCAATACCAAGCTGCCTGTACAGATAAGCAAGTGCTCCTGCCCCCCACGCATACTCTCCTAGCATATCCGGCCTCTTCACAAACAAGTTCACAACAGCAGAAACGCGGTCCTTACTCTTATCTACGAACAGTGTGGACCCAAGCAGCAAAAGAAGGTAACACTGAGCCTCTCTAGCTGGCGGACCAGACTGCTGCAAATGAGTCAAAGCTCCCACACCCAACAAACCAAATCCTCTGTACCACCTAGACAGACTAGCAACCTCGCCAACCTGCGCCCCGTACTCATCCTCGTCACGATCTAATCCTAGTAGTGCTCGGATGTCAGCCTCCAGTGCACACTTCTCCAACTACCTCGGATCCACTACCATCGCCTCTCCGTCAACCGCAAGCCCAAGAATGTGTGCCACGTCGTGAAGGAGGATCGTCATCTCTCCAAACGGCATGTGGAAGGTGTTAGTATCCGGCTGCCACCTCTCCACAAATGCCGAGATGAGAGCAGGGTCCAACT
The DNA here is from genome assembly GCA_946122785.1 of Linum tenue. Taxonomy (NCBI): domain Eukaryota; kingdom Viridiplantae; phylum Streptophyta; class Magnoliopsida; order Malpighiales; family Linaceae; genus Linum; species Linum tenue. Next base: position 2,047,860 of record CAMGYJ010000003.1, read on the forward strand.
CGCTTTGGAAGGTGATATCAACGAGGTGAGCAAGGCCCGATGTCTCTACGGTAGTCCTAGCGTTATCATCTGTTATCTGATAACCGCCGAGAATGTGACAAAGGGTCGCACTCCTGTCGTAGCAAGTGATCACCCCTCTATCAGCCTCTCCCGTGTACAGACGGTGGGCAACATGCCCAAGAAAGCTACGGAGCAAACTCGGGTCGCTCAGCCCTCCAGGTCACGATCCTCTAGGCTCCCAGGCCTCTCCTACATCAGCAGTACAACTCTGGCCCTCAGCAGGCTGTGGAGCTCTATAGAAACTCCCCGCATGGTCTCTATAGATCCCAGTAACAGCATGAACCCCAGTAACGACAGGTGACGCAACGCTGGGGGCACCTCTGTCTCTGATCGGACTGACTCGTGGAATACGATACTCAACAGCATCCGACTCATACTCCTCCGACTCGTCGTCAATCTCGTCTGAAGGCTCAAACGGTGAAGTATGATGATCAATACTGGGACCAGCTCCACTACCACCCATACTAGGCAACTGAAAATCAAACTGAGGGAAACCGTCTACCCTATATCTCATCGGTGTCACCTGTGGCTCATCTCTATCATTTGGGTCCTTATTTCTCGCACTAGCGCTAATGTTACGCCCAAGGAATCTTTTCAATCTCTTTCCTGGTCCTCCAGAACTACGTGATCCTTCAGAATTACCAGATGACGCCATCTCTAAACATAGACAATAATTTTCTATTAATATCTTATTGGAAATTATTTGTTGAGCAATTACTTGTTGTTTCATAGAGTAATTATGATACATACAATTTGTTATCTATTTAATATTTCGTTTGATGTTATCTACTTAATTTAATTAATCTGTTATAATAAATTATTAGATTATCAATTTCTTCATAGTCATAATTTATCAATTACTAATTATGATACATACAACTTGGTTATCTAATTAATTTATCAATTACTAATTAATTTAACTAGATAGTTATTCAAATAATTATTTCAACTTACCCAATTAATAAACTAACACATTATATAATTAATTAACAATTATAATTATTTCAACTTACCCAATATATAAACTAACACATTATATAATTAATTAACAATTATATACAAATTAATCAACTATCAATATTAAACTAATTAATATACTAACAGTTGTATTTAAAATAAATCTAATAAATATTTCTTTAAACCGAACCATTCAAACCGAATCAGAAACTCAATCAGACCGGTCCGACCAGACCGGGCGGACGGGGTCCGCTCCGACCTGGCGGACGGGGTCCGCTCCGACCAGGCGGACGGCGGCGAGACTTTATTAAAAAAAAAAAATTACCTCGACGCCGACGACTAGAACAGCGGCGGCCGCGGCTTCTTCTGGGGGGTGACTGCTTCTCCTGGGCGGTGGCGGCCGAGATCGTCGGTGCAGAGAAGGAGGAGGCGTCCACTGGCTTCTCTCCTGGCGGCGGCGTAGAGCAGAGGAGGAGGAGGCGTCAGCGAGCATAGGGGGAAGGCGGCGCCGGCGAGCAGAGGAGGGGGAAGGCGGCGCCGGCGAGCGGAGGGTATCCGTCGGCGATCTCGGCTCGGCGGCGGCAGGAATGAGGAAAGTGGGGCTCGGCAGCGGCAGGAGGGGGTGGAGTGGGGGTGGGGTGGGTGGGAGGGGGAGGAGGTGGATATATAGGGTTAGGGGGCAGGGGCAAATTCGTCTTTTCTGTCCTAACTATGGGCGGCAAATAGTAAAACGACGGGCGGCAAATAGCGATTCAGAAATTAAACCCTTTGTCCATCAAGACCAAATCCCCTTCTCCCGATTCCACTCCTCCACTGCCTCCTCCTTCCGTGTCGTCGCTTGCGTCGCTTCCACCTCGACTGGGTTGGTGTTCTTCTTGTTCTAATGAATCGTTGACAGGAAAACAAGGTGGAAATCAGAGAGGTATGAAACACACCTTATCAGATGCATGAGAATGGGAGTGGTGTTTAGAATGAGATTTCTTGGAGCGTGGAGCCCTGGCCGGCTTTTTAGTGGGATCAGGATGAAGCTCGGGTTTGGCAATGATTTCGATTTCATATTTGTGTTTGAGGGAGTTTGATTTTAAAGAAGAAGAAAGTGATGAGAGCTCCGAGAAGCACAATAGGGAGAAGAACGTCCATTTCGAACAAAAAGGATCAGAAGCTGAATCGCAATCGATTGTAGAGAATCCGCAAGCGGTTTTGTTGTCAAATTGAAATTGGAATCGAAGACGAAAGAGTGATGATTCTAATTTTTGCTACTATGGATTTGTAGAGATACTGCCGCCGTCTACGGCTGAACGCTGAAAGGAAGGCTGATGCTCTGTTTCCTACAAAGGATCCTCAGGGGAAGGGAAAAGGTGGAGGAAGGGAAAGGGTTTGCTGAGGAAGGCAAAGAGGCATAAATGATTTATTTATTATGTTTTTGTGATTATATTTTTTTAATTAAAATATGACGTGTCGAGTGAGTTGACAGTCCAATAAACGTACTGTTAAAATAACTAACGGTGTTAGTAACGCCGTTAAAATTTGTAACGGAAATGGCTATATTTGTCATTAAACTTTCAAAAGTCTGGCTATTTTCGATATTTCTCCAAAAGTGGCTATTATTATCACAAACGTTAAAATTTTGGCTATACAAATGAATTTTACCTATAATTTATTACCCCATCCCAAAGCGGACCTTTACCCCAACTTTTTTCCCCCCTACAAGTTAGGTTTACCCCAACTTGTGTAAACCTAAACTCACATGGCCACCGCACCAATACCCTTTTTCTGCATGCCCTACCTACTGATCTGATCCATACCATACCATTCATTCATGTAAATGTAAATAATCACATTCACAGCTCACAGGCCACAGAAGAAGAAGAAGAGAAAAAAGGAGGCCCGCTATCATAAAATTCACAGAGCTTGGTGGATGGCCAGATTTCAATCAATGCCCCTTCTTACTAATTAATTTAATTAATTACTCACCGTACGTAACACATAAACAACAGCTTAATTACTGCTTAATCATCAGCAGTTCCAACATCAAAGACGAATCATTTTGTTAATATATTATCAATGTCATGCATACAAACATTGTTTAATTCATGGGAACGACAGAAAGGACTACTAGTAAACCGTAATGTACACATCATTAACTGCTGTACATCCCAACACAAAGGTTATCAAACCGACTCAAGTCATGTCTTTTGCCTCGCCCTCTTTTTGTTTTACTCATAAGTTTTAATCTGATGATTTGAGATTCAATGTTCTTATTCGGTCATTTCATTCCCAAAACAACAACAAATTATCGTATCGCTGGAAGTCAGAAAAAATGGAAAGATCACTGATTTTTTCGGTGTTACTCAACCACCAATTACAACTCAAAATACCTTGTTGTAATCCATATATGCATTGCCGATTCCGAATCGAACCTGATTCGCAACCGGCCGATCTCCCGGTGGTTTAACAACCTTGCCCCCACACTCTCCATCTCCCTAGCTACCACACCATTCTCCATAATTCATACTACTAAACACAAGAGGAGAGAAATGACGCCATACGCCCATACCCTTACTTTGCTTTTTACCTCTTCCCTCGAGTCAGGGTCAGGTCTCGTTAATTTCCCTCTCTGTTTGGTTTCAGTCTCCTCTGTAGCTTCGTCCCCCTCTCTTTTCCTTCACGTGACTCCCTCTGAGCTTGCAATTCCGACAATATACTGCCTCACCTAGATTAGATTACACCCCTCTTTGTCACCTAGCGCTTCCTTCTCCCTCCCTAAACCCTCTCCGCCATGGCCAATCATCCTCTCCACCATCCCTAAACCAACCACCATTCCTCCACCGCCACCCACAACAAAATGACCTTCAACACCCACCTTCTTCTCCTCCTCCTCCTCCTTCTACCCGCTTCATCTTCCCCCTCCCCGCCTCCTTCCGACGCCGAATCCCTCCTCGCATTCAAATCCAAAGCAGATTTACACTCCACCCTCCACTACTCCCACAAATCCTCCCCCCAGCTCTGCCTCCACTGGCAAGGCGTCCGCTGCCTCCAAAACCGAATCACCCACCTCGTCCTCCAGAACCTCCTCCTCGGCGGCGTCTTCCCGGCCAACACCCTCACCGCCCTCGACCAGCTCCGCGTCCTCGGCCTACAAAACACCTCCCTCACCGGCCCAATCCCCGACCTCTCCAACCTCCTCAACCTCAAATCCCTCTTCCTCGACCACAACTACTTCTCCGGCTCTTTACCCCCTTCCCTCGCCGCCCTCCACCGCCTCCGCACCATCGACCTCTCCCACAACAGCCTCTCCGGCCCCTTGCCCCGATGGCTCGCCTCCCTCGACCGATTGAACTCGCTCCGCCTCGAGTGGAATCGATTCAACGGCTCCATCCCGCAGCTCAACCAGTCCTCCCTCCTCGCCTTCAACGTCTCCCACAATGTCGACCTCAATGGAGCGATTCCCCTCACCCCTACGTTCCTCCGACTCGAGATCTCGTCCTTCTCCCTAAACCCTAACCTCTGCGGCAAGATCTTGAAAAGGGAGTGCCATCCCGGAACTCCCTTCTTCGGCTCCCCGTCGCCGTCACGCCCGACGGCGCCGGCGGCGCCATCGGGCCAATCCGCGGAGCTCCGCGGCGTCAATTTAACTCATCCGAGCCGAGATCCAGACCACCACAAGAGGAAATCGGTGATTATCGGATTTTCTGCGGCGGTTTTCGCGATTATTTTGTCGTCGCTGCTGCTCTGTTTCGCGGTGGCGATTAGGAGGAGACGGAGGAGCCAGAGCGAGTTTTCGTCGCCGGAGAAGGCGGCCGTTGTGCTCGACGACGCCGTGTTGCAGATAGACCAGCAGGAGAGCGAGCTGGAGGAGAGAGTGAGGAGGGCGCAAGGGATGCTTCTGGCTGGGAAGACGAAGAGCGGGAGCCTGATGTTCTGCTGCGGGGAGGAGCAGCTGTATACGCTGGACCAGCTGATGCGAGCTTCGGCTGAGCTGCTGGGGAGAGGCACGGTGGGGACCACCTACAAGGCCGTGCTCGACAGCCGTCTGATCGTCTGCGTCAAGCGATTGGACGCCGTCCGATTAAGCAGCACCAGCAAGGAATCGTTCGAGTCGCACATGGAATCGGTGGGCGGGCTCCGGCATCCCAATTTGGTTCCGTTGAGGGCTTATTTCCAGGCGAGGCAGGAAAGGCTTCTCGTCTACGATTATCAGCCCAACGGCAGCTTACACTCCCTCATCCACGGTAAGCAGCAGCCCATCTTTTTATGGGCCCACGGCCCAGTATGAGTTGGTCAACGTTGTTTGACTGGAGAAACTTTACTGAATTGTTTTTTTTTTTTTTTTGTGTTGGTCGGCGGCCAGGTTCCAGATCGGCGAAGGGGAAGCCGATGCACTGGACGTCGTGTTTGAAGATAGCGGAGGACGTGGCGCAGGGGCTGGCTTATATACACCAAGCGTGGCGGCTGGTCCACGGCAATTTGAAGTCAACGAACGTTTTGCTCGGGCCGGAATTCGAGGCGTGCATCGCCGATTACTGCCTCGCCGTGCTCGCCGATTCTTCTCCGCCGGCAGAGGAAGACCGGGACGCGGCGGCGTACAGGGCGCCGGAGATTCACAATTCGGAGGGAACAGGAGAGGCGGCGACGACGAAGTCCGATGTGTATTCGTTTGGGATTCTGCTGATGGAGTTGCTGACGGGGAGGGCGCCGTCGGAGCTGCGGCGGATGGCGCCGGAGGAGATGGCGGAGTTGGTGAGGGGCGGCGGAGGTGGGATGGAGGAGGAGGGCGGGGGAGGGAATGTGAGGATGGAGATGCTGCTGGAAATGGCAGTGAGGTGTAGGTCGGCGGCGGCAGAGCAGAGGCCGACGATGTGGCAGGTGTTGAAGATGTTGCAGGAGGTTAAGGAGACGGCGTCGGTGGAGGATGATGGAGCGGAGGTAGTTACAAGGAGTGAGGATGGGACGTCGTCGACGTCGGTTTAAGTTGGTTGTTTGAAGGATTAGCTTGTAGTGTAGACTGTAGACTCTAATTGGTTCAGTAGGTGATGTATAATTCCTCTTGTCCTGCATTTTGACTGGATATTATTTTGTTTCCGGGTACAAAAATGGATTGAGCTTGAGCGGCAGATTTTTTGATGTAGCTAAGAACGTTAGGCCGCAAGAATTGTTGAGCTTGCAAGTCCAGCTCAAGGAAAACTGAAAACCAGGGGGCAAAGTTATGAATGGATTGTTTACCAAGGGGCAAAGTTACCATGAACCCTCTTCCTCTATTGCCGAGTCTGCTGCATTAATATTATAGTGGCGCGTTGGCTGATGCCGGTTGAGATTTTGGAGGAGCCTGAGCTGCCTTGTGAATGGAGGGTATAGAATGGCAGGAATGTGTCAACTTAAGCAGCTGCTGGAATACAGAAGGTAGCCCTTGGGCTGGTAGTTGGTGTGTTTGTGTATACCATAGGTTATATCTTCCAGGTTAAGAAAGTGCTTCAAATTTTGCCAGTTCCTTTGTTCTCTCTTTTCCATTGAAGAAGATTCCTTCCTAAAGGTGTGAAGAGATTGTAGAGGTCCAGAATTACTGCGCATGGGTTAATTGCACTTTTTGTACAAATAAGGATGTGAAGAGATTGTAGAGGTCCAGAATTCCTCCTAGCCTAAAAATTTGTATATGATGCTGCTACTGCTAGTCTGCTACTGGCTACTGCTACATTGAACAAGTGATGAAGAAGTACTGGACTAAAGTTCTGTGCATGGGTTAATTGCACTTTTTGTCCCATTACTATGTCTTTCTAACCAACAAGTCCCTGTTAAGTGTTAATTACAGTTTGCAGTGAACATCGTATGGTACAAATACTTGTTTGTCAAAATGATATGGTATATCAATTGTTACATATTTCGATCATAAAATGTACCCCAAACAAGAAGCAGACTACAAGGCAATATATCTTGAAGTTAATTTTCCTTTTGTACATATAAGATGATGACATATATTGCTGTCTTCTTACATATCCACACTGCTAAAACAAATCTCCGTTCACAAAGAATATCCCCTCTTATCAACTTTTGTGCTTTACACACTAAAATAATGGCACAAATTAGGCAGATACAAAAAGAAAAAAGAACATTACACCTAATAGTAGGACCAAAAACAAACACAAGGCAGAGAGATCTTCTTCTTCCTTGTGCAATTTTTGTGCGGACATCCTTGATGAGAGTGTTTCCATCCAAGGTGTTGGGTTATTGAACAGCGAACTAGGTATATTTGGCAGAACATAAGACATCTCGCCAGTCGAACTGCGTTTTCCTCAGTTCTTCATTAGTATATATATGATCACGGGGCAGCATCACCAAACCAATGCTTTACAAAGATGCTCCCCAGCAGCATTAGAAGTATCAAACCCTAGCTTCCTTTCAAAATCAACCCATCCATCTCAGCTACAAGCATAGCTCGCTCCCTCTATCATGTCAGAACATTGAGGAATCAACATCACGATCGACAGCAGAGTGAAAATGCAATGGAGAAGCATTTTGAAACAAAGATTACCTCCGATAGAAGCGCATTAGAACCACACTTATAGCTCTAAGATGGAGAGATTATGGTGAGAGTAACCCAAGTTGCTCACAGCTCATGACACACGTGTTCGGTACTGTACACGGTGCTTCGTCCTTGTAATTGTCCCGTCACTGAGCCTGATTGTCTCGGATAGCCTCCATGGCTTCTGCCATTTCCACTTGAATTGCAAGAGCCACTGATGATGACTTCTCTTCCATCTCCACAGCTTCCCACCTTGGCTTGCAACTGCTAGTTTTCTCGTTGATGCTTGCCCCAGCGGTACCATCTGCAAACATCAGCAGAAAGTTAAATACTGTGCTAATCCTGAATGTAAAGATGGCAAGGGGTGGTGGGTTGGTGGACTTCCAGGTCTAGTTTGAATGTGCGGGAGGTTTGTTGGTGAATTGTTGGCATTCTTCTGAAAATTTGATGTAGTTTGGAGAGCACTTAGCGTTCAAGCGGGGAAATAAAAGAAAGATACTAACTTTTCTCGATTGGTCTATAAAAGCTGCAGATTCTCTGACTGGGACGTTCACTATTCCTGGTGTATATTTTAGCTGTTTCGGTGCTGGCACAGATACTGGAGACAAGGGACTGCTCATCATTTCATCAGCACCGTGTTTTAGTGAATTGGGCGGGGTTCCTTGTTCATGGCCAGCCTGAAAAATGGTCATCATCGTCAGAAATTGTTGCCCAAGTTGGGTTCATAAATTTTGTTGCCGAATCATGAATGCTTCCATATTTACCCCTACTGAAGCTGCTGTAGCCAAAGCAATAGCAGCTGCTTGTTCTCTCAACCTCAGCTCCTTCTCGACTTCCTTTCTTCGAGTCTCGCTTTGACGCAATAGATTAACAAGTTCTTTGAACTGTTCCTTCATTTCCTTGATATCCATATCCTTCTCCCACATTTGGCACCTATTGTTAGACATCCAAACATTTGAATGAGTGTTTCATTCTCAGGTTACCTCATAGAGGCTTATATGCATGAAACTTAAAATTTATGGCATCCATGGTCAAGAAAGATCGAGCACCTTGCATCCCCCAGAGAGTTGAACATGTGCTGAAGCAAGCTCTTGGCCTCTCCCATGGACCTCAACTGGTTCCAACGCCCACGGGTGGTGAAGCTGCGTTCACGCTCTTCTGCTTCTGAAAGTTGTGAAGCCATAGCCACGAGAGAGTTGGATGATATGTTCAACATGCTCTCGAGTGAGGCTATTCTGGACATTCTGGCATTCGGTGACATGGATGAAGCCCTGAAGAGAGAAGAAAGAAGAACTGGTTCAATATACTGAAGCATTTTTTTTCATTCATCGATGCAATCACTTCGATAACCATTGTACCTAGCAAATCCATTCTTTCCCTTTGGAGGGGTTAATCCTTTTGAAGCTAGCTCATCCACCTGTCTCAACACAGCAAGCTCTTCGCCCAGTGCAGCTCGCCTGAATATGAACACCACAGTGAGATTTAGATTATGAAGTAGACGATCCAAAGCTCTAAATTGCTGGCTACAGAATGATTTCTTACACTTGGCTTTGCTTCTCATACTCAAAGCGAACTTCATGAACATTCACCATGACTTCTAGCTCATGATCAAGCCATCTTTGTAGAGATTTTTCATTGCTCTGCAATAGAGAGTTTCAAAGATTAAATTTTAAACCAATTCTCCATGATGGCTAAGCAAAGAAGTTTCCTCGGGAAGGGAGAAAAGAAATAGAAAGTACCTGTCCATTGGCTACATGTCCATTGGAAAGACCTGGCAAATGTAATATGACCAAGTCATTTCGTTGGAAAGAATGAGAAGAAAGCTATTGGAAAGAGTTCTGTTACAGATAGTGGCATGTAATGAACAAGTACGAAAGAGATAATCGGTTTCTACCGTTTTCACGTGGAGAAGATTTTCGGCCTTCAAGCAATTCCTTTAGCCTCTTGGTAGCAACAGCAGCTTCCTCTGTTTTTCTTTGCAGAACCTGTAAAATGCAAAAGTTGTCTATGTCAAACAGTAGACAGCTTTACAATCACAATATTTCTAATATTGATAGTGAAATACTGGGGGGCATTGTAAGCTTGGAAGAGGCTCACCATTTTCTGGCGCTGGTTTATTGCTTGTAGCTTATGCCTTTCGTATTCATTTCTTCTCCCCTCCTTGCGTAGCTACAATGGAACAAAAGCATATACAAACTGCTTTAGAGCAAAGTACAGCTGAGAACTAGACATGTCAAAACCCAAACAACCTTCTGTACTGATCAAATCCTTTACAGCAGCAGTATATTCTCAAGCGAGTTTGAAATGATACCTGAAGCAATTCCTTTTCTCTAGAGGCCTTCCATTGTCGAAATTGTTCCGCCTCTTGCTTCATTCTGTGTTGCAATTGAACCTGTGCAAGCAAGAAAAAAACAAGGACACATACACAGAGATTAAGCAAAATGCCACGAAAAAGGTACAATTCAGACTCTGAATAATTGAAGGTGTCTATCTGACCTTCTGTGCCTTTATAGATTGTATCTCTTCTTGCAATTTCTTTGCCGCTTCATCGCTTTTTTGTTTCTGCTTCAAAAGCTGGACCTGGCTCTCCTGTTTCTTCTTCAGATCTGAAATCTGGAATTACAGCAATTTACAAAGCTTGTTTATAACAACTTCAACATGAAATGGCTAAACACTCTCTCTGAAAGAGAAAGATATAACAAACCTGTGTCTCTAATGTCTTCAATTTCTGGGAGTGAACATCTTGCAATTTCTGAGCATGCCCATCCGAGCCAGCTGAGAGATTTTCGATTTCAGCTAGCAAACGGTCTCGCTCTTGCTGCAGTCAAAATAAGCAGTCCGATCAAATGAAACTTGACTAGCAAGATAAAACAATAAAAAGGTTTCTAGGTGCAATCTTAAACCTGCACAACTCTTTTCTCATCCTCCATTTCCATTATTTTCTTGCCGAAGTGTTGCTTGAGTGCTACAGTGTCGAAACCTCCAACAAGTTTCATCTCCGACTGCTCATAAATTTAAGATAACAACAAACATCAGAAAACTGCAATGCAAGCTTTAAGTGGAATTTTGGACTAGTTGAGATTAGATCGTAGATGTACAAGTATTAGCACGTAAGGTCTTTTGTGCATGTTTCAGCAGAAAGTATCACCTGGAAAAGAAAAACATACCTCTTTCTCTTCCAAGCGCCTGTTCAACTCGTGCAGCTCCTTGTCCATTGTGCTTTGGAGAAGCGTGTGCTCCCATTCTTTAGCTACTTCATCATCAATTTCTCTAGTATCGCTCTGTACTGTTTCAACCATTTGATAGTCTGATGCTTCTAGACTGCGTAAGCTCCTTTTGAGTCCCTCACCTTTTACAGAACATATACTAGCGTCCTGAAAGGAGGGGAAAAAATGAAATTTCTACATTCAATCCCTACAGCCTACCTAATGTTACATTGGTTTTATTCAAATTAACAGCAAGCTTAATAAAAGAAAAGGCCATTAAAAGAATACAAGGAGTTCGTAACATACTTGAACATCTATGTCACGGGGATCCACAGCAGCACACCTGCTGCGATATACATGAAGCTCTCTACAGAGATCCTCGTTTGTAGATTCAAGCCATGCGATTCTTTCCTTGAGAACCTACATCATGAGAGATCTCTTAGACCAACTATGCAGTGAAATTATAAGGAATGCAAGATAGTTTAGGTCATCATTTAAACATACTTGCACTTCATCGGATGAAGATCCTCCTCGGGCACAGAGTTCTGCCTGAAGATACTCCAGCTGTTGCCGCATTTTAAGCATCTCACTTGACATTGGATCTCTATTGACCTATGAAAACAAGAAGATGCAAAATGGATGTTCAATGATAGGTTTGGTACAAACAATAGATTGCATTTCCTAAATTATTGCCAGGTACTTACAACAGGCTTGTTTTTAATATTCCGAGCACGATTCGCATACTTTAGAGTGTTCAGGGTTTCCTCTGCATTTATATCAGCAGGGCTAATGCAAGCTGGGAAAAGCAAGAGATGCATTTTCACAATGTTAGAGAAATGCATTTAAAAATAAGTGGTAGAAAAATAAGAAGACAAATGCATGCAAAGCTACCTATCATGCAAGTTCTGCTGTTACCGCCAAGCGAGTCCTGCAAAAGCCGAGTCAATTTACTGTCCCGATAAGGAACATGAAGACCTTCTTTCCGCTTTTTCTCATCCCCAAGTGCGCTGATCACATTGCCAAGTGCCAAAAGCCCCTTGTTGATGTGAATGCCTGTTTGTATAAATAGAAAAAATTCATAAGTTCCATCTTGAACAAGAATTTATCAAAACATAATTAAAAATAAATAAATGCAAAAAACAACCTTCCTTAAAGCGCAAGCCATCTGAACCAGTCCTCTTGGCCCTTTCAGATCCTGCTAGATCTACCAAATGCAACTTAGCGCAAAGATACTCATCGTTCATCCCATCGTTTTGACTCCCATCTCCAGTAGAGAGTGAGTTGTTTTTCTGCATTTGCTCCAGCGTGATGGTGAAAATAGCGTGGGAACGGCTACACCAACAAATGAAAACAATCGCCCCAAATGATTAAAACCGGCAAAGAGAATGTTAGTATCATCTTTTCATTATCTCTTACTATCTCCTGGATCTTAGACTTACTGTGGAAGCCAGCTATTGTACTCCATATAGGAATAACTTACCTTGATTGGTTGTTCATATTTGTACTCCCAGTTGCCCTGCTCAACGATCCTTGCTCTAGGTAAGCGGCCATTTCCTTCAAACTGCCAACACTAACTTCCGTGGATCCTGCAAGCGTTATCACGCCGTTTGAAGATTCTCGAATTTGTATTGGTGGCTTTCCTGGCACGTTTACTTTCCCCGCATGTCCATTGGGAGATTCTGCTTTGTGCAGACACGAGGGATCCAGCAAGTCTCTCACTTCTTCTTTCAGAATCTGTCACACAATAGAAGAACACTCTCTCAGTTAGGTACAACCAGACACGAGTAGACAGGTAGAATTTTAGTGAAGGAAGGCATCACAGAACGTTACAACAAACCTCAATGAATGAAACATGGAGCTGGAATTCAGTTTGATGCTTCAAAGTCTCGATCTTTCCGAATAGTACACTCATCACTTGAGGAACTATTCCAGCTTGGTAGCTTTCTTTGAAACCGGTACCCATTGTATATGTCTTTCCGGATCCCGTCTGCGAATAAATACTTGCATTCAACAAATTGAACAGAAGAACAATGACACTGATGATGATTCCCATTCAAAATCAAACCTTTGAATACCTACCTGACCATAGGCAAGGACAGTAGCATTGTAACCCTGGAACAAGCCATCAACCAATGGAGCAACACACTCCTCGAACATGGCTGTCGATGGTGAACCCGTGCTCCCATAGACATGATCGAATGTAAAGGAATGTGTACCTATTTGAACCTGCACCATTAGCCTAACTGCCTTAGAACTTGGAACTGTAATTACAAAATTTGAGCTAGTAGTATACGTATGGAGGAAAACAGAAAGGAACAAAACAAAATAGCCGACACCAGAAATTGGCCGCAAAAACTTTCCCATCACAGAGAATGACCATTCAACCTTTTTCACCTGAATTTTTTTTTTTATCAAATCCAATTTCGAGAATACAAAATAGCCAAATACGGAAATGGGAAGGAGATCACTTTTCTGGGCTTCTGCACTTCCTCCCGTCATCCCACCCAAAAACTCCTACTTCGCAGTGACGGGTCAAAAAGAAACCACGACACTCTGGTAAATTTCCCGTTTTAGTATTAAAAAAAAAAAAAAAAACTACCAGCAGTGAAACGGGGAAAAAAAATAATTCCTCAAGGTTCCCACTTCCCCGCAGCTGCTGAGATCTAGATCTCCTACCACTCTGGCTCAATCCATCACCAGAGCAAGAAAGATCAAAGCTTTCTGTTCATTCCTCACTCTGCTGACCGAACAAACAAAACCCAACCCATTGCTCCATCCTTTATTTACTTTTTTTTATTTGGCGGGCATTAACTTCAGGGGGCAGTAAATAAAGGGGAGCAGACACTCTAGAGGAAAATGCCGTACCTGAGGCTTCCCAGGGACAACAGTGACGCAATCTTTACATCCTTGAGCTTTCTCGTCAGCGATGAGCGGTCTGACGTGTACCGCTACTTTTACACAACAATCCTCCCCTCCTCCGCCGCCGCCGGGAGGAGAAACAGGGGAAGGAGACGGCGGTGCATCCATCATAGAACCCCAGATGAAAGGACAGCACAAATTTCGAGCAGCAGTGAATTCAGACCACAAAGTTCGCAACTTTAGCAAGAAATCACCACACCCTTCTCCTGAATTCAGAGTTTCAGACCCAAAAATGTGAAAAAACAAGAAGTAGGGGAAAGAAGAAGAAGAGAGTAAGAGCAGCAGCTAAAAACGAGGAAATTTTGGGAAGTGGGTATTTCTAGGAAGAGAAAGACAATGTGAAAAAGGGAGGAGGAGAGGGAGAGAGAGAGAGAGAGAGAGAAAGTGATAGGGGTAGTTGGGGAAAATTAAGAATAGAGGAAAAGAGAGGGAGAAAGGAAAGAGTGAATACAGGTAGAAGGAGAAGGAGAAGAAAGGGGGAATAGAAGTAAGGCGGCAGGGGCAGGCAACTGTAACAACAGCAATGGCAACAACAACAACCACTATCATTTTCCTTAACCTTCACTCACTCACTTGGTACCTTAACTTCTTCTTCTTCCTCACCAGTCTACCACCCACTTCCTTCTTGCAGTTGTTGCTTTGCTTGCTTCCTGGTGCTCCTGTCCTTTGAAGTAACTAACTAATATTACTTGTTTATTGGTAACAAAAACTGACCAAAAAGAACTTTGAGCACACTCTTCCCCAAACTACCCCTATCCTCCCTCCTGATTCTCTCTCATTCAACGGCTTTCTCTTTTACCTTTTCTCTATGCCTAACCGAACTGGTGAAATGCAGCCTCTAAAAGCATTAACGAGTGTCTATGGTAGTGTTGGGAAACGGTGCGGTCTGGTCTAGACCAGACTATATATACGGTATATGGTCCAGATCGAGAAACTGAAGTATAGACTATAGATTATACGGTCCGGTCCAGATTACGCCTGTGCGGTCTGGTTTGGTCTGATCTAGTCCAGATAGACCACACTCAACAAAAAATGAATAATTTGTTTAGTAAACCACACAAAAAATTGAACCAATAACCAAGAAAAATAATTGTTATTTTTCTTAACACATTAATCCTAACATGCATGAATAATTTTGATACCCTAAATCTTAGTACATAAAAAAGATACAAAGTAAAAGCATCCCAACTTGGACCATAACGTCATAAACATTAAAGTAATGTCGTATGGAGACACAATTATTTCTACTCTCTGATTAAATGTGGTTGTGAATGAAGGAGGGACGAGATTCCCAAAACTAAGGTTGAGACTTGGGTGTCGTTGTGGGAGTTGGGAGAGTGGTCGAATGGGCTGTTAACACGTATTGACAAGTCAGTTGGGTCCACGGTTTGGTCCGGTAAACTGTGGTCTAGACCAGACCAGACCAAGAGATCAAAACATAAAATAATACAGACCATGGACCAGACCAGACCATACTTAACGGTCTACGGTCCGGACCAAACTGTGCGGTACGGTTTGAACCACGATTTTTCTAACGGTCTAGTCTATTTTCCCAGTCCTAGTCTATGGTGTTCTTGTTGGCTCCATTTTGTCCTTTTTCACCACTCTTCTTTACTCTACTCTTGTGACCTCTGCTCAGCTGAGCTAGGGTGTGGAACAGGTTGGTCTGTCCGGATTGCACCTGATTAAACCGACGTTTATATCAAATTATATGGAATTGAATATAATGTGATTTGATCTTTGATTTCAGAAATTTTATAAATATTGAAGAAAACAGTATCGAAGTATCATTTAGATCAAATTAAAACAAACCACGAGTAATGTTGATTCGATAGTTGATCCTAAGATCTTTTTTATTTTACTTTTGGACGGCGATTCTTATTAGCTTGGTCCGGACCAAACCAAATAGTTATACACCCTGACTCCATATATTTAGGTTGGGGGAGTTATTACGGTTTTGCCCCTTTAAGCATGTCCTTCACTCCATGTTTTGGAAAGCTTACTCCTTCCATTTTCTACTATTTCACTCCAACAGTAAGTACTTCACGCCTCTCCCTTTCAGTTTTCCTTTGTGTTTCTTATATAGGACGCGTGGTAATTTCCTCTCTAAGCTTTTAGACAAGTTGTATCCTGTTTTTCACTACGGGTGATTCTTCTTCATTGGAGTTGTTTACCATCACCTTTTTTTATTGTGTGTGATTTTTTCAATAAAAGAGGCCTCAACAAAAGCCAAAATGGTAAAAGAAGAGAGAGAGAGAGAGAGAGAGAGAGAGAGAGAGAGAGAGAGAGAGAGAGAGAGAGAGAGAGAGAGAGAGAGAGAGAGAGAGAGAGAGAGAGAAGTATCCCAGAAAAGAGAAAGAACAGTGCACGTGATCGCAGAATCATGACAACCACCGTCTCCCACCACCACCGGCCACCGGCGGGATTCTGACTGTCAGAAGTTGGAGCACGAGGGGGCTAGAGAGAGAGAGAGAGTCGAGCGTGGAAGCAGCAGCAGCAACTACTAGAATGTTTTTTTTCCCACTCTTCATTTTTCTTCTCATTTTTTGCTTGTTTATTCATTTCAGAACCACCAATTTTCCAACGTGTACATGATTTCCTCTCTTGGGGTTATTAGAAGTAGGGATGGCAAAAATATCCGTAACCGTGGATATCCACCCGAATCCGACCTAATCGGGTTGGGTAAAACCCGAACCCGAAGCATTTTTCATGGGTACGGGTAAAACCCGAACCCGAATATTGCGGGTAATGGGTGGGCATGGTTATCTCACTATCCAACCCGAACCCACCCGATTATACACATGCATATGTATTTTGTCTAGAAATAATCATTATGTTTCTCTAGAATATTTTATATTTAGCATATAAATATAATATTTTCATGAGGTTATGTTGTTTTAATTAATTTTCGTCATTCTAGTGAATTATTGTCGTACTTTTCCTCTTACGTAATGTGAGTATACGTGTGAATGTTAACATATTGGTTGGAATTATAAGGAGAAATTATTACCCATGGATAACCATGGATACCCGAAACCCGAACGGGTATGGGCATGGTTTTGATTTTCTACCCGTTTCTCGTGTGGGTACGGGTATGGGTAAAACCCGAACTATATTGGGTAGGGTAACGGATATGCACTATCCGCGCCCAACCCGACCCATTGCCATCCCTAATTAGAAGGTACAATGATTTGTGTACAAACCTCCATTCTCCCTCCCTCTCTCTCTCTCTCTCTCTTCTTATTTTTCCTGCCTTTCTTCCTTATTTCCCCTTTTCCTTGGGGGATCTTTATTCGTTGTTTTGCTTCTTCTCCTCCACATGCAACAAAATCTCACATGCATCGAACCCCCTTTTTTTATTTCTTAGGGTTATAGCTGTATTTTATGCATCGCTCTCTCAGACAAGGAAGCCTCCATCACCCAACCTTAACCAAGCAAAGTAATAAAGAAACATAATCCCTTTTTTTCTTCCCCATCAAAGACTGCAGCTTACTTTCTCTCTTACATATGCTTGGCTTTCTTTTTTGGGCACAATTATGTGTCCATAGAGAGAGAGATCAGTCACAGCGTGACATAATTGACACTTGAACCGCCTTTTTCTGTCACTAATTAAACAGCATAAGACTAGAGAAAAAGGGATCCAGCACAAAGAAAGCAGGAAAGAAAAAAAAAAAAAAGGGGAAGGAAGGAACAGTGGCAAAGAACACACTCTGGTAGCGAGATGCCCCTACCACATTACCGAATCGTACCACTCATTCAAGCATACATCGTAACAATTTGATAGATAATTGTCATCGCATGCATTCAACGGTTATAAAACTAATACGAAATACGCGTATTTACGGCGTTAAAGATCCTAACCTGATGTATGGGGAGTGGAGAAGGAGAAGGGACAGAGGGAGGTGGTGGTCTCCCCCGCCATCCATCCATCCATCCATCGTCTCTTGTTGTGGTCACATGGGGGCTTTTGGTTAATGTCTGTTCTCTATCCAGGGTGGACCCTCTGACCCTAAAAAAAAGTCCCTTCCTTGCTTTGCTTTGCTTTGCTTTGCTTGCAGTGTTTTTCTGGTCTGGTCTTCTGGCAGTTCCATTAATTCTGTCTTTTGGCATTTCTCTTCGGGTTTGATTTTACTCCATCCAATTCCATGGCCATGTATATTCAACATTCAACCTCTGCTTCTCTGTCTGCTGGGCGCTTCCACATCGCCAGCACATCATCAGTTTCCCTTTTCTTATCACCATGTAAAATAAATGAGAAGAGAAGACTTGTACAGCTTTCAAGTTTCGACCCTACTACATCAAAAATAATGCATCGAAGCTGCAAAGTAAACCTTGTTGTGGTGTGCTTTGCAAATTGTCCATCCGATGCACTATTTGTAAACAAGTGGTTCAGATTAATACAAGAACCTCCCTCAACAACTCGAGTTATTGGTATAAGTTGATTCTTGACAGTATTAGTTAATATGTTGTTCCGGAGCTTACGATCTTCTTTCTAAATGTGTGAATTGTTAAGTAATGGACTGTTTGGTCTTCTCCAAATTAATGTTCTCTATGTCTCTTCAAGAAAGAAAAGATGACAATTTTACACATTCAATATTCCTTGCACATTTCCATGGATGAAAGCCTATCAAATGAGTTCGAAGCTTCCTTAAATTTATAAACAATCCCTTCTATGAGTTTCTAAGATTCTATCATACATTTCTTTCTCATAAATATATATATAATGTCGTGTTATAACATTAATTTATAGTAATAACTCGAATGTTTTTAGAAAGGTTCGACAATCAGTCTTTTGAAATCATCTGGTTTGTACATTTATAATGGCGCATTTTGTTTAGCAATAAATAAAGCTAATTTGCATTACAACATCTTGCCTATTTATTAGAGAACAACTTGAGGATCAAAAGGGGGTTTGATTTTGTACAATACAAGACTATATGTCATTCCTAAGTCATGTGTTTTTTGTTCTTTTTTTAGAGGAGAATTGATGGCTTACCTTAATTTATTGGCCTCCAGATTATAGCGATGGATGGAAAAGAAGACATCCTCAATCCACAGTCCAAAATGTATCAAACCCAAGTTCCTACTTGCTAGACTTTGGAATTGTGAAGTTTCTAATTCGAGTTCTTTTGATGGCTTCTCTTCACCAAATATCTTTTAAAACATATGCCTTATGGATACCAAATAAGGCATCATTGCCCTAACCCCACCCTTTCCTTCAAGTGCATGTATAACAACTAAACAAAATCCAGAAAAGGTCCATTACAATCCTATTCACCCAATTGTTTGTTTCCATCTCCACATCCAAAATTATAATCATTTTGGACCACATAAAAAAAAAAACTGGCCTACAGGTGATGTTGTGATGGAGTATCAACCACATTTTGGTGTCGAAGTTTGGAGCTAACAATCAAGAGGGGAAAAAAATTACCCACTTATGGGTTCGGTCTGTTGACAAACGTGTTGACTTTGGATAGTAAGCTCCTAATTCAGTGTTGATCGTAGAAATTAGAAAATATCTACCACTTACGAGACGTACCAATCAACCTATACATCTCGACTCATCGTCAACAACAAATGATTAAGGCTGGAGTTACCTT
The DNA here is from genome assembly GCA_946122785.1 of Linum tenue. NCBI lineage: Eukaryota > Viridiplantae > Streptophyta > Magnoliopsida > Malpighiales > Linaceae > Linum > Linum tenue. The sequence goes on from CAMGYJ010000003.1 coordinate 2,067,119, forward strand.
AATTTCAAAACATGGGTTGGGGTGGAAAATTTTCCTTTCATTTTCTTCTTACCATATAGATATATACACATCCAGGTGGGTAGTAGACTGCAAGTTAAGCAAAGATGAGGTGTGAAATGTAGACATCAATTCCCCCCCTTTTTGTGCCCTCTTCATGTGTCTTCCACCTTGTGACTGATATCTTTATTCACAAGCATGGTTGTCATGCCGGTGGCATGCCGGCCGGTTGAACCAGGTTCAACCGGTACCGGTCATGAAACCGGCTGGAATGCCACCGGTATGATGCTCTGGTCAATTCCGGTCAATACCGGTCAAAACCAGTCAAAACCGGGAATTTCGGTGGTCCAACCGGTATGCCAAATTCCGGATATTAAGACATACCATCGTCTTCGACTCGTCGGTAGGGTAGCCGAGGCGAAAGTGGCGCGTTAGCGGCAGGGGCAGTAGCTGATCCCACCCTTCTCTCACAACAAGCGCTACGGATTCTAAGGGGAAATCCCGATGCCGGTGGTGTTCGGTGTCTTCGCATCTTCTTCCTCCTGCTCCTCGTCGTAATCCCCTGCCTCAAGCCCACCGTCGCCCATAGCGCCGGGATCATACCACAACTTGCATTTTGCTATGATTTGTAATACCCATTGTTGGATTGATTATATAAAGAGTAATGACATTATAATATGATTCTCCACTGCCGACGGTGAAGCTCGGCATGGCGGCCAAGGCAGGGATTGTAGTCCTTCAATTATTTTTCAAATTCCTGGCCCTCGCAAACAGAGGGAGGGGATGTAGTGGTTTTCTACACAGACACTGCATTATCGTTCGTTTGTTATTAATTTAGAATGATTAATAGGACAGTTGCTTTCTAGTTAGAATAATTGGTAAAGATGGAATGAGAATATCTTAATAGTTGTGTTGCTTTTGAAATTTGGATCATGGGTTGTTTGATTTTGGAATATTTTGTCAAACCGGCATAAACCGGTATGAATTCCGGTTGTACCACGGTCGAACCATTCCACTTGTGAAACCGGCGTACCGGTATAAACCGGTTTGACAACCTTGTTCACAAGTAAGTAACGGTGAGGGCAAATGAAATGGGAACATAAATGGGAAACGAAAGCCGCTTCTGGCTTGCTCTTGATGTTGAAGCTCCAGATTCCAAGCCAAGTCTCATTTTCCCACAACCTAACTCTTCCTCCCTTTTTCCATTGCTTTTGATTATATCAACTACCAAAATTTTCTCCCTTTCTATTAAGCATGACTAGGAAAACTTCCTAGGACACGCATTAATTGAGTAGTGAGGGGAAATAGAGTATGCCATTATAATAAATCCCAAACACCCAACCATTTTTATGGTGAATTGACACCAGAACATGGAGCAAATAGAGAAATACGGTCTTCTGTTTGTTCAATTCGCTGAAAGAATGGTTCATGTCGTCTTGAATAGAGTATTCATCGTGTAGAACTTCGTTCCGAAGGTACGTAACAAGATGTCGACAATAGCAAATGAACAAGATAAGTATGATCTGCTATGATAAGGAAAATAAACCCTAATGAACAAAGCTCCTAAAAGCCTTTTTCATGGATGGGAATTTAGCCACAAAATTGGACCGTTGGCTTGAGGAGCGAGATGCAGACGAGGCAACAAACCCACACTCACGATCAGAAGATAGATGGTTAGTACTGCTAGTGGTTTGGTTGGTACCCTAAAATGCAATTAACATTAGAGGGATGAGAGGAGGGGTTAGTTTTGTCGCGACCTTAATTAAGTGGTTGGTGCTTAGCAATAACAACAGTTTAATTCAACGATCCTATGAGTGAACCAATCTTACCAACCTTAAAAGCGACTGAGATAATTAGCCTTAATTCAGTTACTATTCTAATCACCTCCATTAACCATAATCACCCTTCTTGACTCCACTTCATATACATCCACATCACATCACATCACTTTTCTCGTCTTTTTTACTCTACACCATGTTTCTCATTTCACCTCATTTCACCATGACATTGTTATGTAATTTAATTATGTTTTAATTAATTTAGTTTGTTCATTAGAATTAGGATTTTATTATTGTTAGACGTGGGTTAGTAGGGTTATTGTGTTAGTGGTTAACTAAAATTAAGGGGAGGGTTATCGGCTAACTCCCTAGTTTTTAGTTAGATTAGCTATTGGTTTACTATTTAAGAATGTGGTTAAGGTTGAAGAAGGCAGAGAAGAAAAATGTAAAAGACGAGAGTCTTGTTGGAGGTTGGCTTTCCTCGAAAAAGCTTAGGGGTTCAGTTCTCGCCATTAAAGAGAACACTTCTTTTCTACCAATCTATCTATCTTTTCTCCATTATTCTTCTTCTAATCTCGTTCTTTCTTCCTGAATCTCATTAGTGCAAAAGTGCACGTAACATTTGGTATCAGAGCTGGTTGTGCCCAATCCACCTTTCTCTATCTCGTTTTCTTCACTCCCATCATTGTTGCCCTTCTTATTCTTCTTCATTCTCGGAAACAGCCTTCCTAATCGTTCTCTTCTAAATTCCGCCTACCCTACTCTTAGCTCTATCCAACCCCCCAATTATTTGTCCATCAAAATAAGCTACGATGTCAAACAAGGCTTGAAGATTGCAACCTTGTACGAGGCAAAGTTGCTGCCTCTTGGGTAGGAGAGATCCTTCACAGTCACATGAGATAGACATTCCACATCCAGCCGTCGCCGCCGATTCATCACCACCGTCCCATGCCTCCTCCTCCGCGACAACATACTATGGCCGCCCATGCTCGCAACTCAAGTGAACTGTTCGACGTCACTCACCGCTCCCTCGGCCTCTGCTCGCTGTTGGTTGCTTCTCGACGGAATCCATGGCTGATTCTTGAGGACAAGAATCTTCCGATGGGAGATGGAATGTTATGTAATTTAATTATGTTTTAATTAATTTAGTTTGTTCATTAGAATTAGGATTTTATTATTGTTAGACGTGGGTTAGTAGGGTTATTGTGTTAATGGTTAACTAAAATTAAGGGGAGGGTTATCGGCTAACTCCCTAGTTTTTAGTTAGATTAGCTATTGGTTTACTATTTAAGAATGTGGTTAAGGTTGAAGAAGGCAGAGAAGAAAAATGTAAAAGACGAGAGTCTTGTTGGAGGTTGGCTTTCCTCGAAAAAGCTTAGGGGTTCAGTTCTCGCCATTAAAGAGAACACTTCTTTTCTACCAATCTATCTATCTTTTCTCCATTATTCTTCTTCTAATCTCGTTCTTTCTTCCTGAATCCCATTAGTGCAAAAGTGCACGTAACAGACATGAAGTTCAATATATGAGTAACCGCGTCGAATCCAGGATATAGCAGAGCATTGAGCTGCATTTGAATAGGATAGGGTTAATATATTTGTATGGTTTGAACTTTTCACATGATAAACATCCTGACAAATCTTTTCGATCTATAACATCATGACATGAACTTTACACTAAACTAACAAAATTGGTCAAACCCGAAAATTGACTGTTATCTTGGACGGTCAAACGCATTGACTAACGGTCAACGTGCCACATCACCGCCAAGTCAACACCTTTTACTTATTTTTTTTATATTTTCCACTTATTACTATTTTTTTTCTTCATTTTGAATAAAAAAATTGAAAAATGAATTTCGGATCCAGAAATGAACTTCTTGAGTAATTTTACAAGGGAAGAAAATTCATATGTCTGACTATGAACCACATGAGCGGCATAATATCGTAGCTTATTATTCATAGAAAGCATCTCATAACCTTGAAAGTCTCGAGACTAAACTCTTGAGCAAGTTTGTAAATATTGTCTTCATCAAAAGACCAGAAAGAGCTATTGGGATCTAGTGCACCACTCTACTAATGCAATATAAATGATGACTTAACAAGTTTGTAAATATTTTCTTAATCAAAAGACTAGAAAGAAAACCAGCGTTCGACGGACTAGCTGAGGAATCCGTTTCTGATGGTTCGCCTTCTCATTCTTGTTTTGTTTTTGGGGGGATTGGAGGAATTTCGTAAGTTTTCACAGGGAAGGGTGAGTTTTAGTTTAGAAGATTTTTTATTTCAATGAAACTTTATAATTTTAGTCTTTTACGTTTTAGACTTTTAGGTTTGGATATGTCCATTTGGACCATTTTCCTAATTACACAAAATGTTATCATGAAACAATATTGGGCCGACTTTTAAATAGTACTGGGATGAATACCTAAAATCGAGAAATTCATAAGCACTATACTAGCTCTAGACCCAGATGAGGGTTGTGCCCTGCCTCGGGTTAGCCCACCCCTGGATCCGTCACTGATGAGGAATATTGTAAAAACTACATAAATTTAAATTAGTATCTCTCTTAATAACTTGATTTTGTTGTGATAATTCTTTGTCTTTTTTATGATGGGGAACCCTTACCACGGTTATCACTTTGGTGACAGTGCAGGCAGACATAGACTGGTCGTTTGCTTGTAGGATTCTGAAAAACCAAAGATTTGTGTAAAACCCTGGATTTTATCATAAAAGGATTATGTGAGATTTTGTCATTTAGGATTTGTGTTGGATTTGCAAAAGTGCTTGTTTGCTTCATGGACTTTGTATTGGATTTATGTCCTTGGAATTGATTAGTTAAAGGTTGAATTTACAGTTTTATCCTTATTGACTACCATCTCCAAGAGAAGAACAAAAGCCCCTGCCCTCCACCATTACCTTCTCCATCTCCATCCAAGTTTATTTTACAGTTTAATCCGCCAACACCACTTGTTCCTTGTGGCTAGCTAACTAAATTTGTATGGACTAAATAAAAATTTGCAGCACCTTACACAAACTTGCAGTTCAAAACTTATAATGATGACAACTTTCAGCAGGTAACGCAAATTTGCAGCAGCTGCTAATAGAAATTTGTAACTTACAATAATGACAACAGAAATTTGTAGCAGCTACTTCATAACAAGAACATGTCCAAAGTTGCGGCAACTACTTCACTCGAGAATGGGAGACGGAGGCGGCTTCATACGGTGCACAAACGGGAATGTGATGGAGGCTGCTTGTCAAACCCTACAAATAACAATGAGGGCAACATCGGAATATTGGAAATATATAAGGTTACTTTTGTCATTTGCTTTTATGGATTATGGCTCTTCCCAAAATTCTACCTAAAGAGGTAGGATTTTATAATCCGTGGACCCCGCGGATTTTGATCCCACTATAATCCCTTATGCATGGGTCCCACAAGAACTAATCCAACACAATTTTTGCAACAAACATGGACTTTGTCCATAATCCCATAAGTAGGGCTGGAAGTTTGGTACCGGTATTTGGGATATACCGAATACCGTACCGAATTTGTCTATATTTGGTATTACCGAATACACGTATTATTTTGTGGGATTGGGATTGAATTTCATTTGTTATTCGGTATTAGGGATTACGGGATTGGGATCGGTATATACCGAAATACCGATCAATACCGAAATATAAGCTAGTGTGTATTTTATCCTCTCAACTAGACTCTCTCATTCACTACTACGCGGCCCTCAACCACCAAAAGTGTCATTTAATTATAAATAGATCATTACATCACTATTTCACACTAATATTAGTCGTCTCTCAACCTCAAATTCGTCAAATTAAAGATTACCAATTACAAGAACTTGAGATGTTAGCTCTAGGCAACTCAAGACGATTTGCTTAGTCTCTATGCCCTAAATTAAACAATAAAATCTAATTTATATATTTAATTATTAATTGCAATGGTAATTAATTATGTATTCGATAATACCGATTGGGATACCGAAATTATTTAGGGATTGGGATTGGGATTGATTTTAGGGTGTAATTCGGTATTCGGTATTTCGGTATTTGGTATTGGGATACCGATACCGTACCGATTTCCACCCCTACCCATAAATGTGATTTTTAGCCCAAAATCCTTGATCAAAATCCCAATAGCAAACGACACCCTAAGTGTGAAGGGAGTACAACCACGCTTTGTGTCGTACAACTCACCATTGAGAGTACGACCACACTTTATGTGCTACAACTCAACCAACCACCTTGGCGCTAAGATACATCTCTACCTGGGAATGCACATGAAGGGATCAATGTTGCCATTGGGGTTTGAACACACACCTTGTGTATGCCGAATTACCAACTGAGCTAGTCCTCGTTCGCTGATAAACTTAGAGATCTCATCCTTAAAATGAAAGTAGCTTTCGATATCAATAGTTGATTCAACAATTATCGAAAAGAAGAAGTTGATTGAAACACAAGATAGGATGGTTTGTGCAAAACTTCAAACTCCACAAATCGATTTCTATTTGAAGGGTGCATGTAACTAGATAGATGTCAGCATGCTATGATCTTCCAGCTTCTACGTATACAGAAACGACCTAAGATTTATTTCTAAAAAATCTTCCAAAACTCGAATTATTTGAACAAATACTATCCGTTACCGATTTCCGCTCGAACCCCAATCTACACTCCTAAACTTGTTTTTTTTTTCTGGGTTGTAACGAGAAATGAAGGAATTGTTGTGTCCCCAGCTTGGAGGTCGGGAATTAAGGAAGCCCATATATTGAATGTCATCTGTACTTGGGATGTAAGAACACCAACAACACTAGGAGACAATGACCAGAATCTCACTCTTGTTCTTTTCCTTCTGTTAACTTAGTAGATACTTCTTTTCTCTTTGCATAATATTTGTTGCACATACACTATATCAGAACATTAAGAATACCAGCGAGGCCCATCATCGATCATGAATCATGATGTTCTATAATATCAAGGCCACGACAAACAAAAGCCCCCATCTCTTCCCAATCCCATCCCCTGTTTCTCAAAAAGGTTCCTCTGCCTCTGCCACCTTTCTCGACTGCGTGTCCCAATTAGTTTTCAATCTTAATACTACTTAACTCTAAATAACAATATAATATCACTGAAAGAAAGAAACAAATTAAGGAAGAAGAAATCGGGATCCAATAAGATTTTGGCCACAGACGAAGGGAGGCAGAAAGAAAAATGGTGTAGCAGCAGGAGCAGAGCCAAAAAGCCATTGAAAAGAAGGAGGGCGATGTCAATAATCGATTGATATCTATAACTCAAGTTGTCGGTATAGGTATGTGGCATGTGGTATAAAATTTATTGTTGAACATCTCCTAACAATTCGACTTATTGGTTACCAATTAGATCATGATATGATATCAAAACCTTTAGTGATCTAGAGGTCATCTGTTTGAATCTTGGCGACCATATTTCGCACATTATTCAAATCTATACAAACTCCAAACTCATATGGTGACTTTCGTTTGAGCACACGAGGAAGGTGACGAGTTATGGCCACCCCTAGCTTGTGAGCCAGCTCCACCACTGAACAACTGGACATGGATTGTAGATTCCAAGCTAAGCCATATCAGCTTTTTTGCCCTTTTCATTGCCACCAAAATTCATAGAGAAGGATCACTGCTTAGCTTCAACAGCTGGTGAATAGTTCCTCTTTAACCCTTTACAATTGTATGGTCACTCATTTTGTGTTCTTTCTACTGCAGAGGCCCATGTGAAGGAGGGATCACAATTCACATGCCCTCCCACTACCCAAATTTGGCCCTCTGTTTTTCAGCTTAACTTTACATCACATACATATTCTACCCAACCAAATACCCACACCACACCCTTCTTTCTTTCCCTCTGTTTTTTCCCCTTTTCCACATCTCTGCTTAATCCCAAATCCCAAGTTTTAACTGGCTACCCAGCAATCTTAAAACCGAATCAGAACCCAATTATTAACTCTAATCAATCAGAAAAGTCCCCTCCCCTGCATGATCTTGAGCCCTAATCTCACTAACTAATAGAAGTCATGATGGCAGAAGTGGTCCTCCATTGTCGAACTCATCAAAAGTTATAAAGCTAAATTCTTTTTTTTTTTTTCAAGAACGTCTATTCTCATGTACCCAAATGGGCGATGGAGTCGCTTTTGATTTTATGACCATAATGGAGTGTCTAGGCTAAATATGAAAGAAAAGCCAGAGTAGTAGTCCCCCACACAGAGAGGCCATGAGGGACAGAACAGAGCCCTTAAGAGTTAGGGCATCCCCTAAAGTTGAAAACTTTGGCCCTTTGAAAAGGAGGCTAGGGCTTCAGCTTCAGCTCTCTCTCTCTCTCTCTCTCTAACTAGACATGTCATGTGCTGCCTAAAATTCCCAGTGATCATCACGTTAGTACACTCATATGTGTGATTGCGTCAAGATCTGGACTTGCTGATGTTTTATCCCATTCCCACTGATCTCCTCATTCCTAATAATTTTGCCCCATTTTGTTTAAACTTAAACTCGTACTTCGCACTTTCTAATACGTTAAATTAACTTTTTTTACTAGATGGAAATTTTGCATGAGATAGTAGGACTCGAATACATTCACGTTTTATCATGATATATTGTTGGACTACAAGTAGGCTCATATATATATATATATAATTAACCTAAGTCTTTTATACTTTAGATTACTAGATTAACTGATACCGCTGCTAACTGAGTAAAACCTTCAAAACAATAGTTGTTAGACATAAGTGGCCACACACGTCATAAGTAAAAATGAGTCGAAATAATCCCAACAAAACCTTCTTAATTAATTTCTCTTCACATGATGCAAACAACATACATCTTGATACCAATTGAGACTATAACGTGTGATGATCCATAGATGATAGATATGTTATGTTTTTGTGGTGGCTTTGAAGGGGAAGAGATTTCTTGATTGAATTCTTCACATCGGAGTGGGGTTGAGTTAGGCATATAATTGATCAGAATGGGCCATTTTGAAGCTGAATTTTCTTTTTTTCTGCTGCTGATAATTGAGTACAGCAGTCTCAAAAAGTCATAGCAATTGAGAAAAAGAGAGCAGTGGTGGCTCATAAATTGCAATGTGGGAAGTCCCACAACTGGAAACTGTCCCTAAACTCCAATGAGTGTGTGTGTGTGTGTGCCCCTTTCTTTTCCAATGTGTTTTCTTCGTTGTCAAGGAGGGAGGGAGGGAGATGGGCTCTAATCTACTTTACCTTAGCTGATTGCATTTTGCATTAATGGGTCTCCACTCGACCTCTGCTCAACGCCTCCTCCTTCCCGAACACCAAACAGAGCATTTAATTAGTAGGGCTTGTGTGGGCTTTTATGGTCCCAGGCTTGGACCACTTCTAGAGATGGGCTACTGCCGTGTACCTTTACATTCCTTGGACCTTAAATGGGCCTGTTGCCCATTAATGCAGAGCCCTTGCTGTACCGTACGGTAGGGCTGGGAAAATAGACCAGACCGTTAGAAAAACCGTGGTCCAAACCGTACCGCACAGTTTGGTCCGGACCATAGACCGTGAAGTATGTTCTGGTCTGGTCCATGGTCTGTATTATTTTATAATTTGATCTCATGGTCTGGTCTGGTCTAGACCGCGGTTTATCGGACCAAACCGTAGACCCAACTGACTTGTCAATACGTGTTAACAGCCCATTCGACCACTCTCCAAACCCCCACAACGACACCCAAGTCTCAACCTTAATTTTGTGAATCTCTTCCCTCCTTCATTCACAACCACATTTAACCACAGAGTAGAGATAATCGTGTCTCCATATGACATTATGTTAATGTTACAACCACATTTCACCACAGAGTAGAGATAATCGTGTCTCCATATGACATTATGTTAATGTTTATGACATTATGGTGCAAGCTGGGATGCTTTTACTTTGTATCTTTGTTATGTACTAAGATTTAGAGTATCAAAATTATTCATGCATGTTAGGATTAATGTTTTAAGGCAAATAACAATTATTTTTCTTGGTTATTGGTTCAATTTTTTGTGTGGTTGACTAAACAAATTTTTCATTTTTCGTTGAGTGTGGTCTATCTGGACTAGACCAGACCGAACCAGACCGCACAGGCGTGGTCTGGACCAGACCGTATAGTCTGTGGTCTGGTCTATGGTCTATACTTTAGCCTCTCGGTCTGGACCGTAGACCGTATATATGGTCTGGTCTGGACCAGACCGCACCGTTTCCCAGCCCTACCGTACGGCAATGATTATGTGCTCTACTAGTACAGGTGGCCTGCTTGTTCTGACCATCAAAACACAATTCATACTACTACTCTAATTTTGCTTGTAGATTATCTTGTCAGCCGACAAATGTATGTACCATGGTGTTGGGCTGCCAAACCTCAAGGACAAGCATGAGAGGAGAGGAGATGAGATTATGGATCTATATGAGCCCAATGTGAACTGCTGAAGAAAAAAGCTCAATACCACAAGGACCTCTGGCTCGGCTGAAATTGAAACAAGCCCAAATCAAGAGGCCCTTTGAAACAGTCGACTGTTTCGCGCAAAATCTTCACCGCACTGCTGTAAAAAAAAAAAATATTATTGTAAAAAAAAAAAAAAACTGCTGTCAAATATTCGGTCACCGTATCAAAGATGTCAGTCAGGTGATTGATTTGAAAGCATTGACATGAAAGGGAAGAGAAGAGAAATAGAGGCGTGCGAGTTGCCATTCCTTTCAGGGAAACAACGCCGCGCCGGCAACGTTCTTCCATTCACTCTTTTTGAATAATATTCCATTCACTCATTCTTGTTATAATATTATTCTTTCTTTCGTGGGATTCATGTCTCATGACCTTTGAGGCTTTGACTTTCTTTTTTCTTATTATATCCTCCCATTATATTATAGAGGTTTTTCCGACCGAAGGTACTCAATTCTAAAATTCGAGGCTTTGAGTAATTTTAAAAAGAACATGTTTGTCATTCCAATTCAAATCATTATAAAAGAAATTAATATATTTTTGTCTTACAAAAAAAAATAACCAACGTGGTACAAACGTTTCTACTGCAAAGGGTTTCCCCGTTAATTATTAATGAAAGCATCATTATTAAGGTGACTTCTACGGTACTCCGGGTGAAATCCGGAGTACCGCATGCTTTGAGTATGAAAATGCTATGTAGATATCGAATTAGCAGGATTTTTGGGCATGATACTATACCCTAACCCTTATTGAGTGAACCCTAGGTCATAATTATCATAATCATAAACTATAAACCCTAAGATGGTGCATTCATTTTTTGCCTATATTTGGACGAATCATAACTGTTGATTATTGTTTCTAATTAAATTGATATTGGGGGTATAAGATTTAGAGAAATAAGACCTAGATTTTGATCTTCATGGGTTAGAGTATAATATCATGTCCGAAAGATCAGTCAATTCAAGATCTGGATAGCGTTTTCATACACAAGGTATGCGGTAACTTGAATTTCACCCTGGGTACCATATAACTCGTCTCATTATTAATACTATTATAATGAGTTTCAACCAAAAATATATATCATCATAATGGTGGCGGAATAGGATTAGGATTGCATGGGGATCAATTCCATATATTAGAGAGAGGATTTATAATTGATCATATCTCATGTGTTGTTAATTGAAATTCAATTTTTTCTATATAGAAAAATCCAATTGGTTAAACGATGAGATCCATTTTGATGTATTTTTTGAGAAAAGAAATATTGTTCTAAGAGAATTGACCTTATGGATAATTCATCAAGTTATTTATTTTTAATTTATAAGTGAACAAGTTCTGTGTTGGCTGAGATTGCTTAATTTATTAATTTTTGTAGAGTATTTCAATTTGAGATGACTAATTTATACTTAATATTATGGCTATTCAAAAATAACTTTTTGCCACATAAGCACTTGGTGAATTCACAAAATGCCAAGATGGATATTTTTTTTTACAAACAAAAATTTATTTATTGATCAATTTATGGAGCTATCTCTCTTCTTTTAAATTTCTACTCATTTTTACTAAAACTTAAAATAAGTTACATTTTTTGTGAAACATTTAAACAAAGAAAAAACACATAAGTAATAATATTTTCTTCAATTAACCAAACTATAAAGATGAAAATAGAAAGTGATATATATCGTGTTTGTTTAACCCAAAAAGTATCTTATTAAATCTCATTAAGTAAATTTTCTATTCTTTTTTACTAAAATTTTATAATAAGTTACATTTTGATGAAGAGAAAAAAACAAGCACGCATATGAATAATAATAATTTCAATTAAACAAAACGATATCCTAATAAGCGTTTGACAATCAATCGATTTTGAAAAATGAACTGCATGACTATATTATTTTTGCTATCAAACACTCACTTCTTCCTAATACAATAATTGTTATTTGTTTAAAACACTTCTTATTAATTCTGATTAAATGAAAGCATATTAATTATGAATGCAACCTTTTAATTTATCTCCATCCTTTTTCCCATTTTGAATTTTTTATTGTCTCTCTAGAAATAAAATCCAACATTGAAAATAAGAATTTAGATAGAGAAGGAAATGGTAATGCATATGAAGTTTTTTTTTTTTGTGGAGAATAGGAGGAGGGTGGTACACGAGGCAACGATTAGATGACAAATTTTTGAGCAGTTTTAACATATTTTTGTCTGTTAATGAAAGCAGTTCATCCTATCATTGCGTAGACGAAGTGAACCAAACCGAGGATTGTCTGCTGCTCTCTCTTCCTCCTTGATCTGAAGCTGGCAACTGCTCACTCTTCTTTCCATTATTTTCTTAACTTCTTCCAAATTAAAACTGTTGGATGGTAAATTTTCCCACTCGATAAGCGAATGTATTATATTTCTTCTTCGTTTTCACAGAGTTGTTTTATGTTCTCTATTATGTCATATACTTTTATGTAAATAGGTAATATATAATTAGAGGGATAATTGGTTGGACTTAGCCACTTAGGGCATATCTCCTTTGGTTGAATAATTGATCGTTTTTCTTAAATGCCTATTGCAACCCGATTCCTTAGATGTTGAAATGGAAAGTAGAGTTGTGAGGGTTGTTCATTATATTCTTTTTGTTCATGATTGGCATGCTACTAGCAAGCTATAAGATGATGATTTGGTTAGTAATTAGTAGGTAGGAAAAAGATTATAAGTAGACGGGAACACAATTGGGGTTTTATAAAGGTCGCGAAGAAGAAAGAAAATGATGGTGGTAGTTCCTCGGTTGTGTATTTCAATATTTTTTCAATCTCTACACGTTTGCTGTGATATTTGTTTGTTTCATTAGGGTGGATTTTTCCTCATTGAATCCCTAACTAAAGCTTGATTTTGACATGATTGTTTTCTTACCAACTACTATTTGGATTGGTGCATAGATTCAGTTCACAAATTAGGAATTTGCAAGATAGAATGAGTTGAGTTGTATTGAAGTATGTTCCTTTCATTATTTGTCTATGTTGTTATTAGGTAAAAAATACCATTTTTTCCTTCAGGAGATATGTAGCTCTCTATAAAATATAAATAGTGTTTATATGCAGTTTGGTTTGCTGAAAATATTACTTTAATAAATTAGTGACAACTGATAGTTCCTTTTGTGGTTGGTTTTGGTAGAACATTGTCAAGTTAAATTAATTGAGTATGCGGAAGATTGATGGATGTGGATGCTAATGTGTTTCATCATTATTCCAGAATTGCAGGTGTAATTGATAATACACGATATTCGTGGGATCTAGATCGGAATATTCTTTATTATCATATACCGACATATGAGAAGGGAAAGAAAATGAAAAGTTCTTCGCTTATTCTTTTTATTAATGGAAACATATTTTCTTATTCTAACTTCTTCGTTTGTGGCCTTAAATTTTATAACTTCTTTATCACTTTTTTCTGTTCGATACAAAATTCTAAATCAATAAAGAACGGTCTACAAAGAGCTCAGTTAATAAAATTAAAATTTTCATAAATAAAAAAGGTATAAAAGTATGAAACATTACCTAAAATAAGGTAAGTGAGATTTACAATTTCATGTCTATTAGATCAACATTCATAAATAATAATAATTAGAATACTATAACGAATTATAAAATAACCAAATATAATGCACTGCCCAACGAGACGGGTAAAAAACTAGTTACTATGAAGAATGATTCAATAAAATATCCATGAATATTATTAAAGCAATATAGTAGGTACTGTAACATAATTGAATCGCTAAATACCGCCCTAAGAATTGCTAAACGTCGCCCTAACTTAAAAGTCAAATTACCTATATACCCTTAATGAAAATTGAAAAATTGGACCAGCCAAACAGCCCTTTCACCCTCCTTCCCAGCGGGACTCTTCCCTCTTCCCTTCCACCCTCTGCACCTTCTTCCCGCCGCCGGCAACCCCCTCCCCCTCAGCAACTCCTTCCCGCCGGTCCTGCTCCCGTCGTTGCCGGCGTCTCGCTCCCGTCGCCGGCAAGAAGATCGTGCGCCAGAGAAGAAGGTCGCTCGCTGTTCCCGTCGCCGGAGAAGAAGGTCGCGCGCTGCTCCCGTCGTCTCGCTCCCATCGCCGGCCTCCTACTCCCGTCGCCAGCCTCGCCGCCGTCCTTGCCCGCGCCAGCCTCGCCGGAGAATTGGACTGACGGTCAACCGCAGTCAACGCGCGGTTCAACCAACGGCTGACCGCGGTCAAAGTGCGGTTTGACCGATGGTCAAACCGCACTTTGACCGCGGTCAACCGTTGGTTGAACCGCGCGTTGACCGTCGGTCCAACCGAGCGTTGACCGTTTTTTTATTCTGTTTTTTATTATTCAATAAATGTTAATAACAATAAAATTAATTAAAAAAATATACTTAATAAAAATAATTTAGTTATATATTTTGTCAATAATAATATAAATTTTTTTAAAACGTATTCGATAAATGTTAATTAATGATAACAAATTTAAAGAACATCATAAAAAAATTAAAAATGTATTTTTATCATTTTAATAATTAAAATTTCAAAGTAATTCGTTTATCTACTTAATTATTAATAATTTTACCTTGATTAATTATTTACTTTTATGTAATCACAATAATGATTACATAGAACGTAACATAAATGTTCAAACTATTAATTTTATAATTTTAATTATGAAAATCTTAAATTAATTACTTTATATACTCTATTATTAATAATCCATTATTAATAATTCAAATTTTTTTTTGAAGATGTCTGGACATGGAATGGGTAAACCGGATGTGATTAAGGCGAGAAATAAGGAGAGAATGGAAGGTCGTGCTTGTAGACTTACAGCGACTGGTAGGAAGGAAAATGAAGAAAAAAATCCACCTAAGGTTAGAAGGAAGAAGAAGAAGGCGGATGTAGTGCGTCCTGACGGCCACCCTACTGTGGGGCAGTTGTCTATTAGTCGAGGTACTACCAATACTCCTACACCAGAGAGCGCACCGGTATGGCAGGCTAATTGGAGTGATTCCATTGACGAGGATGATGATGATGACGGTGATGCTGAGGTTGGGAATGCCCCAGATGCTGGTGATGATGCTGGTGATGCTGCTGGTGATGCTGCTAGTGATGTTGCTGGTGATGCTGAGGTTGGGGATGCCCCACCTCAAGCTGATTTAGGCATGGGGAAGACGGCGCGGATCGGGATATCTTCTACTGCCTCCTCACACTTCCGTGGGCCCGATGGACGCTATGCGTCCAGACCTAGTAGCGAGGAAGGCGGAGATGGAAATAGGAAGAGGAAGACCACGAGGAAAGATATGTCGTGGTTTCTTACATCCGAGTCTCCGATGTGTTCAGGTGGAGCAGTGATTCCTGATGTGATCCCTAGCTTTGGAGGTCACATTGGCTTTGTACTGTGGACTTCCCCTGAGCAGGACCGTGGAGTGTTGGACGGCTTCCATAGGCCGAAAGCTGTAAAGACTTTGAGGCGATATAAGTGGAGTGCAGAGGGTTCCAAGGAGATTGTTGAAGCCACAGGATTGTCTCACTTGACAAGGTGCATGATGCAGCATTTAGACATGGCTCTACTGTCGGCATTTGTGGAGAGGTGGCAGCCGGACAGAAACACCTTCCACATGCCATTTGGAGAGATTTCGATCCTTCTACACGATGTGCATCACATTCTTCGGATACCGGTTGACGGAGAGCTGATGGGAGATGAGGCGTCGCCGGATATTCTTAAGTCAGACATGGGTGGTCTAGTTCGACTTTCGGTGGATGCTCAGGTTGGTGGTAAGTGGAAGTCTAAGTGGTATGATAATGGTGCTATGCATGCAGAGGGATTGTTGGTGCGTGGGGGAGAGCTGAAGATTAAGGAGATGGAGGTGCAGTGTTACCTATTTGTGGTACTGGGATCCACGCTTTTTGTGAATAAGAGCCGTGATCGCCTTCGTCCTGCGATCAACTTGTTTCTGAAGGATCATCGATGATTGACTGATTACGCTTGGGGAGCTGGTGCACTAGTCTATCTCTACAGACAGTTGGGAGTGGCCACACGAGCGGGTAGTAAGGGTATTTGTGGTTGTTTGACCCTGCTTCGGGCTTGGATATATGAGTACTTTCCTCTATTCCGTCCGAGCCAGCTGTCGCAGTCTCCGGATGCACCTCGTGCTTCCTCGTGGATTTCTCCCCGTTTGCCAGGTGGGGATGATGCTAGACAGAGGTTAGCACTTTATCGACAGTTGTTGGATGAGCTTTCAGCTGATGATGTAACCTCGACTCCGTACGGACGAGATGGCCACACAGATATACATTGCTCCTTGTTTACTGGCCCCATTCGCTTTTCTGACATTGCTGAGGGATACGATCCTGCATGTTGTCTGCGCCAGTTTGGATACCGACAGATTATCCCCCGTGCTATGATGGTACCACATGACCAGTACCGTCCGGCTTCCGGCAGCAGTTACATAGTCTTTTGGGATCCGTGGGTGAATCAGTTGTGGGATAACGTGGCAGCCCATCGTCTAGATTTGAATTTTGCTTCTCGGCCGTGCGAGCACCCATCGGAGATCGTGGAGGAGTACGTTGACTGGTTTCTGACTAGATCGCACCCACGGATCACCCTCCCCACTGATGGGGTGCCTCAGCCTCGACCACTACTAGTTCATCAGGTTAGTTATGACATTTTTTTGCTTTTCCAAATATAAAGGACATTTGTTATTTATTCTAACATTGTTTTCTATTTACAGTTGAGAGAGCAGATTGTGGATCGTTTAGGTCTCGTGTTGCTGACGAGGGACCGGAGTAAGTGGGAGGAGGACAGTGGTAAGTTCTATGATATGGTAGCTGGGGTTCATGAGTTGTACGACCAGTTGGTAGGGCAGCCGCCTCAGTAGACGATTGTGTTTTTTATTTGTCATCGTTTGTAGTTGAACTGAGACTATTGTGCTTTTTATTTGTCATCGTTTGTAGTTGAACTGAGACTATTGTGTTTTTTATTTGTCATCGTTTGTAGTTGAATTGAGACGATTGTGTTTTTTTACTTTAGTTACATTCAATGCATTGCTAAAATAGTTAATCAACATGGTAGATTACTAAATGTTTCAACAATAGAGAGTTATACAATTCGTAAATATACTTCCAATCGTCATCCCCGTGGGTTCAAACTATCATAAAGCGCACGCTCATGTAAGAAGAATTGATCCCACCCATTGACACTAGGGTCATGAAAAATAGGCCAAAGGCCATTAATTGGAGGCATGGGCACTTGACCATGTCGAAAGTCAAGTCGCACCCAATGATCCCCCGTAAAATGTAGTGATAAGATCCCATGTGGTCTTGTTACTCCTGGTGGGGCCGTCACAGGTAGCACGGTATAACGACCGCCTTGACTGTATACAACGATAGCCCATGAATGCAAGGTGGCGAAGACGAAGAGTTCCACATTATCCATCCATTTGGGAGGTCCACAACCACTTATTGATGCCCACCTGCAACGTTGAATGCCATTTTTAATTCCATTTGCTATTCCATCATAGTACTCTCTATAAAGCTCAGGACGGGATTCAAGCTCCTCTACAACAGCGCGTCTCATTTGTGGCCAATTCCTTTGGTCCCCAGTAACTGCTTGTGATATAGCTCGAAATCCACAGTGTCCATTTGGAATAGGGTTGAACCAACCACGAACTAGTCGTTGCACGTAGGATTCCAAACAATGTAGCCATTAGGGGTGGGCATTGGGTGGGTCGGGTGGATTTTGACCATAAAATGCACCCACCCGTGCTTAAACGGATTGATAATTTTTAACCCACCACCCACCCACATTTAGTCTCGGGTTGGGTCGGGCGGATGGTGGATGATGTGGGTGGGTTTGTGGGTTCACCCACATCACAATGTATATAATGTAAAGGAGTCAACTTGACATGATAATAGGTGAAGAGAATCATCGAGCGAAACAAGAAGTTGAAATAAGGCGAAAAATGTCGAATTAGTTCTTAAATTCGATAGAAATTCTATTATGAAAGAGTTTTCTACAGATTGAGACGATTATTAGGTGCAAGGAATTAAGAAAAATAATTCCACAAAGGAAAGAGCGGTGATCTAGGCACAAGAATTAGAGGAAAAGGTAAAGGGAAGAAGAGGGGATCTCTATTTGGAAGGTTGGCTTTGAGGTTCAAACTCCAGGAGCAGTCCTAGTTTATATCTAACGTCTCCACTCTCCTCTCTCTAGCGCCAACAACTTTGATCTTTTTGCTGTTGGGTTGAGCGGGTCACCCGCACACTCACCCACAACCCACCCACCACCCGGCGGATGGCTCTCACCGCAACTCGTCACCCACCCACAGACCCACCCACTTAACAAAATTCGGGTCAAATGCGGGTGGATCGGCCCAAACCCGCGGATGATCCGCCCGCATGCCCAGCCCTAGTAGCCATGGGTAATTCTTCCAACTAGTATTGGGAATCCGAGCAACCCTCCACGGGGCACCATCTAGCCAAAGAGCATAACACAATAAATTAATACAAAGAGTTATACAATATGTTTACCCGAAATTAGGAATATAATTTCTAACCTGTATCATTATGGATCACCGGCTCCGTCCCATTCTCGAAGTTGGTTTGTGCATTCACATTCGGGGCACCACCTATCTCATTTAAAAAAATAGATTAGTTGTACACTATATTGAGGACAATTGAACACAACTAATAGAAAAAGTTAATCTACTTGTATTTCCATCATTGTCCGGAGTTGCAGTCGGAAGTCTTGAACTTCTCCTACCTCGTCTCCTCTCCACATGTTCGAAGTGAGATAGGTTTCGAGTGGTGGACGTCCTTGGGCGACCGGGGAGGGGCTGTCCCCCATGCGGTTCATCAATGCCATCGTTTTCAGGATGAAGATGGCTCCGGAGTAGACCGATTGCACCTCGAATGGTCTCGTCACCTCTATCAAGAACCTCCTGTACTAGACCTTGGAACACACCACGGTGGTAATCACTATGGTCATCCCACTCCGGCCGAGTAGGAGGTCCACGATAGTTGATAACGGTCCAGAATGGCAACACCTCATACAAGGCGAAATCCCGATTTTCACGTCGTGCTAACTGCATCTATACCACAATGAGTCGTCCTTCGCACCTCCGCTAGACACTTTGCTCTCACATTCCTATCTATATCCCAAAGACATAATATATGAGTCGATGATGGAAACATTACCCCCACGGTCTCAACCAATCCTCCTGCCTTGTCACTGACAAACACATCTGGAACAATGGGGCCAAGAAGATGTTGCAAATGCGTCAGAAGCCACTGGTACGACTCCTTCGTCTCATCGTACACTATTGCAGATGCAATGACAAAGTTCAATCCCACTGGTGTCATGCCGACAATCTCAACCCAAGGCATATCATACTTATTGGTCTTGTATGTTGCATCTATCATGATCACATGGTGCCAAGCTCGCAACATCACTATTGACTCGGGGTGGGCTAGGAACAAGTGTGTAAGCACGTTACGATCGTCCATATACTGCACATAGTAACCCTTCTCCTGCGCCATGCGGAAAGTATACTGTAAGGCTGTCATCTGACCAAGCTCTTCTTTCCTTATCTTGTGACACTCGTTATAAATCTGCTTTCTGTTGTGTGTTCCATTTGCACCTTTTCTGTCATTCACTGCCTTGTGGATATTCCTTGGTGGGACACCGGCTGATCTCAGCTCTATGATGTATTGCTTATCCTCTGTAGTCAAAACATTCCTTCCCTTTGATCCCTCCGGAAATAGCTCCAACTGATGATTGTGGAAACCCAAATTAGCACCAGGATTCTTTGTATTTGCCACCCCTAGGATCAACCAATATCCATCACCGGACCTCTCAAGCTTGATCTGAAACTCGCACCCCAACTTTTCAGTAGATATAAGAGGCCTCCTTTCCTTACTCGGATCAGGTTCCTTCGACTTCTTCTTCCTACCATGAGTGCAATGTAAGTAATGTCGCCAAGTACCTTCATTCTTAATTTTTTTTCCCGATGCCCTCACCAAATAAAACCCAAAACCCTTGGCAATCTTAGTAGCTGCTTCATATGCTTGCAACTCCGTAGTGTATTTCACGCCATTAATGAAATCCGAGGTGTAATCATGGCCATCCGGATTGTAACTTCCAATATCCTGCAATGTTATCAGAATTTATAAGTGATACCCCACAAATTAAAAAAAAACTTAACATTCTATATCGTCAATTTAACGAGTACCATATGATAAATTTAAAATTTCATAACTATATTAAATTTAATAATCATCATAACTTCATATGCGAATCTATTATTTATGCAATAAATTTAATTTTAATTTGTAATGCAAAATCTAATCTTAATTTTCTAGATTAAGACCAAATTAAATCTAATCTTAATTTAAGGCCAAATCTAATCTTAATTTCTAATGCTAAATCCTTCAATTCCAAAAAAAATTATGCAAATAAATCTAGAAAATTATATAAATCAAACCCCAAAAAATTATTTCATGGAACAAATCATAAATCATATAAAAAATAGAAAATACTGATTTGAAAAAAAAACCATAAAATGTTGAACCGCAAGTGACCTGCGGTTCCCATTTTCTGTGTTTTTTTTCCAGTTAATGTTTTTACCTCGTCGGAGTCGCTACTCATGATTCAGACGTCCTACTGACGATATCGGCTTCAAAATGACGATGATGGATTTTTCTCTCCCTTAGATAGTGTTTTTTTAGTCCAAGTGATGTTTGTTTGAGGAAGGGAAGGTAAAGAAGCTAAGGGGGTTAAAAGTGTAACTTTGATACTTTTTAGGGCGACCTTTAGCAATTTTAAGGGCGACTTTTAGCAACTCTCTAGCATAAGAGTATCTCTAAAATGAACTACTGTCGTTTTGTGTTAGTGACATCCCTTCCTTCATTGACATGTGGCTGCTGTGGTGAAAAAGGGAGGGGTTTTGTCACTGACACGTTTCTTCATGCATTAGTTCTTTTCTCCATGCTCCATACTCCATAGGGTGAAAGATGAGGGAGAAAGAGACATAAAAAATAAAAGAAATAACAATATGGATTCATGGGCCTTTGACGCTCTCTTTTTCCTTGGGTTGTGCGGGTATAGGCATTCATAGACCATAGTTTTTTTTAATAACCATAGACCATAGTTAATTATTAATCCCTTTTAAATTTTAATCACCGGTCTCAGTGGCCGCTACTTTCGATTTTCTCCAATCTCAGGTCAAAATCCCTAACATTACAAGTTACAACCATAGAAGATGATTGATCGTCTTAACCGATTGATAGAGTAGAATCCGACCGGAGCTTTTTTCTCTATCGGCCTTCCTCTTTATTCCATAGTCTTTGTTCCTATGCTAGCTCACAATATCGCCACTTTCTAATGAAGGTTTAGAAGCAGTTTGCAGGTGCTCATCATATGTATGATGATTTGCCGTAGTAAAAACATAAAATTGGGAACAGAGGTCTCCAAAATTGTCTCCGAACAATATACGGAGACGGAGTTCTCTGCAAACCTCTCCTTAGTTGATGGCGATGCTTACAATTTATCACTTCTATTATTTAAAATAATTCTTTCCAGCTTACAGTTGGTACGTTCCTTAGGAATTTGGTTCTGCTGATATGATTTTCTTAGTGTCATCTTCTCCATCGGGAAACATGAGTATGTCCAGCTCATTCTTGCTGAACTTCTCAGGATTGTACAATTAGCGCTCTATTTCTTTGACCACTTTTGGTTCATGCATGTTCTTTAGATAATTAGAAGCTTAATCAATGTCAGGCGTTTTTTTTGTGTGTGTTATACTAAGTAACGGACCCAGGATTGTCAGAGAGGTGTGTCGCCGATAAAATCCAATAATAATTAAATTAAATAAAAAAATTAAGTAGAAACTAAAAGAAATTAATTCATAAAGTTCACAATGTCATATTTACAACGAACCGCGACGACTTTTCATCTATTGAAATGTCTCTAAAATACATTCATCACTTATGCTACAAAGCAAATCTTTTTCAATATACACACCTAAACAATCATTCATAAATTGGTCACTCAACCGATTTCGAAGATCGTTCTTGATTATCTTCATAGCTGAAAATGCTCTTTCGCAGCTTGTAGTTGCAACAGGTAAAGTCAACACCAACTTTAACAGCAAGTAAACTAAAGGATAAATAGTGTCCGCCTGGGCTATTGGCCATTTGGCCTGTGGTTTTTGTTCTCTTTTAATTATAGGCCCAGACCCAACACACATCACACATATATATTGTATGGGCTGAGAGTCTGTTTTTTTTAATAGGAAGTGATAGGATTATGATTTATGAGTTATTTTAAACAAAATTAAAATGGATTATGATTAAGATTGATTCATTTGGATAATCAATTCTTCGACTATAATGAAGGTGTGCCGGCTATAATTATTGAAGGTATGTCGGCTATTCCGAAGTAAAAAATTTTGTACAAAAAATATATAGATTCTTCGCAAAATTCTCGAGCGAGGGTGTGTCGAACGACACACCCTCACTAGCCTTAGGTCCGCCACTAGGGATGGCAATTACCCACCCATGGGTAATTATACCCAAACCCAAGTAGACCCATTGATAATGGGTTGGGTATGGGTGAAGTGCATATGGGTTTGGGGGTTTGTAGATGGGTTTGGCTAAAGTATGAATATTGCTTCCATAATTTAAATGAGTATGGGTTGGATATGGATATCCATTTACTTGAGGGTGTTTTAATTACACATGCAAAAATTGGACCTATTTGTAAAACTTGAAAATTTTAGGTACCAAAATGTAAGACCAAAAAAATTAAGGTACCAAAACGTAATTTTCAATCAATATTTTGAGGACTTATATGCAAAAAAATTAAATTTAGGTACTAAATATGTATATCTATTAAGTTTAGGTACCAAACTGTAATTTATATTTGGGCATGGGTACAAATCCAAATCCATTTGTTATAAACTCAACCCAACCCAAAGTAAATGGGTATGGGTACAAACCCATCAAACTCTACCCATATCCATCTATTTGGATTTCATACCCAACCCAATTGGGTTGGATAGTAAAAAACCCATGGGTATGGGCAAAATTGCCATCCCTATCCGCCACTGTTTATACTTATGCATGCTCATTTGGGGATGTGAGATGAATAAGGGTTGTATTGATTGTCGTCACAAGTGCGACTATTTGTTTTGGCTTTACATAAATTCTTTATGCCCCGACCAAACTCATGAGAACCATGATTCATTAGTGAAACACATCTTAGGACCAAGGACCGGACCATCATTATGTTTGGTCCATTTCATTTGATTTGGTTCGGTCCAAAATCAGTTTGGTCAATCATTTTTTCAGTGATTGTAAAATTCATGTGGACCAAACTTAGGTGCGGTTCGATTCCAAACCGAACCATTGTACAATCCTAACTTGGAGAAAGCTGAATAGTTGATACTCAAGTTTAGTGATTTTGGATAGAAATTTCAAACATTTATATAAGCTGCCCAACAACTGTATATTTTTGTATATTATGCTTTGATGAGAGTTGCACAACTGCTGGGTTTGTTATTGGTATGATCAATATAAGATTTGCCCCAATCTCTAACTCTGTAATATGTTGCCTTAATTTATTTTTATCCAATGAAAAATAACATAAATAACCATTTGAAGTCCATTTTCTTCAAGCTAAATGAATTGGCATAAACGGGCTTACAGAAAACAACCCATAAACCCAATCACCGAGCCGCTGTGGAGTGCGGCCACCATCCCTAGTTTTTATAAATCAAATAAATAGTGTATATCTTCCTACTAATATATGGAGTTTTTTTTGCTATATTAATACAACATAATGGATGTGCATGATATTTGTTGTTGTTGAGATATTTTTGCCTTTACCTCTTCATCCCCTACAAACTATTGATGTTGGATTTTCACATAAAGCTCACTTAGTACAACATCGTGAACACCCATATAAGCACTACAACAAATCACACTTTTTGACACAAATTCTTAGCTATGGTTCATATAATTGTGGCTAGTATACACCAATAGCTATATAATTTATTACTCCGTAGCTAATAAAATTCTGAATTGAATATATGACTACAGAAGTCGTTCTTTGTAGCTAGTCGTGATATTTAGGTTTGAGCTATAGGCATTGTAGCAATAATTGAAGTTCTAGCTATAACATTTTTTTGCCAAAACTTGGGTCGTGGCCTATTTATCACCTTTTAGTATTGAATTTCTTGATGCATGGCAATTATATTCCTTCTAGCCACATAAAAGTTCTTGCAGCTAATAATAATTTTTAGTTATGAAAATTATAGTTCGTAGGTGATAAATATGACATAATAGCTTTAAATATCATAATCTGTAGCAATAAACAAGATATAGTATCTTTAGCTTCGTTAAACAAACATGGCAAGAACATGTTTGTTTTGCTACGACGGTATAAATAGTAGCTACCTAGGAGCATACTATTTTGTCATAAAGCACATATTTTTTATTTTTTATATTTAGGAAAATTTGTTTCTTTAAATTTTTTATTGATAATCAATACGTTCGTCCACTGATGGCCTATTTGGATACAATGAATTCAATAAGAAATGCATATCAACAGTGGATCCTTAATTTTTATATTTTAGAATTTTATATCCAATTCTTGTATTAAACTCTTTATGGCGCCCTATAGTTTAAAAAGGTTGTTGAATAGTGAGTATGGTCAAACGGTTATCCCATACAAGATTTAACATAATAGCTAAATAACTTTGTTGAAAAAAAAAAATAGTTTGCACTATACCACATAAAAGTAGGAGTTTCATATCAAGCAAACATACATCTTAATCCAAAACAAGAAGACAAAAGGTCAAACCATAACCAATCGATACAAGTTACTAATAAATCAGTTTTCACATTCCAGAAGCTCATCAAAAGCACAAAATTCGAAAAGTTCCTATATTACACAAAAAGAGATATTCCCATGTACTAATAGCGAGGCTTAAGTGGAGAAAACAACAGACTGTGAGGTGATTGCGAGACCATCAAATATCTCCAAAATTTGGTGGCTCTAACAAAGGATTTGAACAGGATATCATTACAATTGTATAACAAGGAAAGTACAAAATTAGTTTTTGATTTTAAGAAGAAATAATTGAAGGAGACAAAAACTATCAAGTAAAAATACCTCATAATAAGAAGTCATCTTCATCATAGAAACTATCATCTTCATCTTCCCCATTGTCACTATCAATATCATTATTGCTATCAGTATCATCAGGATCAATATGAACCATGCAATCATATTTGGGAGATTCTCTTTCCCAATTAATTAATTCATCATCTCCAAAAGTTCGAATATGAGGAAATTCAGACATCCCTTGTTGAAAAGCATCTTCTTGTTCATATGGCAATTCATTACCTGACTGGTCTGTTGAAATACTATCAAAAGAGCTATGAGATTGACCTTTCATAATAAGAAGCCAGTTAGGATTCAATCCATCTTCAACATAAAAGACTTGCTCCACTTGAGATGCAAGTACAAAGGACTCGTTAGTTGATAGCTTGCGTGATGAGTTCACACTAACAAAGCCATGTTTGTCGATCTTGACTCCCCTTCCGATGCTGGCAACATCCCACCAATCACATTTGAACAATACAATCCTGTTCCCACCTAGATATTGGAGCTCTAACATTTCTGTAATAACCCCATAATAATCCATGGTTGTTGAATCTGACACTCCTTTAAGCGAGACACCACTATTTTGTCTGACTCTTTTTTTCTCTAGCTCCTCGGTATGAAATATGAAACCATTTATAACATACCCATTGAAACTCTCGACACCAACAAGAGGACCTTGAGCTAAAGAAACTAACTGTTTTCTTGTCAGCTCATCCTTGTATTTACATAGTTCTGATGCCTATATTAAAGTATAGATGCATGTTAATTATACAATAAGCTATGTATAACAATCACGTTCAAAATCTTATCATATAATAGATAAAGAGCTTACCTTGTTATAGAACCATTGATGAAATGCTATATTGTGAGCATCTTTCTCATACTCCCTACAAGCATAAATAAACACGAAAATAATGTTTGCATTTCCCATAAATAGGTTAAGAAAATCAATAAGAAAAGCCATGAAAAATACCTAATAAAAGGCTGAACTTCTTCACAATTATTCAAGACATAAGTAAGAGCTTGCTCTCTTTCTAAACCTTCCAATAATCTTGATTCTGTTTTTGTTAATGGATATCCAACTTGAGAAAAAACTGATAATTTTGTGCTTGAATCAACATGGCTCCCACCAGTATTTCTTTCCAATTTGCTGAATGGAGTTTCAATTCCCTGTAAATACCTTGAACAAAAGATAATGCTCTCTTCAACAATATATCCTTCCGCAATAGAACCTTCCGGACGAGTTTTATTTCGAACATAACATTTCAATTTACGAAGAAACCTGCACCAACACAAAAGTTCATTAAACAAATCAAAGTACCACAAACTCAGCATAACTTGGCTAGTATAAGATAAATATTATGAAATATTACCTCTCTATTGGGTACATCCAACGAAATTGTACAGGTCCAACAAGTTTTGCTTCATTAGCAAGATGCACAGCTAAATGCACCATAACATCAAAGAATGATGGTGGAAACAATCTCTCAAGCTTGCACAATGTTGTAGGAATTGTAGAGTTAATATGTTCTAACACATCCACACTTAATTCTTTAGAGCATAGCTCTCTAAAATATATGCACAATCCAGTGATAGCATCATAAACACTTGGAAGAACAATACCACGTAGAGTAGGAGAAAGAAGGCGCTCAAGAATTATATGAGAATCATGACTCTTAAGTCCAACTATTTTGTGATCTTTCAAACTCACACATCTAGAAACATTCGAAGAAAAGCCATCAGGAACTTTTATATCCTTCAAAAACCTGCATAGCTTCTTCTTTTGTGCCAAAGAAAGATTGTAACATGCAGGTGGTATAGAAATCTTTCCATCTTTCTCCTCAAGATGTAACTTTTTCCTTATTCTCATTAGCTTCAAATCTCGCTGAGCATTCAATCCATCTTTTGTTTTTCCCTCCATATCAAGTAATGTACCAATAATGTTATCACATATATTCTTCTCAATTTGCATAACATCAAGGTTATGACGTACTAAAATCCTCTTCCAGTATGGTAGTTGGAATTTTTTTTTGTCTCCAATTCAAATATATTTTAGAATAATATTTCTTGTTCTTTTTCTCACCTTTGCCAAACTCCTGAAATTGAAGATTTTCCACTTGCTTTAATACCTGATCGCCAGATAAAGGTGTTGGAGGAGATCTATGTTCCACTTTTCCATCAAACGAACGCTTATCATCCCGCCACCTGTGTCCAGAAGATAAAAATCGACGAGCACCCATATAAGTAAACTTACGACCATGTTTCAGCCTAATTGAATGAGTCTCCTTATGGCATGAAGGGCATACTAATACTCCTTTTGTGCTCCATCCTGATAAATTTGCATAGGCTGGAAATTCATTAATAGTCCACAAAAGTGCAACACGCATACGAAAAATTTCTTTCTTGGAAGCATCATAAGAGTCTACACCATAATACCACAATTCTTTCAGCTCCTCTACTAAAGGCTGCAAGTACACATCAATATCATTCCCAGGAGCTTTAGGGCCAGAAATTAATAGTGACAACATACAATATGATTTCTTCATACACATCCAAGGAGGCAGATTATAAGTTGTAACAACAACCGGCCAAGTACTATGAGAACTACTCATGTCTCCAAAAGGATTGAATCCATCTGCTGATAATCCGATCCTTACATTACGAGGTTCTATGGCAAAACCTGGGTTTAATTTATCAAAAGACTTCCACACTACTTAATCTGCTGGATGTCTAAGAATACCATCTTTCAAACGCTCATCATGATGCCATCGCATGTCTGAAGCTAATTCAGGTGACATAAATAGCCTTTGCAACCTTGGTTTCAAAGGAAAGTAACGTAGAACTTTATGAGCAACTTGTTTTTTCTTTTTTGATTTCATGCACTTCTCTTGTTCAGAAACATCCTTATATCTAGGTGCAGAGCACTTCAAACACTATAATGCATCTTCATGCTCCTTCCAAAACAACATGCAATCATTTCGACATGCATCTATTTCCTTGTAATCAAGACCAAAATCTTTGATTATTTTCCTTGCCTTGTAAAAAGAGTTAGGCAATGTCTCCCCAGATGGAAGTGCTTCTTTGAATAGCTTCAGAATCTTATTAATTGCAATATCACTTATTCCAAAAAGACACTTGATTTGAAACAACTTCACAATGAAAGTTAATTTTGTGAAATTCTCACAACCAGGATATAACTTATGTTCAGCATCCTCTAGAAGCCTAAAAAATCTTGATGTTGCCTCATTGTACTTAGTAGGTTCATATGGATTTGACCCTACATTTTCCCTATCTTGCACATCAGACATGATAACATCCATGATTTCAGGACCTGTAACATCCTTAATCAAATCAGTTGTGCTATCACAACCTCCTTCCATCATAGATTCATTAACTGAGCACACACCTTGAACAGAACTTTCCCCATGATAATACCATTTTGTATAAGACTTGACCATACCATTCATGATTAAGTGAGCCCTTACTTCTTCTTTGTTCAAGTGTAAAACATTATTACACTTCTTGCAAGGACAAGGAATCCCACCTCTTTGGTCTTTGAAAGATGATGCAAAAGCAAGGAATCCCACCTCTCTTTAGAAGATTGGAAGTATCTTGTTAACTTATGGAGTGATCCAACATTTCAGGTAACATGATATTCTTACTTTCTTTGAATGGAAAATAACTATATCTAATTCCTGTGTACTAATTATAGCATATATATGATTCATAGTTTATGTAGGAAAAACGTTTGAGAAACAAAAATAATAGGTCAAAACGTTCAATGCCTCTTTATACAGGAACAAAGAGTATTGCTCGACTTAGATACCAAATGGTATGTGATATATTATAAGCCTATATGCACACTTGCCTATAGTTTGTATTTTTATAAAGACTAATAGCTTTACCATTTTTTTCTTTCAGAAAAAGCCAATGGAAAAACTCCTTCCCGTGTCGAAGTTTGGATTGAATCCCGTAAAAGGAAGAAAGGGAAAATGGTGGATTCTAATTCACAAGATGTCATTGTAAGTGTATTTTAATTTCTTTATGTAGAGCAAAAGTCACTGGTATCAATAATAGAAACAAGCAAATTTACTTTAATTCATGATAGCTCACCAAATTATTTTAGATGTTACTCTCGTTAGTGGTAAGTCAATATTACTGTTCTCTCCATATACTATATATATAAGTCTCTTTTATTTTTTTCTAGTAAATGATCTACAAATACCTATAAGCCAATGTCAATAAATGGCGTTTGCCACCTCAGCCTTTGCAACGCAGACCGCATATTGGGGAGGGTTATATTTGTATATTTCCTCTCTGGCTCTTCCAAGCAACTGCCGCTCTTTTTCTTTTTTCCTTTCCTTTTTCTTATATTATTGTAAACTTACAATCCAATAAATTACGTACTCACCAACTCTAACTTTCCCCCCGCCTTTTTACAAGCCCACAACCACAAGGTCCACAACCCCTAGGGCCTAGGCGAGTCATTAAAGTTTAAAACACCAAACTCTATTTATTTGGGCTTGGACATATCAACAGATTTGCAACATTTCTAATTTTATTTCCGTACAAATATATCATATTAGTTATTTCATCACATGATTTAATTCAAAATAAGTATAGATTGCAATTTTGACGTCATCTATTTTATGGGACGTGTTTGATATGTGTTAGGTTGGGGCGGGTATGAGTATTCTACTTGATCTAACTCAGCTCATTCTCGACATGTTTTATCTAAATTGTATGTAATTTTCTCAAATTACTTCGAATTTTACTTTTAGCTATAACAAAACGGTGGATATGTAAGAATCTTAATTTTGCAAATTAATTTAACTACATTTGTCATGTTATATATTGTTTCTTGACTTTTCAATGTAAAGTTCACATTTTTAATATTTCTCTTTAAAATTTAATGTATATACCCATATGGGTCAACCTATCCTAACACGCGCACATAATAAATTTCCCGATTTTTCTCGGTCGTAATAAATTTCGACGAGTATGGATATCAAAATATTTGTCTCGGTCTGCCCATTACCATTCCATAACAAGAGAGATCCTTCTAGGTTTAAGATGGAATCTGAATTGTAGATTTCATATTTAGTTTTATCTTTTTCAAGTTTCACTAAGATAATTGTAATATTTTTATATTTAAATAAAATATTAGTACATTAGTATTATCATAGCCACATAAGATAATGTAAATGTTATTTCACAAAAATTAGAATTACTGGCCAAGCTTATGGAAGTAGATGAAGATCATGGAATTAATTTTTGTAGTCAATGTGATTTGGAAACTGAGTTTTAAGATATATGTCGGATTACAATCTTTTCGATTGGACTAATCAAATAATTCATATCTTTTCTATTTCGGTTAGAATTGAATTAGTTGGAAGGACTTACCAAGTGAAAGATTCCTGATTTAGAAACACAATAATTTGAGATGCAAGAATATCAATACAATATAATTCATTGCTCATGATAATCAATAATAGTTCTTTTACTCAAGACTTATACGTTAATAAATTATAAATACGAAAGTTGAAGTTGTGAAATCATCACAAAACAAACACTTTTGATATCATGGTCATCGGGCAAACCCGGCCATAAGGCCGGGCCCTATGCTAGTTAGTTATGAATAGGATGTTTAACTAATTTACTTGTGAGTGTCAATTTGATCGGCTGAAAAAACAAAGAGTTGTAGGGGATATCTCCATGGATGACGAAGAAATATTTGAGAATGTTCTTGGTTCTGAGAAGAATGATTATGTACGTGCTTATGGACCAGGAAAAGGCGTAACAGAATTTTTTGGAGTTAAACCAATAAAGGCTGAACTTACAAAGCAAGTGGAAGCTGCTCGAAGGGAAGCTAGTGCACAAGTCGAACAAGCTAAAAGGGAAGCTAATCAATGAGTTAATCATATTACAAAAGATCTAGAAAAGCAAATGACTGAAATGAACAAGAGATGGGAAGAAAAATTTTGGATGTTGCTTGCTAATAGAGGAGTTACATCCTCAAGTGAGGAGTTTGAGAATTCAAATGATGAGGTATGTCTTTCAGAATTAATTTAACGAATATTTTCAAATATATATGTGAAAACACTATTAATTATTTAACGAATCCTCGTTCACATTTCTAACAAGCTTTTTTGTTTTTATTTTTCAGGTTACGGGAAGTGATTAAGTGAATGAGTCATCAAATGGTCAAAACTTTTAGAGAGTTATTTGTTTTTATTGTAATCATTCAGAGAGTTCTCTGTTGCTATTATTTTGGGTTTTTATAGATATTTGGCACGGTTTATTATTTTGTAAGTTCTCCTACTATTTGGTTGAATTGGGATTGCCCTTTTATGGATTTTTTTAATGATGATGATATTCCTATTTGATAGCATTTATTATTTATTACTGTTACACGAGACACAGCTACAAAATAATCACTAAGTGCTTAGCTGAGAGGCTCAAACCTCTGATGCCAAGTCTGGTGCCCGAGACACAGACGAGCTTCGTTCCTGGGAGGCAGATTACTGATAATATTTGCATTTTGCAGGAAGTGGTCCATTCGATGCACGCGAAGTCAGGCAGGGTGGGTTGGATGGTCCTAAAGATCGACCTGGCCAAGGCTTATGACCATATCAAATGGAGCTTCGTTAACGACACGCTGGTTGAAACAGGGGTTCCCCAACAGTTCATCAACGTCACGATGAACTGTATTACTTCGGCAACTATGCAGGTACAGTGGAATAGCGGAGTCACGGAGGCATTTACACCTTCGAGAAGGCTCCGACAGGGCTGCCCCCTCTCGCCATACCTTTTCACCCTGTGTATGGAAAGGTTAGGCCATCTGATTTCGGCGGCAGTGGCAGAGAGAAGATGGAAGCCGATCCGATTGTCGAGTAATGGCCCGGAGCTATCACATCTGTTTTTCGCTGACGACTTAATCCTTTTCAGTGTGGTATCGCAGGAACAGGTTCAAGTGATTCTAAAATGCTTGGAGGAGTTTGCCGAGGCTTCAGGCCAACAAGTGAGCCGCCCGAAATCGCGTGTTTATTTTTCAAAGAATGTGACTGTCGCTGCCGGGAATGACATAAGCAAAGCCTTGAATATCCCAAAGACTAATGATCTAGGTCGCTATTTGGGAGTACCGGTGATCCACGACAGGGTCTCCAAGCATACTTATACTGAGCTCATCGACATGATAGATGCACGGCTAGCTGGGTGGAAAGTGAAGGCACTATCTATGGCAGCGCGGATTACCTTGGTTCAGTCGGTGCTCTCATCCTTGCTAGCCTACACCATGCAAACGACGCTTCTACCTGTCTTAGTAAGAGAATATATAGATCGCAAGCTCCGGGGATTTATCTGGGCAAGCTCGGATCAGGGGCGAAAGATTCATCTTGTCGATTGGGAGACTATTTGCAAGCCTAAAGAAGAGGGTGGCCTTGGTCTGCGTAACGCGACCAGGATGAACAATGCTTTCATGATTAAAATTGCATGGCGACTATTCACTGAGCCGGAGAGCTTATGGGCGAAAGTTGTAAGAGGGAAGTATTTGAAAGCAACGCCTCGGGGTTGGCAGCCGCAAACCACTGGCCGTGTGTCCAATCTTTGGAGGGGGGTTTTACGAGTTCTTCATCTTGTGCCGGAGGGGACTCTTTGGAATATAAGAAGTGGTATGCAAACCAAATTTTGGAGTGATCGCTGGTTACAAGATGGTCCGCCGCTTGAGGAATTCGCTGTCAACCTCCCGAAAGAGGCGAAAGACTTGACAGTCGCCGAAATGGTCCTGAACAACCAGTAGAATGTGGATTTCATCCGCGCGTTCCTCCCGGAGCCGATGGTCTCGCAGCTGCAAATCCACCCCGTACCGTTTGAAGAGGACCCTGATATTCCTAGTTGGAGGTTCTCCCAAACGGGGATTTTTACGCTGATATCGGCGTATGACCTTACTAAGGAGGAGGGAGATCAGTCGCAGCCCACCCCAGTTTGGAAGGCAACTTGGAGGATCCCGGGGCCGCAACGCACTAGAACCTTGTTCTGGCTGGTGCTCCATAACCGTTTGCTCACTAACGCCGAAAGGCTTCGCCGGCACTTGTCGTCGATGGACAAATGTCCAGTATGTGGGGAAGGACCAGAGACCTCCATTCATGTCGTTCGAGTCTGTGAGTATGCGCGTGCAGTATGGTCACATTTTCTTGCAGGGGATCCGGAACATACATTTTTCCAGTAGGGAGTTGATCGTCGGGGGCTCCACTACCTGTCGGATCGCAGAAACATTGTGGACTCTTCGACCTTTGGGCTAGTCTGTTGGCAGCTCTGGCTGAATCATAATGCTTGGGTGTTCGAAAAGCATATTGCGGTGCCAGCCTCCTTGGCTGCTCGGGTGAGAATGATCAGACAGCAGGTCTTGGCGGCCACCCAAGCTGCTCAGACAGTCATGGGAGAAAACCAGTAGCGACCTCTGATGCAGGTGAGCTGGAACGGGCCTCCGGATGGGTGGGCAAGTTTAAATACGGATGGATAGCTGATACTCACTCAAAATAGTGCTGCGGCAGGGGGAGAATTCAGGCAGAGTGACAGACAGATGATCAAGGCCTTCATGTCGAATCTAGGGGGAGGATCGATTACCCATGCCGAGCTGGCAGGCATCGAGCAAGGGCTGCGTATTGCCTGGGACATGGGTCTTCGCAAACTCGAGGTTCAGACAGACTCTATGACCGCCATCACGTTGATACAGGCGAATCCTTCAACCCACCCTCATCGAATGCTTCTGCAGTCTATCCGACGATTCTTGACGTTGGACTGGGAGATTACTATCAGACATGTCTTTCGGGAGGGCAACTTTGTGGCTGACTACTTGGCTTCTATGGGTCATTCCCAACCGGTGGGCTTACATATTTTTGACACGCCGGACCCGCGGTTGGGGTATTGGTTGTATTACGACATTATTGGGGTTCAAACCCCTCGTTTAGTCAATAATTAAGGGTTGGAGCGCCTCTTAGCGCTCCGTTTCCGACAAAAAAATGTTAAATATTTTTATGTTTTATCCAATTTTATTTATTTACTGTTATTGTTGGAAAAATACGTTTATTGTAGCTATTATGTAAATGAAATCCTACTGTAGCCACGTTTACCTTTCATTGTAAAGAGCTTGAAGCTATAAGTAATATATTTTGCTACAGTTATAAATCTTATGAGAGATAACACTAGTTTTTATAGTTTAGCTACAAAGAGTTCTATAACAAAAGTATATAATTTCTTGCCATGAATTCTTATTTAAAGCTAAACCTATTATTTATGCCACAATAATTTTCTGGTGGCAAAACCTCAAATGCATAATATAGTAAGAAAGGATTCTGTAACAAAAAATATGTGATTCTAGCCATAAACAGTTTATTCGAAGTTGTATGTGAAACTTATAACCACACAACTTTTGGTAGTAAAAACTTAAAAATGTTTAGTTACAAAATATATTGTGGCATTTACAATTGAACTAGCCACAAATACTTTTCTACAAGCTATAGTTATCTGCTAGTTCATGAAAAAAACAAATTATTTTGCTTCAAAGCAACACAATGCATTGCAAAATATTAGATAAAGCCATATCTCACATGTTGTGAAGCTAAACATTTTAATAAATTTGCTATAACAAATTTATTTATGTAGCAAAAACAACTTTATGTTTTGGCTATAACATATGATGTTTATAGCTAAAAGTATTAGCTATTAGCTATGCATGTAAAAAAATGTGTAGCTAACTTTTAGCTGCGCTACTTCTAGCTACTTCACATACTTAATTTTTTGTAGCTAGATCGATTAGCTACAAAATATGTATACTTTAGCCATGAAATTTTCTGTAGCTACATGTGTGGATTGTTGTAGTGAAGGGAGTACACTATTTTGAAGATAATGAGAGATGAAGAAGAGCAAGCTTAGACGGAGTTCAAGATATGAAGTCATGGACGAGGTATATTGAACTTCTTGAAAATGGTATTTCACACTTCGAAATATTTTACCATGAAATTTTTGCTTTCAATGAGATGCAGGAGACAAAGAAAGAGTACGCTAGTGACAAGGATTTAGTGATGGAGATAATAGTGTTGTTGAGAATAACTAAGAGATTGTTGATGGTGTTTTTTTTCTTAATTCAATGATGAGAGAAAAAGGAGAGTCATTGATAATATTTATTATTTTGATGAGGTGCAAGTATGAAAATGATGTTTCAAATATCCTAGAATTTCACCACAAAAGTTTGGGTTTCGGTGAAATAAAGAAGAAACTATTTATGATAAATATAAAGTTCTTTTATTGATAAAGATGAAGTCACATAGAGAAAATTATGATTTTGATGGAAGAGGAATCACAAAGAAGTCTAAAAGAAAATTTGTATTATTTTAGGACAACAAAGAGTAAACTAAACCGTTTCGATTAATTTTCTTAGGAATTGGTTTCCTTGCATGGATTGTGTTTTCACTTTTGATAAGGACTTCTGTCCATGAATGATTAATATGTCAGAAAACTTACGATACAAGTTCTTTTTTATATTTTTAATAATTAGATAATTTGGATTCGATCAGGATATCATATAAAACGTAACTTGATTAGAGCAATTACTATTATTGTTTTCACAAAAAAATTTATTGTTTATATTTTTTATTTAATTCATCCGGCCAACGGACGGGCTCAAATCTAGTACTTTTATAAAGTCTAGTCAGACACTTGATTTTTTCTTTTTCTTTTACTTTGTTCAAAGGATAATTATTTTTCCATACAAAGCGAAGGAGGGAAGGACAATACACATAAAAATGGATCTTGAAAATTTCATGCCTAATGCTCTTAATTATAGATTGTAGATTTTCAAGGGTAGAAACAGATGTATATACTTCTTGTTCTTCAATTTCAAACCATTTATTCTAGCCTTCTAGTTCTTTATACAAATTTTATTATGTGCGTTTGTTAGGAAAGCTAAATGTCCAAATTTAATTAGAAATGTAATGTAGACAACATATTTCACAAAAATGTACCACTATGTGAAAATTTCTACTAACAAAAATCAACTCACAACCATAATATTTTTTGCTGAACAATGATAAGTAGTTAATATTATAATCATAAAAATTCGAATTCATAATCAATTATTTTTTTTTGTCGAACAAAAAGGGGAGTGCGAATTCATAATCAATTAATAATAGAAACATTTAGTAACATACTGAGAAATGAGAATCAATTGATCTCAATAAAATAAATTATTTCAAACCTATCTTAGACTATTCATTGGAAAATAAAACTTAGGGGTGTGCCTACGGTGACATGCATGTCACGGTGACTTGCACTTTTCGGTCGACTTCAGTTAGGATTAGGTCGACCTCATTTAGGATTAGGTCGACCTTATATAGGATTAGGTCGACCTCATTTAGGATTAGGTCGACCTAATTTGTTGTTTCAGTGTAAAAATAGTTTCATGGTGCCTACTTTGAATATTCATATCTTACAATTGGCTAGATGGAAATTGGAGATTAATGGCTTGTTTTGAAGCTGAAGTGTCCCTCTACACATTAAAGTACTTGGGAGCTCGATAGGAAGTCTAGAAGACTATTTTTGAACCTTATCAAAAGGCTATGCCAAAACTGGAAAACTGCATGAAAATGGCCAAGTCTGGGAACGTGTTTGTAAAACCTACTTTGGAGCTCGATTTGAGAAGCATGTATGCGATTCGAGTCCATGTTTTTATACAAATTGAAGGCATTGGATGAAATATTGGATATCTGTAAGGCTTAAAAAAATGGTCGAAGTTGCTACAAATGCTGTTTTTCTGGCAGACTTCGAGCACAAGCAAGCTGCCAGAAAAACAACATTCGTAGCAACTTCGAGCCTTTTGTTTGAAGCCTTAAAGATATCGAATCTTTCATCCAATGCCTTGTCTTTGTAGACAAACATACCTAATTTAACATGGTAGAGGCTCCTGGACTCGAATCGCATCCATGCTTCTCAAATTGAGCTCGAAAGTAGGCTTTACAAACACGTTCCCAGACTTGGCCATTTTCAGGCAGTTTCCCAGTTTTGGCTTAGCCTTTTGATAAGGTTCAAAAATGGTCTTCTGAACTTCCTATCGAGCTCCCAAGTACTTTAATGTGTAGAGGGACACTTCAACTTCAAAACAAGACATTAATCTCTAATTTGCATCTAGCCCATTGTAAGATATGAATCTCCAAAGTAGGCACCATGAAACTATTTTTACTCTGAAACAACAGATTAGGTCGACCTAATCCTATATGAGATCGACCGGAAAGTGCATGTCACCGTAGCAAAGTCCTAAAACTTATATTATTCCTTCTCTTTTATTTTCTTCCCCTTCATCCCCTTTTGTTTCTCAATTTCGTCCTCTTCATTAAAACTTCTTCACTACTGCTAAATCAATATCAACGAAGTCCATCGAGTTATAACTTTTAAGTTGAAATTAGTAAACCACCTTTCTACAAACTTTAACAAAACAAATCCAAAAACGAGTTCTGATATTCATAGAACTTACTCGAACCATAAGTTAATTGACTTTTAAATCGGTAAGTCTCGAATTCAATCCTCAACTCCATCAAATCAAATTTCACCATTGTAACTCACTTATGAACAATTTCTCTATCAATGTTTACAGAACCATAAGTTAATTGACTTTTAAATCGGTAAGTTTCGAATTCAATCCTCAACTCCATCAAATCAAATTTCACCATTATAACTCACTTATAAACAATTTCTCTATCAATCTTTACAGAAACATTTTCGATCTCGATCCCCACAATTATAAAATTTCCCTATGTACTCAAAAACATCAAGCAACAACTACTACAACACAGAGTTGGGAGATTCCCCACCGTCACCCTCCAACACAATCTCGAACAAATCCGCCTCCGAGTCCTCCTCCCTTTCCGCCGCCGGCACGTCACCCTTACCTCCGCCGCCGCCATTGCTGTACGAATACCTCGACCCGCTCCTGTCGAGCCACTGCGAATCGATCCTCCCCATCGAAAACAGCTCCCTGCTGTCCTCGTACCCGAGAGCACCACCACCGGGGGACTTCCCCTGCATCCCGCCGACGAAGCAAGGGTTCGGAGTCCTCTGGGCGTTCGCCGGCGCGTAGCTGAACGCGCTCTGCCCCAGGTTCACCACCGCCACCGCGTCGCTGTTGGCGGCAATCGTCGGGTACAGCGGCGTCCCGAACTCGTCCGCCTTGCAGTGGATGACGTGGACCAGGTCGCCGTCCACCGTGAAGAACACCTTTTTCTGCCTCGGGTCGTACCCGCACCCGATCACTCTGTTGTCGGATCTTGCCCACTCCGATGATGATGATGGCTCTGTTTCGAATGCTAGCTTCAGACCTGTGGGAAAGAAACAGAGAGGAAGGGTCGATGTCACTGTTTTGTTGATAGAGGGACCATTGTGATCGATTGAACAACTGCTCTCTATGTTTTAATTAAGGCTTGTAGATGATGATGATAATAATAATAATTGTTAGCTATCTGGTTTCGTTGAACTCTGTTCATTAAGTTTGTTTATTCACTCCATCAACTTCATTAGTTTGTATCTAATGCTGTCCCGATGGCACTATTATGCTTCCACTTTTTTTTTTTATCCAAGGTTGGAATCCAGGGTGTGATGGATGTTCTCATCCTTATTACTAGCCCAACTCTTGGAGTTATGTTGTCACATTTAGCCTATATGGGTTTCGTTGGATTATAGTATCGCGTTAGTATTACCATTTCATTATTATAGTATAATGATCAATACTTCATGACATGTGGATTTAACGATGTTCATGAGCACTACACGCCTTCTACGATTATTGTAAATTTATATTGTCCAACTAAAGACATAAAGCCCAACAAGTAAGGATGCAAATGAGTTAGTCGAATCGAGTCAAGTACAGTTTTGTCTAGTTCAACCTCGGCTCATTGACGAGTTGAGTTTGAGATAACTCACAAGATAAAAACGAGTTAGCTCACGAGTTGAGCTCGACAAGCCACCGAATTGAGCTAACCCACAAGCTTCACGAGCTCAACAGTATTTAGCTCAATATTGACCTGTTAATAAACGATCTAAGTTTCGAACAAATTTTTCTCGAACTGAACGTCAATCCGCTTATGAACAACTCAACTCATTTACAACCTACCACTAATGATAAACTATGTTCCCACTACGATTTTGTTAATCACTCATAGTGCTAGCAGTGTTCTAGAAGTCAAAATTAATAATGCCAAATGATAGATTAAAAAGTTGATTAAAATGGTACGGAGATGGTGGAGTTACCATCAAGATAGACGGAGCCGTTGGAGTTGAAGCCGATGGAGCCATGGTAGCTACCGGGGAGCTTAAAAGGAGGGAAACCGCCGCCAACAGAGAGCCCCACCGCCACCGCAACACCGTCGCCCCTGTTCTCATCCTTCCCACCGGAGGAAACCCTCAGCTCCTCAATCCTATTAATCCTCTGGCTGCTGCTGACGTGGAGCAAAGCCGCCGAATTCGAATTCGGATTCGGAATTTCCCGAATCAATTTAATCTTCTCCCCTTCCCCGCCACCATCCCCCTTCCCCGCCGCCGACGACGACCGGCTCCTCTGACTCTGCTCCTCCCCTCCCCCGCTGCCGCCGCGGGAGTACGAAATTGTTACCTCGAAGTAGGCTTCCTGCGGAAACGCCGGGGACGGACCCGGCAGAGGCAGAGCCGTTCTGATCACGGAAGCCGCCGTCGTCGACGGGTTGCCGACGGCGGCGACCCGCTTCAACCCGGGATTCAGGCGGATCCTCTGCATGAAATCCGATGACGCCTGGCTCACCTCCCAGCTCATCTCCGGCGGCGGGTAATGATAATTATCTCCCGAGGCGGCGCAGAGGCCGAGGAGCATCGAGTTTCTGACGGAGCCGGAAACGGCCGTCGGTTGTGCGGCGACGAAGCCGAATCGGGTCCATCCGTTCTCGACGGCGTCGGTGATTAAGGAAGGGTGATCGGCCCAATTGAACAGCGGCCGGGCGGAAGGCCCGCGCTTGAAGGCGTAGTAGTTCCCCCTCCTCTTGCTGTCGAGAAATTCGTCGCCGGCGCGGTGGTGGAGCTTGGCGATTCCGTCTTGCAGGGTCGGGCTGGGGGGGGCCGGGTCGAGGATGGAGTCGGGTCGGGCCGGGCGTTTGAAGCAGTAGTAGCGGCAGATGAACATGATTAGTAGGGAGATTAAGGAGATTGATGAGATTAGTACTAGAAGGGTGTGCTCCCAAACGAGCATTTCCGGCGGGAGATTAACGAAGAAAAAGGGGATTAAGGGTAATGAGGATTAGTGATGGTGGTGGAGCAGAGGAGAAGAAGCATTTCTTCTTTTGAAAGGGTTAGTGGGGAAAGGAAGAATGGAGGTTTCTTTCCCGGCATATATATATTTTGTTGGTAAGTGACGAAATAACTTGAAAGGTACATTAATTTTTTTTATTTTGGTGAAAAATGGTAAAACTTGGAGGCCACAACTAGAAGGTGTGAAAGAAGAAAAAAGAAGTCTTAGTTCCTTGTCTGGTCTGGTCTGGTCTCATTTGACTTGAATACATATTTATCTTCTATAACAGTTAGTGTGTGTTGAAACTTGAAAGTTCGAAACAGATGATTAACGTGTTAGAATTTGACTTGACTCGTTTTTTCTATATTTAGTCTATTCAATTTGCAGGTGATGCGACATATCACATTTTATTTTTGATTGGTACTATGTGATTGTTTTGTAAATTAATGATTGAGCTAATAAGTTATATAAATCAACTTATTTACAGACTCGAGAATATGGGATAAACAACGGTATTTTATTACTAGTAGACGTCGTTATCTATTTTTAATTTTACAATTAGCATACATTATATGAAATGTACATACTGAAACTATGGGTGAATACTATCAACTTTATATATAAAAAATAGGTCGAAAAATTATAGATATACATCTTCTTAGATTTTAAAAATATTCTAAACAATATTTATTCACAAAATTTTCCCAAATATGACCCAAAAAAGTAATGATGTTCTATTAATTTTCTAGCAAGACCGGGACTCCCCCATCCGACAAGTCTCCCCTTAGCCTTAAAATGGATTTCACAGAGAATCACAAAAAAATAGGGAATAATATAAATTAGAAAGAAACGTTTCTGGTTGCACAAGCTACAAATTCGATCAAATTTCTAATGAATTTCGGTAGGTGTTGGGAAATTAACAATGGCAAGAGAAAAAGAAAATGAGTCGTCGTACGTCCAAATTGAAATTTTGTCTCTTTAGATATGATGTTAAGTTGCTAACTACACAGCCAAAAAGGTTACCTAACAGTGTTCCCTTATTAGCATCACAAAAAGTTGCAATCCTTCCTAATATTTTCGCAAATCCCCACCATACCACAGCAACCGTCCTTCATGGCTTCCAATTAAATTATATGAGTTTCGGATTTTTTCCCGAAACCGATAAGATACGCGGGTTGACATGAACGTGTTTTTTAGTTCGATCTTTCAGTCAATATGATTTTTTTCGATAAAATTCAACACTCGAAATATTCATGAGACTAAGCCAACATAAAACACAGGAATCCGAGTGTTAAAGATATTTGGTTGGCAGAGTGTACTCTTTACTTTCATTTTCAAAACCTTGCTTCCCATAAAAAATCCTTGGTAGAGACATCAAGAGATTGTATGTTCAAATCACCAAATTCGTAAATTTGCGGCGTATTAATAAGACGGGATATCGCGAAAGACAGAGTCTCCAATCTGATTTCAGTAAAAGGCAGCGACATTAGCCAATAGTTTGGCTGCCGGACGCAGTGGTCCAAATCCGGTCGCTCCTAACCAATAGTTTAACTAATACAGAAGTCTAACTAATTAAGCACATAATCAGCTAGCGAGGAGATGCTGATTCCTACGTTGATCCCTCCAAAAATTTTGATTAAAGGGAAGAATCAAATTTTGTTACAACTACACAGGATATTAATTTCAATGACATGAGATATGGATGCGAATAAATAATATCATATGATGTTGGATAAACTATTAATTCCATCGTTAATGCGACAAGGATGCTGAGACTGAGAGCAAGAAGCCATAATTAACCAGTTAGGTCCCACAGTTTATTAATTTGAAGTTTCTAACTGGAACGTTTTATTATTATTATTATTATTATTATTATTATTATTATTATTATTATTATCAAATACTGGAACGATTCAGTAAGCTATCAAAGCAAAACGAAAAAAACAAATTAGGCAGAAACAAATTAGGCCCTGGGAAATCTTTACTTAACTTGTTCTTCGTTCATTCAAGATGGTTCTAAGTACAACCATTACACAATTGAATTTAAAGGGTGGTTTGGATTAGGTGTTTGAATGTGTCATCTTTTAGGCCAATTATCGTATTTGGTTGGGGAAAAATATGTAGTATTTGACACCTTTTATTTTCAACTAGAGCAAGAGAAGCCACGCTTGGCTACGGCTCAAGTGCTATTGTTTGCAAATTGATCTGAAAGCCCGTGTGGCTTGAAGTGATGCTTGCTCCTCGACTCCTCTGGAATCTTTATCACAAATATAGTACATACCTAAACCCAAGTCCAACTCAACCAGCTCAACAGTAT
Source organism: Linum tenue (assembly GCA_946122785.1). NCBI lineage: Eukaryota > Viridiplantae > Streptophyta > Magnoliopsida > Malpighiales > Linaceae > Linum > Linum tenue. The sequence goes on from CAMGYJ010000003.1 coordinate 2,110,164, forward strand.
AATGAGTTTCAACTCGAACCCAGCCCGCAATTTCTCAATGCACGTTTTATCCACTTTGACCGGATTAGATCCAGTAGGGTGCCCGTGGACCAGAGTTTTATTGTCATCCCTAATCTTAGTTTTTTTTTTACAATTTTTAGTTTTTCTTAACATAAATCGAGGCTTGGGTTGGAGCAACGTGTCAACCCTGATTTAACCACGGTTGAACTATTATTTTAACACAAAATACCATAATGCTAATTTTTCTAGTATGACATTTGATATGGTTTTATAATTTTTAGTTTTTTATGAACATAAATAGAGGCCCGGATTGGAGCAGCGTTTCAAGCATGATTTAACCACAGTTGAACTACGATTGTACCGTACTGGCGGTCCAATAGAAAAACTTCTAGGGAATCTTATCAATAGGTGATTTTAGCTGTATGAAATTATTTAACCACCGATGAACTACAATTTTAGCACAAAATGCCCTAATGGCTAATGCTAACTATTTCGGTCTAACCTTCAGTATGGTTTTACATTTTTCTGGTTTTTTCTGAACGTGTATTGAGACTTGTTATCTAAACAGAGTGTTGATGTACTACGATCAAGAAGTATGCAAAAAAAGGGGGAACGGAAAACGCAACGGGTTCTAGAAACTCAAAGTCACTCAACCCACTACATATCCGTGGGTTCATGGATACTCATGGTTCTGACGGAAAAGTAAATAACCAATCTCCTGTTAAAATAAATGTCTAGCACCAATGTACTCATACAACTTATCCATACAAAAATTACTAATCTAGTACATAGAAGCAAACCCACAAATTATCAATAGAAATTGTTCAAAGATAAACATCCATGAACAACATGGTTAATCAACGGGTTGTAGGAGGCTATCCATGGGTCAGATAGACATAAACCCAAGTCCAACCAAACCAGTTGAATAGTGCAATGAGTTTCACCTCGAACCCGACCCGCAACTCCTCAATGCGGGTTTTATCCACTTTGACTGGGTTGGGTCGGGTAGGGTGCCCGTGGATCCCGTTTTTATTGTCATCCCTAACCTAAGTTTTTTGTTTTACAATGTTTGATTTTTCTTAACATAAATCAAGGCTTGGGTTGGAGCAACGTCAAGCCTGATTTAACCACGGTTGAACTATGATTTTAGCACAAAATACCATAATGTTAACTTTTCTAGAATGACCTCTGATATGGTTTTACAATTTTTGGTTTTTTATGAACGTAAATTGAGGCCCGAATTGGAGCAGCATGTCAAGCTTGATTTAACCACAGTTGAACTTCGAGTATACCGTACTGGGGGTCCAATAAAAAGGAGACTTGGGTTGGAGCGACGTTTGAAGTCTGGTTTAACCACAATTGAACTACGATTTTAGTATAAAATGTTCTAATGTTAACTTTTCCAATACGATCTTTGATATGATTTCACAAATGAATGGTAGTATCGTCGATCAAGAAACGAGCCAGAGAAGCCTTAATCTGGAGAAATAATATATCTTCTCCTTTATTCTTGATTTCCGATTCAATTACTGAATGCAACCTAGCTATATCAATAATCTAAGAGCAAATAAACATGCAGAAGTAGCGGTAGGTATGTTAGTGAGGGAAGCAAAAGAGAGAGACAAAGGAAAAGTCACCCACCTCAAAGAAGAGAATGTCCATGCGGGTCATACAAAAAATGATGACAGTTGTTTAGGTTAACAAACCTCTTATGAAACAGTAACCCCTTTGTGACTTTAATTATAGTTAGGAAGTATCACAATTCTATAATTTGACAAATGTTAGTAAATGCATTCTCACAATAACATGCTATTGTCTTTTTTTTGTTCAAATTAAGTCTCCATTTGTTTTATTTTTACTCAAGCTACTGTCTATTTTTGGTCTCACGTTTTGTCGTAGAATATACATACACGTACTAAACGCGTTTATAAAACTTTTGTACTTGTATTATTGTTGAACTGTCTATTTTATTCCATTTGTTTGATGTCTCTCGTATGAAACGTGCAGGGGCGGAGCTAGGATTTGTAACTCGGGGGGGCCGATTTTTTTTTTTTTTTTTTTTTTTGCGTCTTGTCAATAAAAAATTAAATGTATCTAAACAAAATCTATAAACTAATTTTTTTATCCAAGACATGTTCAAAATAAATAGTAAATGACAAGCAAAAATGTATTCATTCTTTTCAATTGGTACCATGTTATTCGTTGTTATTATTATTGAACAATTAATTAATATGCATACTAGCATTTTCAAAAAGAAAAATGGTTATATATTCATAGTTATCCTTAACAATGTGAATTCATAACTTATAAGCAATTAGGTTAGAGGATCTAAAAAGATGAAGTATGAAAATTAAGTAATTAGCTTGGTTAAATTTTAACCAAAAAATATTCTTAAAATGTGAATTTATTAACTCAAAAAATTAATTTATCTAGTTTGAACTTTAAAATTAGGTTGTAAAATTAGGTTGTAAAATACAATTAAACTAAAGTGAGAAAAAATAACTAAATTGTTGCTGGTGGGAATCGAACCCACATACCACAACAAAAGTACACAACAACAACACATAAATCCACTAGGCTACAGGAGGTAACCGTGATTAATTATTGCACGAAATTTTTTATATATCTTTATAAGTTTTACATAACTTTTGAATAATCCGATACGATTTACATGTGATCGTCAAATTCTGGGGGGGGGGGGGGGGGCGGGGCCCCCGAACCTTAAGCTAGCTCCGCCCCTGGAAACGTGTATAACACGCTTAAACTTTTAGAATTTTATAATCAATACAAATCTTTTAAATGCACTATTATATTAAAACAACATATAAAAATTCTTACTTATTAATACCGTAACATTTGCAGGTGGATCAAGCATGCACAGACACTCACCAAGCGAGAAAGAGACGAGGTTAAGAAGGGAAAATTGGTAAAATCACAAATTGAGTGCAAATAACACATTGGCAATATCACTACTTATAACTCACTCCAAACATGATATTTATACAATATACCGGGTTAAGATAGGGTGAGTAACCTTAGAGTGAATAACAATGAGTAACCAAATTTGGACCCTTCTTTTAAGTGACTGCAGATCTAAGGGTGGAGAATTAAAGAAATTTATTTCCCCTAGTTTTCTTAATTGGATCATATCTTCTTCATTCTAACTCGGATTTCAATTTTTTTTTTGCACAGATGGAACGCGTTCGTTGTGCTCTACAAAATGATATCAATTTTCAATATTTTTTGAGAACAAAAATTTTCATCACTCTCGTTACCAACTCCATACCATATGGTATCTCCTTCGTTGTTTAGTCATTTTCGGAAATTTTTGCACAAATGAACGATTTAATCATGATCTATTGGATTTCAAAATTTTATGGGGGGGGGGGGGAAATTTTCAAACCTCTCGTTACCAACTCCATACCATACTATACCACCCCGGTATGAGGTGGTATTTTTCATACCATATGGTATGCTGTTATTTAATACCATATGTTATTGACTGGTATTAAATAACAACATATGGTATTGACTGGTATTTTTCATACCATATGGTATGCTGTTATTTAATACTAGTCAATACCATATGGTATAGTCAAATACATATGGTATAGACTGGTAATAACTGACAAAAATTTTTTTGTTCCAAAAAATATCAAAGTGGATATCATTTTGAAGAGCACAATTAATCTGATCTAACTGTGCAAACAAAATTAAATTCCGAGTTAAAACGAGTGAGAAATCGTCCGTTAAAGATTAATGGAAAGAAAATTAATGATTTTTCCATGAGAGAGAAGGAGGCGCTGATGTGGCAGACTCTTATTGGGTTTATGCATGGAGTTACTCACCACAAGGTTACTCAGCGGATCTGCTCCCCAATATACCTCTTAGTAAATAACAGGTATTGTGACATGTGATATTTGTGCAGTAATTGACTCCAAATAACAGGTTTGACAAATACTCAATCCAATCGATAAAGGTTCTTCCTAACATGAAGTACTTGCTCAAAAACAAATTTTTTGTTTCAACCCAAATCTTTGCACCGCTCCACATGAGCACATTTCAAACTTAAATTCTGATAAAAACTCATTTATTTCACCTCAAAATGCGTATTGTCAGTTAAAATTAAATTGTTCTTTAAAAATCATAAATTTTTCTCGTACTTTGTCTATACAAAATTTGTCTAAAGTGTTAGAACTATGACATATGCCGAATATAAAAATAAAAGATGTTGACTTTTTTTTTTTGAAGGTGGAGGCAGTTGAAAGTTAAAGGAGCAGCATGATTCAGTCCAGCCTTCAGGTGGTAGTGGGAGCCCACGCAGTGGATTAATTAGTTCGTTATTTGGTTATCACTTATCATTCAACTTTCTGCATCACTTCTAAATTTAGAATTGATTATCATCCCTTTTGCTGACAGGGAGAGAAAAGAGACATATGTCATTATGGTCTTCTTCGATCATTAGCATCACCCAATGAAGGAGAGAGATGGTGATTATTACACGATAAAAATGGAATCAGTGGATTACACAATACACTTTTAACTACCGCAATTTATTTTGTTTCGAAGCTGAATTCTAAAACCCCGATTCGAGGGGTCTAGCTTCATAGGTCGATAGATTTTGATCGAAACAACTGATCGTAAACTTGATACTCTGAATTAGCCATTCTAACTGAATAACTACCATAGAAGATCAATTGGTTCAACAAATTGCACTGGAGATTAATCAAACATAGAGGGGCAACCTCACAAGCAGAAAAAAAGGGAGATTGATGAACGATTATGATATGGCTGCTGTATAAGTCGTTTTGTATTCTGATATGAATATGATAAGAAAAACAAGTACGCAATTACGATTGATCTATAACTATTCGATAATATTTTCTTGCAATTCAACGCTTGTCCCAACTGTTATGGGACAATCCAAGTACCACATCAGAAATACAAGGGAATGAACCCTTGTATATTAGTGTCCACCAAGCTCATTAGTACGAGGTCTTTTGGGGAGGACACCCAAAAGTAAAACTGTGCGGGCTTGGCCCAAAGCAGACAATATCGTACTAAACTGAGCAGCCCGATTTCGACAAATGGTATCAGAGTCAGGTTTGGTGCGGGGTGGTGGACGTCAGTTTCATGGGACCCTCATTCGGTGACCTCGAGATTTGAGATATGGATTTGTCTGGCGGGTCATAGGTGATTCGCGTATGTTTGGTGGATCTAGGAGAGATCCACGTTTGGGCTTTGACGGATCAAAGATAGTTTCGCATTTGGGAAGCAGATCAAAGAGAGTTCTGCGTTTGGAAAAATCCTTGTACCGAGAAGCCCATCGATACAAGGTGTCTGGCGGATCAAGATAATCGCTGAGGAGAGGCAGTGGCGGAGATATGTGGGGTGGGGAGGTGGGGGTGCTTGCACCCCTTGTATTTGGAAAAGATTTCAGCAATTAGGGATTTGTGTGGACTCAAACTAGTGATTATTTGATTATAGAGAGACTTTCTTGTCATCTCGGCCAAGTAAATTTGCTATGCAACTTGTTTTCGTTATTATTTACATTAGAGAACTATCATGAAACCTCCTTTTACGTCCCACAATCTTTAGGACCCTAGCATTTTATTTCTTATTCTTTGCCACTACCGCTAATATTCACAACAGAGAGGACGAGTCGACATCCTCTGCCTCGTCCAAGCCCCTTAGTCTCCAATTTTGGCCAATAGTTCGCCGGATTTCCACTGCCGCACTCGTCCGAGCCACGTCGTCTCCAATCCGGCTAATTACAAGTGTCGAGATATCGTTTTAACCAATGCAATATATCTAACATTATTTTCTAAACCAGATGAATGAATAGTGGTTGAACGACACGTTGATGACATATATTGAACAAGGTTTGTGTGCTAGTTTGGACAATAAATGAGTTCTAGAATGCTTTAAAATATGAAATATCTCTGAAGTTCTGTGTAAACGGTGTACGTCAAACTATTATTTTGTAATTGTATGCATTTTGAGTATTGTGTTGTTGAATTTTTATTTCATTTAGAATTAGAGTTTTTTATTATATAGTTAATTATTTTATGATATGAAAAAGACATCCACTTGGCCAATTTTCTAGCTTAGCCACTGAGGAGAGGACACGAAGTTCCTAGTCCTTGTATTGAGGGGAGAATTGTTATGGGACAATCCAAGTACCATATCGATAATACAAGGGAAGAGAGCCTTGTATATTAGTGTCCACCTAGCCCAATTAGTACGAGGCCTTTTGGGGACGATACCCAAAGGTAAAACCGTGCGAGCTTTGTCCAAAGCGGACAATATCGTACTAATGGGCTGCCCAGTTATGACAAGTGGTATGAGAGCCTGATTTGGCGGATCCAGGGTGGTGGACGTCAGTTTGGTGGACCCTCATTCGGTGACTTCAGGATTTGAGATTTGCCTTTGTTTGGCGAGTCAAATGTGATTCGCGTATATTTGGTGGATCCAAGAGAGATATGCGTTTGCGCATGGCGGATCAAAGAGAGTTTCGCATTTGGGAAGCAGATCAAAGGTGGATCCAAGAGACATCCGCGTTTGCGCATGGTGGATCAAAGAGAGTTTCGCATCTGGGAAGCAGATCAAAGAAAGTTCTGCGTCTGGTAAAGTCCTTGTACTGAGAAGCCCATCGATACAAGACTTCTGGCCGATCAAGATAATCGCTGAGCACGGGACACGAAGTTCGTGATCCTTGTTTTGAGGGGATGATTGTTATGAGACAATTCAAGTATCATATCCAGGGGCGGAGCTAGGATTCGGTGTTCGGGGGGGCCGGAATATTTTATTATGTTACTTCAAAAAACGATAAAAATTAACAAAATTTATTTTAATATTATTATTATTATTATCGCATTTTTAGATTATTAGAGTTACTCGAAATAAAATTTATAGTGTTGTTTATTTTATGTAGACAAAATTAAATATGTCATATCCGTAAGTTTTTTCTATGAATTCATTAGTTTGTATGCTTCTAAAATTAGTATTGATTTGACCCGTTCTGATGGCAAGTGTAGAAAATGTATTTTCATCTTTTAGTCGGGGGACAAAGACATGATTCAGCTTTCATAAGGGAGGTTTATTATAATAACATCAATTCTAGATGATCATAATGAACTAAAATTTTGTATCACAGTACAATATAAATGAAAGAAAGTAAATAAATTAATAGTGCATTTCAATATTTTGTAACACATTCTATTTTTCATATTTGAAAATCATCATCTTGTCTAGTATCTTCTAAAAAATTCTTCATTCATTATTTATCCGAAGAGTATTCTTTAAAATTTTAATTTAATAGTGCATTTCAATATTTTGTAACACATTCTATTTTTCATATTTGAAAATCATCATCTTGTCTAGTATCTTCTAAAAAAATTCTTCATTCATTATTTATCCGAAGAGTATTCTTTAAAATTTTAATTTGAAGAACTTAATTGATATGATTTTATAGTGTAGAATTTAAGAAAACAAAATATGCAAATTGATAACTTATGAGACAAAGACTGAAACCATATTGAATTTAATAGAAATAAAAAGAACTACATGATGAAAAATGAATGAGAAGTTATTAAAACTGAAAAGTTAAAATCATAGCATCTACATGCAATGGGTTTCGAACCCTTGACCTAAGGGATGTACTATCAAGTTTGCATCCGCTAGACTGTCTTGTTTTTTGTTTCCATTTTGCACACTAATATTTATATACATTCCATTTATTTTGTACGAAATTTCCAAATACCGATATTTTTATACGTATCTTTCAAAATTCTCGGGGGGCCGGGGCCCCCCCGAGACCTAGTGTAGCTCCGCCCCTGATCATATCGGCATATCGCTAATACAAGGAAAGGGACCCTTGCATATTAGTGTCCACCTAGCCCAATTAGTACGATGTCTTTTGGGGACAATACCCAAATGTAAAATCGTGCGGGATTTGTCCAAAACAGACAATATCGTACTAATGGAATGCCCAATTATGACACCAACTTTTTTTGTTGTTGGTAAACTGACACCAACCTTTCGTTGCTATAGTATAGATAAGTCTCTTACTTCAATGGTTCTGATATTTCCAATGAACCTGGGCAAATATTTGATGATCTTCAAAGATTGATGCTGAAAATCCTCTTTCTTAACGTGCCTTGTATAAGAATTAAGAAGCAAATATTGTGCGCACAACCAACAGCAAAATGATCATTTTGTCATTTATTCATTATTCCAACGTGCCTTGTATAAACCAGTTAGCAAGTCAACTATAATTAGTACTTATTTGCTAATTGCTATTCTCAGCCATAGCTTTCGGGTCACACAATCAAAACTCATAACTAAAACATTTTTATAGCGCATTTCTGAAACAATAACCTGAAACAAAATATCATCCTCGGACCCGTGTCAATTGCCGCTTACTACAGTTTGGCAAGTTTGATATCGTATAGCGAATATCGTATCAAATTTGTTAATATTTAATATTATCGAAAAAACATATTATTTTTTTGTATTGAATTGAATTTCAAGTGTTATTTGATGTCAGGGATTACGAGGTTGATATTGGTATATATATGAAATACCGATATATACCAAAATATCAGCTAGTGTTTATTTTATCCTTTTCAACTAGACTGCTCACTCCTACTACAAGACCTCAAACGCCAAGATGGCGACTTAATTATACATAGTCCATTCTCTCACTATTTAACAACTCATACCAAGTTTATTTGTTACTTGTACTATGCGTTATGGGTTGCTTAGTCGTCCACTATTTCAGTTTGTTGTTTTAGTTTGTTAATGTGCTTCTTAGGCACCACATTTTTCTAGTGTGTTGTTATTATATTCGAGTTCTATTAGAGCTAGTATTTGCGTTTGTATATTTAATTTATAATTTTGAAAGATATTAATTTGATATTTGAAATATACTGATAAGAAACAAAATTCTAGAAATGAGAAATGGGATGTCAAATTTATTTTAAAATTGAGATTGAGTTTAGAATACTACTTGATATTCGAGATTCGATTATTTGATACTGAAATACCGATATAATACCGATTTTCACACTAACTACAATATTTTGTTATTGTTTCACTGTCACTAGGGGTGGAAATTGGGGTGGGTGTGGTTACCCGCCCCACATTTTGAGGGTAACCACACCCACAAATAGAGAATTATGCTACCCACAACCCGCCCCGCAGTGGGTAGTGGTTAACCACAACCCACTGTGGATTTAGAGCGGGTTGGATGTGGATACCCACAAAAAATTTCGTTCCTTCATCCTTTGGACTCGTATATGATAAACATATCGGTCAAGTGACAACAAAAAATGCACATTGAGTTAAAACTAAGTAAACAAGCCCAAGGCATGGAATGACGAGGATCCGGTATTCGGAACCTCCTAAGTAGTCAACCTCCCTCTCATCGGTTCACTTCACTCGCTTACAGGTCATTTCACTTTCTTAGGAAATGCAGATTGATAATGAGTATGGGTTGGAGGGGATCTAATCTAGGTATACTGTTGATGTGACTTGAATCGGACTATCAGCCGCTATGACTGGTAGTCGGGGGTCTCGCTGATAGTGAAATTGGGTTCGGGTTCTGGGCTTGGTCTGTAACCGTTTCCTTTGCCATATTGGATTAGGTTTAGACCCGCATGGAGAAGTACTATAAATACTTCTCATACTCCTCTGTAATCTGTAATCTCCTCGATATAGTGAAATTGGCTCTCTCTCGCCCGTGGAGGTAGCTAACACACATCGTGTTAGTGAACCACTTAAATCGTGTGTCGTGTTTTCGATTCTCGCTTTCGTATTCTTGTTTTGTCGATTCCAGCGATTTCCCAATCCGTAGCAGCGCGTTTATAACAAGTGTTATTAGAGCCGCGGCTGGAAATCAGGCTAGGGTTTTCGATTCAGAAGAATGACGTCGGTGAACATGAAGATAAAAAAGTTCACGGGGAAGAACAGCTTCGCTATATGGCAGATCAAGATGCAGGCTTTATAAAAACAACAAGGGTTGTGGGGGCCGCTGTCTGCGAAACAGAAGAAGGCAGAGGTCGATGACGATGAGTGGAATACCCTGGAGGAGAAGGCCCACTCGACCATCATGCTATCGTTGTCTGATGACGTCATCATTGAAGTCGCTGTTGAGAAGACTGCTGCGGGCTTGTGGTTGAAACTGGAGAGTCTGTATATGACGAAGTCTCTAACCAACAAGCTGCATCTCAAGCAACGGTTGTTCAGCTTGAGGATGCAAGAAGGTATGCCTTTGAGGGAACATCTCGAACAGGTTAACTCTATTTTGCTGGATCTGCGTAATATAGATGTTCAAGTTGATGACGAGGATGCTGCCCTAATCCTACTGGTTTCTTTGCCGAGTTCATATGAGAATTTCGTTGATTCCTTTATTGCTGGTAAAGAAAGCATGTCGTTGGAGGATGTCAGGTCTGCTCTTCATACGAGAGAGATCAGGCATAAGGCGTCTGGATCTGGTACAGGTGGTGAGACATCGGGTTTGGCTGTTACAGGTGGAAAGGGAAAGAAGAAATCTGGTAAAGGGAATTCAAACAAGAATTCCAAGGGTCCCGGTCCACAGCCAGGTGATGCTTGTCACAACTGTAAGGAAGTGGGGCATTGGAAGTACAACTGTCCTAAGAGAAGAGAGTAACAGAAGAAACAAGGTTCAGTTGCCGTGGCAGAAGTGGACAACAGTTCTGAAGACGATCTCGCCTTGGCTGTAGATGAGAAGGCACATCGTGGTGATGTATGGTTTCTGGATACTGCAGCCTCATACCATATGTCTCCGAACAGGGATTGCTTCACAACCTACCAGCAGATAGATGGTGGTAACGTGGTCATGGCTAATGGAGCTATCTGCAAGGTTGTTGGAATCGGGTCCATAAAGGTTCAGATACATGATGGTTCAGACACATAAAGGTTCAGACATGTTCCACGAATGACAAAGAACCTTATCTCCTTGAGTCTACTCGACAGCAAGGGTTTCAGCTTCAAAGGAAAAGGTGGAGTTGTGTATGTCTGCAAAGGTTCAAGGAAGGTGCTGAAGGGCGTGAAGCATGGGACCTTGTATGCATTACAAGGGTCTGTGTTGTCTGGTTCTGCTGCAGTTGCATCGTCTCAGGTTCATCAGGAAGATATGACCACTCTCTGGCACATGAGACTGGGGCATATGAGTGAACGAGGGATGCAAGTTCTGTCGAAGAGAGATCTTCTTTGCGGGCACAAGGTGCAGAATTTGGAATTCTGTGAGCATTGTGTGTTTGGGAAGCTACATCGCAGCAAGTTTCCCAAGAAGGGTATCCACCGAACGAAGGGGATACTGGATTACCTCCACTCCGACTGTTGGGGTCCTTCACGAGTTGAATCCATTGGAGGCAGCAGATATTTTATGTCTATTATTGATGATTATTCGAGATTTACTTGGATTTTCATGATGAAGCAGAAAAGTGAGGCTTTCACGAAGTTCAAGCAGTGGAAGACATTGGTGGAGAATCAGACCGGGAAGAAGATCAAGAAGCTGCGAACGGACAATGGTCCGGAGTTCTGGAATTCTGAGTTCAACGAATTCTGCAAGGATGAAGGGATTGCCCGTCATCGGACTGTGAGATATACACCCCAGCAGAATGGTGTTGCAAAATGGATGAACCAGACATTGTTGGAGAGAGCACGGTGCATGCTCACTAATGTTGGACTAGAGAGAAGATTCTGGGTAGAAGCAGTGAACATGGCGTGCTTCCTGATCAACCGTGGACCTCACACAGGTATCGAGTTGAAGACTCCTTATGAGGTGTGGTATGGTAAGCCTGCTGATTACTCTTCACTGAAAGTTTTTGGGTGTCCTGTTTATTATCATGTGGATGAGGGTAGACTGAACACAAGGGCAAAGAAGGGTGTATTTGTGGGTTGCGGAGATGGAGTTAAGGGATTTCGAGTCTGGTCACCTTCTGAGCATCGAGTTATACTCAGTAGAAATGTGATATTTGATGAGAAGTCTATGTTTAACTCCATGTTGAAGGTTACTGTTGTTGAAGGTAGCAGGAATGTTGACAAACAGGTGGAGCTGCAAACTCTCAAAGAGAGTGAGTTTGAGCACCAAGGTGGAGAAGATCAACATGATGAGGATGTTTCTGCAGAGCCAGAAAGTTCAGAGTCCAGTGCACGAGCTAAACAGTCTATTGCTTCCGGTAGACCAAAGAGAACGACTGCAGGAGTACCTCCACAGAGGTATGGCTTCCAGGACATGGTGGCGTATTCATTTCAGGTTGCTGAGGAAGTGGATGCAGGAGAGCCACAGTCCTAAGTCCTATAGAGAAGCAGTTTCGGGTGGTGAAGCTGATCAGTGGCTTGCCGCAATGGGAGATGAGATGGAATCCCATGACAGGAATCAGACTTGGGAGCTAGTCAAACGATCACAGGGAAGGAAGATTGTTGCAAATAAGTGGATCTACGAGAAGAAGGAAGGATCACTTCTAAAGAGGGCATGAAATTTAAAGCTCGTGTGGTTGCACGTGGCTTCTCGCAAAGGGAAGGAGTTGACTACAATGAGATTTTCTCACCAGTGGTCAAACATACTTCGATCCGAGTGCTACTAGCAATAGTGACACATTATGACTTGGAGCTCGATCAGCTAGACGTGAAGACAGCTTTCCTACATGGAGAGTTGGAGGAAGAAATTTACATGCCTCAACCAGAAGGATTCGAGGTTCCGGGAAAGAAGACTATGTTTGTAAGCTGAAGAAGTCCTTGTATGGACTTAAGCAGTCTCCGAGGCAGTGGTACAAGATATTTGACAGTTACATGCTTGAGCTGGGCTACAACAGAAGTCCATATGATTGTTGTGTGTATCACAACAAGGTGGAGGATGGTTCGATGATCTATCTTGTTCTGTATGTGGATGATATGCTAATAGCTGTGAGGTCGAAGTCTGTTATCCAGAAGTTAAAGGGGCTTCTCAGTGTTGAGTTTAAGATGAAGGATTTGGGAGCTGCTCAGAAGATCTTGGGTATGGAGATTTACAGGGACAGGTCGAAGAAGAAGCTTTTCTTGTCACAGAAGAGCTACATCCAGAAGATACTGTCGAGGTTTGGCATGTCTTCAGCAAAGCCCTTAAATACTCCTAGTGCTTCAAATGTTCATCTATCCTCAGCCTATGCACCGCAGTCAGAGGCTGAGAAGGAGTACATGTCGAGAGTCCCATATGCTAGTGCAGTAGGTAGCTTGATGTACGCTATGGTATGCACTAGACCTGATCTTGCACATGCTGTTAGTGTTGTCAGCAGGTTCATGATACAACCTGGAAAGGAGCATTGGCAGGCTGTGAAGAGGATCTTCCGGTACCTTAAGGGTACACCTGATGTGGGGATTAGCTTCGGAAGTGATACAAAGTGCTTGGTGTCTGGGTATTCTGACTCGGACTATGCTGGAGATGTTGACACGAGGAGATCGATAACCGGTTATGTATTCACTCTTGGGAGTTCTGTAGTGAGCTGGAAGGCAACTTTGCAGTCGGCGGTGACATTGTCTACGACTGAGGCAGAGTATATGGCGTTGACAGAAGCTGCTAAGGAGGGAATATGGTTGAAGGGACTGGTTGGTGATCTGGGTCTACATCATGATCAGGCAGTGGTGTATTGCGACAGTTTGAGTGCAATATGCTTGGCCAAGGATCAAGTCCACCATGAGAGGACTAAGCACATCGACGTGAGGTATCATTTCTTAAGGACATAGAAGAGGATTAAGGTGAAGAAGGTTGGCACCACGGATAATCCTGCTGATATGTTCACGAAGCTAGTTCCACATGGCAAGTTCCAACACTGCTTGGACTTGCTGAATGTCTTGAGTGGGTGACTCCGCCCTGCGGGGGCATTGATGGCGGGAGAGAGAGAGAAGGAGTAGAGTACATCAGAGATTTCAGAGGAAGAGAATTCAAGTCAAGGTGGAGATTTGTTGATGTGACTTGAATCGGACTATCAGCCGCAAAGGGGGTGCGGGGGCAACACCCCCGCCCCCCGGTGTATGGGCTCAATGTTATTTGGGTTCGAGTTCTGGGCCTGGTCTGTAACCGTTTCCTTTGCCAGATTGGATTAGGTTTAGACCCACATGGAGAAGTACTATAAATACTTCTCATACTCCTCTGTAATCTGTATTCTCCTCGATATAGTGAAATTGGCTCTCTCTCGCCCGTGGACGTAGCTAACACACATCGTGTTAGTGAACCACGTAAATCGTGTGTCGTGTTTTCGATTCTCGCTTTCGTATTCTTGCTTTGTCGATTCCTGCGATTTCCCGATCCGTAGCAGCGCGTTTATAACATATACCTAGAATCTTTATTAGCGACATGACTCATTTGCTTTTTTATTGAAATTTTTAGGATACATAAAGGAAAGGTAATAAAGTGTTAAATAAACTATAAACCATATTTATTGACTTAGTTTTGTTATCAAATAAACACATACCTCGTGGACAATGCTTATTTAATAAAAGTATCTCATACGAACACGGTGTATTGACTTGGTTTTGTTTTATAAAATAAGTACATATTCGATTTTGGTGCATATTTTAATTTGTAGCATTCTACTTTTCACATACTTCAATATTACAAAGTATTATTAATAAATAAATATACTTAGTATGGTTATTGTGGGTTAAACGTTGTGGATAGTGGTTAACCACTGACCACAAAAATCAATATTTTGCTACCCACATCCAACCCACTATCCACAAATTGTGAGTATGATTATCCACAAAATATGCGGTTTGGTGCGGTTTGCGAATTATCCGCAATCCGCAAACCAAACCTCCACCCCTAACTGTCACTGTGTCACAGATCCTTTTATCTTGTGTGGGCTAGTGGTGGGATTTGATTCTCGTTTTTTCGGTCTAACCGGAAACCAGACTGTATAAAGTATAAACATATGCAGTTTGCAATCGGAACCCTTTACACCAATTTTAGTTCAGTTATCAGTTATCACGGATGGGTGGAGGCTTTAAAATTGTTCCTGTCCAATCCGGTTCTAAATCGGAATTTTTTTTGGAACACCGGTTAACGGACCCAGCCCGTCCCAAACTTAGATTCCCGCCACCCTGACTTGGGCCCACCTCAGTCAGGCCTATCAGGCCGAAGCCCATCCTTCCTTTCAACCCTACCTTACCATTCCCCCCTAAATCGTGGCTGCTGGAATCTTTAGAATGCTCATCTCATTCTCAGTTCTCACTCTCTGGCTATCATTCTCCCAAACCAGACGCCCATTCAAGGCCCGTAGCGAGCTATAAGAACCCAGGTCCGAAAAGCCCCATATAATAAGAAAAGACCAATCAAATTTAACGACCACAAGCCCCACAAACTAACTGCTGATTCCTCAAACCCAAGCCCAAGCCCAAAGTTTTCCGTCACAGACAAAAAATCTCTCCTTACCCGCCGCTCTGCCGCCGGAGTAGCTAGGGGATGTGCCTTCACCGTCAGAACCGAATCGAAGTATGACCCGGTAATGCGAACGGCTCGCACTTTAATGGTCCAATTGACATTTGACCGTTTAAAAACCGCTAGAGAACCGGTAGCTAATAAACATTATCAGTATAAATAGTGGACATTTCTTAATCAGAGCTCGTCTCTTTCTTTCCAAATTGTGAAATGGAAATAATGATTCAGTTTGAGAGCCCGATGTTTTTGGTTTATTTCAATTTTCTACAATTTTTTTAATTAAATTTAACGGCTGAATGGCAAAAATCGGACGAGCGACTCGATCGGCTCGAGCAGTTAACCGCCTCGGTCGCTCGCCAACCGCTACATAAAACCGAAGCGGCTTTTAGACTGTTCCGAGCCGGTTTTATGACCGGTGGCGGTTTTACCGGTCGGGCCGAGCGGCTCGGCTTAATAACACTGGTCTTCACAATTGAGCCATGCCTCCGGTTTTCAGCGCCGACGACGTCTCCCACCTGTTAAAATTGCTGGGTTCTGATGCTTGAATGATGAAATGGATCATACATTCATATCATGTCTTCACAATGACCACATTGGTGATAGTTGCCTATCTGTTTCTGTTAAGGATGGGCGGTTCCAGTTGAACTTGAAGATATCTGGAATCCAGTTAGGATTTCCTTTTACAGTTTACTTACCTTGGATTCAGTTAAAAGTCTTATGTGATTCATCTAGCTAGCTTTTGGACCATTATAAATTTGCAGTTAGTTGCAGCCACTGTGATTGTATTGGTTGTCCTTTGGTCGGTCGTTAAACTTTTGATGCTGACTTCTCACCTAATTTACCTAAACCAACAATTGGTGGTAAGTTGTAAAAGAAAGATGCGCCTTCTACGCTTGTACTATTAACTACATAACTATGTTGGTCTTTGTTTCATGACTTTTTCCCCAAAAGTCTGGGGACCTTCTTCTTGGTGACATTTGCGGCCATTTGTACTAGCCTTATCTCTTTTTTCCTTTGTTCAGTGAATTGCTAGCTTCATGTGTAGTCCTACTTTTCCAATCAGATACCCTTCCAAGGATTCTAAACGCATACAAAAAGCAATATTACAAGCTGTACAAACTAGCTAATAACGGTATACAACCCAATAACCCGTGGAAATGAAAAGCTTGCTCATTCTCAAGTTCACCATGCAAAAGTATCCGTACAACTAGTTTAAGAGTGAATTTCATGTCTTTCATAGTGTTATAAACGCGCTGCTACGGATCGGGAAATCGCCGGAATCGACAAAGCAAGAATACGAAAGCGAGAATCGAAAACACGACACACGATTTACGTGGTTCACTAACACGATGTGTGTTAGCTACGTCCATGGGCGAGAGAGAGCCGATTTCACTATATCAAGGAGATTACAGATTACAGAGGAGTATGAGAAGTATTTATAGTACTTCTCCATGTGGGTCTAAACCTAATCCAATCTGACAAAGGAAACGGTTACAGACCAGGCCCAGAACCCGAACCCAAATAACATTGAGCCCATGTCGTAGCGGCTGATAGTCCGATTCAAGTCATATCAACAAATCTCCACCTTGACTTGAATCCTCTTCCTCTGAAATCTCTGATGTACTCTGCTCCTTCTCTCTCTCCCGCCATCAATGCCCCGTAGTGCGGAGTCACCCACTCAAGACATTCAGCCATGGTAAAGGAAACCGTACCGGAAGTCATACCGGCTCCGCCAGTGGTAGGGTATTTTGTGGTACTACCGTGGTTCAATCGTTGTGTACCGGCAAAATACCGTTTTTGTAAATAAATAATATTTTTTTGTGAAAAAACCGTACCGGCAGATTTGTGATACCGTCTCGGAATAATACCGGAATAAAACCGGAATATACCGGATAACAAACCTGAATAAACTAGTGATTCCTCCACCTCTAAATTCTTTTTGACAATAGAGACAAGTGAGTACCTCCACTTTTCCATCCTGATGCAAGGAACAATGAGCCCAAGTTGGATCACTTTTGCTTCGTACACCCTTTGCGGTAACCTTCGGATTACTAGCAGTTGATCCTTTATCAACCGATCCGGCTTCTTTTCCACTAGCCATTGCTGTCCAAACAGTCAAAATTCTCATTAGAATAAAGGGTTAGAAGAACCAATATTAGTTAGAGAACCAATAAATGAAGCAGATCATGGAAGTAGACGTGATTATTGGACATCATTAACACTCTAAGTAGGCAAGTCCAAACTATATCGGTTGTTGATACTGATTTGTGCCTTTCAAATCTATAGTTCTCCCCACGTTGATCCAATTGTGTGGTGACAGAAGATGGATACTATTAGTAGCATCTGGGCCAGCGTCACAAATACCTTGCAACAGTAACCACTTGTAGTTTGCAAAGTTTGCAACTTGGACGACGGCTGTGAAATGGCCCCCTTGAAATGGGGAGGGACTAGGGAGACGCTTCAGAGCAGCGGCGGAGAAGAGGGGCAGAGCAGCGGCGGAATAGAGGCGTGCCCTGGTCACCGGTCGTTTTCTTCTTGAGCCGGTGCCGGAGACGATCGCCGGTCGTCGAGCAGAGGCGGAGAGGACCGCCGGTCGTCGAAGGAGGGAGGGTCGCCTTCTCGTCCTCGAAAAGAAGAGGAATCGCAGCGGCAGCAAACGAAGGTCGAAGAGATGATTTAGGGTTTTGGTTTTAGGCTTCAGCCGAATTTTTTTTTTTTTTCCTTCCCTAATGCAAAACGACGCCGTTTCCTTTATATCTGCTCACCCCCGGTTAGACCAAAACCGGGCGGTTTTTTGAGTTGAGCCGGTTGTGCCGGTAAAACCGACCGAAACGGCATTATCCCCACAGTCCGTCTGCCGTACCGGCCAGGCACCGAAATCCGGTTTTACCGGTTCGACCGGCCGGTCCGATCCGGTTTAATTTACTATGCATTCAGCAAGTCCAAGCAGTGTTGGAACTTGCTATGTGGAACCGACTTCGTGAACATATCAGCAGGATTATCCGCGGTGCCAACCTTCTTCACCTTAATCCTCTTCTCTGTCCTCAAGAAATGATACCTCACATCGATGTGCTTAGTCCTCTCATGGTGGACTTGATCCTTGGCCAAGCATATTGCACTCAAACTGTCGCAATACACCACTGCCTGATCATGATGTAGACCCAGATCACCAACCAGTCCCTTCAACCATATTCCCTCCTTAGCAGCTTCTGTCAATGCCATATACTCTGCCTCAGTAGTAGACAATGTCACCGCCGACTGCAAAGTTGCCTTCCAGCTCACTACAGAACTCCCAAGAGTGAATACATAACCGGTCATCGATCTCCTCGTGTCAACATCTCCAGCATAGTCCGAGTCAGAATACCCAGACACCAAGCACTCTGTATCACTTCCGAAGCTAATCCCCACATCAGGTGTACCCTTAAGGTACCGGAAGATCCTCTTCACAGCCTGCCAATGCTCCTTCCCAGGTTGTATCATAAACCTGCTGACAACACTAACAGCATGTGCAAGATCAGGTCTAGTGCATACCATAGCGTACATCAAGCTACCTACTGCACTAGCATATGGGACTCTCGACATGTACTCCTTCTCAGCCTCTGACTGCGGTGCATAAGCTGAGGATAGATGAACATTTGAAGCACTAGGAGTATTTAAGGGCTTTGCTGAAGACATGCCAAACCTCGACAATATCTTCTGGATGTAGCTCTTCTGTGACAAGAAAAGCTTCTTCTTCGACCTGTCCCTGTAAATCTCCATACCCAAAATCTTCTGAGCAGCTCCCAAATCCTTCATCTCAAACTCAGCACTGAGAAGCCCCTTTAACTTCTGGATATCAGACCTTGACCTCGCAGCTATGAGCATATCATCCACATACAGAACTAGATATATCATCGAACCATCCTCTGCCTTGCTGTGATATACACAACAATCATATGGACTTCTGTTGTAGCCCAGCTCAAACATGTAACTGTCAAATCTCTTGTACCACTGCCTCGGAGATTGCTTAAGTCCATACAAGGACTTCTTCAACTTACAAACATAGTCTTCTTTTCCCGGAACCTCGAATCCTTCTGGCTGAGTCATGTAAATTTCTTCTTCCAACTCTCCATGTAGGAAAGCTGTCTTCACGTCTAGCTGCTCGAGCTCCAAGTCATAATGTGCCACTATTGCTAGTAGCACTCTGATCGAAGTATGTCTGGCCACTGGTGAGAAAATCTCATTATAGTCAACTCCTTCCCTCTGCGAGAAGCCTCGTGCAACCACCCGAGCTTTAAATTTCATGCCCTCTTTAGAAGTGATTCCATCCTTCTTCTTGTAGATCCACTTGTTTGTAACAATCTTCCTTCCCTGTGGTCGTTTGACTAGCTCCCAAGTCTGATTCCTGTCATGGGATTCCATCTCATCTCCCATTGCGGCAAGCCACTGATCGGCTTCACCACCCGAAACTGCTTCTCTATAGGACTGTGGCTCTCCTGCATCCACTTCCTCAGCAACTTGAAATGAATACGCCACCATGTCCTCGAAGCCATACCTCTGTGGAGGTACTCCTACAGTCGCTCTCTTCGGTCTACCGGAAGCAATAGACTGTTGAGCTCGTGCACTGGACTCTGAAGTTTCTGGCTCTGCAGAGACATCCTCATCATGTTGATCTTCTCCACCTTGGTGCTCAAACTCACTCTCATTGAGAGTTTGCAGCTCCACCTGCTTATCAACATTCCTGCTACCTTCAACAACAGTAACCTTCAACATGGGGTTAAACATAGACTTCTCATCAAATATCACATTTCTACTAAGTATAACTCGATGCTCAGAGGGTGACCAGACTGGAAATCCCTTAACTCCATCTCCGTAACCCACAAATACACCCTTCTTTGCCCTTGGGTTCAGTTTACCCTCATCCACATGATAATAAACAGGACACCCAAAAACTTTCAGTGAAGAGTAATCAGCAGGCTTACCATACCACACTTCATAAGGAGTCTTACACTCGATACCTGTGTGAGGTCCACGGTTGATCAGGAAGCACGCCCTGTTTACTGCTTCTGCCCAGAATTTTCTCTCTAGTCCAGCATTAGAGAGCATGCACCGTGCTCTCTCCAACAATGTCTGGTTCATCCTTTCTGCAACGCCATTCTGCTGGGGTGTATCTCTAACAGTCCGATGACGGGCAATCCCTTCATCCTTGCAGAATTCGTTGAACTCAGAACTGCAGAACTCCAGACCATTGTCCGTTCGCAGCTTCTTGATCTTCTTCCCGGTCTGATTCTCCACCAATGTCTTCCACTGCTTGAACTTTGTGAAAGCCTCACTTTTCTGCTTCATCATGAAAATCCAAGTAAATCTCGAATAATCATCAATAATATACAGAAAATACCTGCTGCCTCCAATGGATTCAACTCGTGAAGGACCCCAACAGTCGGAGTGGAGGTAATCCAGTATCCCCTTCGTCCGGTGGATACCCTTCTTGGGAAACTTGCTGCGATGTAGCTTCCCAAACACACAATGCTCACAGAATTCCAAATTCTGCACCTTGTGCCCGCAAAGAAGATCACTCTTCGATAGAACTTGCATCCCCGTTCACTCATATGCCCCAGTCTCATGTGCCAGAGAGTGGTCATATCTTCCTGTTGAACCTGAGACGATGCAACTGCAGCAGAACCAGACAACACAGACCCTTGTAATGAATACTAGGTCCCACGCTTCACGCCCTTCAGTACCTTCCTCGAACCCTTGCAGACATACACAACTCCACCTTTTCCTTTGAAGCTGAAACCCTTGCTGTCGAGTAGACTCAAGGATATCAGGTTCTTTGACATTCGTGGAACATGCCTGACATCATTCACGGTACAGAACAAACCATCATGTGTCCGAACCTTTATGGACCCGATTCCAACAACCTTGCAGACAGCTCCATTAGCCATGACCACGTTACCACCATCTATCTGCTCGTAGATTGTGAAGCAATCCCTATTCGGAGACATATGGTATGAGGCTGCAGTATCCAGAAACCACACATCACCACGATGTGCCTTCTCATCTACAGCCAAGGCGAGATCGTCTTCAGAACTGTTGTCCACTTCTGCCACGGCAACTGAACCTTGTTTCTTCTGTTGCCCTCTTCTCTTGGGACAGTTGTACTTCCAATGCCCCACTTCCTTACAGTTGTGACAAGCATCACCTGGCTGTGGACCGGGACCCTTGGAATTCTTGCTCGAATTCCCTTTACCAGATTTCTTCTTTCCCTTTCCACCTGTAACAGCCAAACCCGATGCCTCACCAACTGTACCAGATCCGGACGCCTTATGTCTGATCTCTCTCGTATGAAGAGCAGACCTGACATCCTCCAACGACACACTTTCTTTACCAGCAATAAAAGAATCAATGAAATTCTCATATGAACTCGGCAAAGAAACCAGCAGGATTAGGGCAGCATCCTCGTCATCAACTTGAACATCTATATTATGCAGATCCAGCAAAATAGAGTTAAGTTGTTCGAGATGTTCCCTCAAAGGCGTACCTTCTTGCATCCTCAAGCTGAACAACCGTTGCTTGAGATGCAGCTTGTTGGTTAGAGATTTAGTCATGTACAGACTCTCTAGTTTCAACCACAAGCCCGCGGCAGTCTTCTCAGCAGCGACTTCAATGATGACGTCATCATACAATGATAGCATGATGGTCGAGTGGGCCTTCTCCTCCAGGTTATTCCACTCATCGTCATCGACCGCTGCCTTCTTCTGTTTCGCAGACAGCGGCCCCCACAGCCCTTGCTGTTTTAATAAAGCCTGCATCTTGATCTGCCATATAGCGTAGCTGTTCTTCCCCGTGAACTTTTCGATCTTCATGTTCACCGACGTCATTCTTCTGAATCGAAAACCCTAGCCTGATTTCCAGCCGCGGCTCTGATACCACTTGTTATAAACGCGCTGCTACGGATCGGGAAATCGCCGGAATCGACAAAGCAAGAATACGAAAGCGAGAATCGAAAACACGACACACGATTTACGTGGTTCACTAACACGATGTGTGTTAGCTACGTCCACGGGCGAGAGAGAGCCGATTTCACTATATCAAGGAGATTACAGATTACAGAGGAGTATGAGAAGTATTTATAGTACTTCTCCATGTGGGTCTAAACCTAATCCAATCTGACAAAGGAAACGGTTACAGACCAGGCCCAGAACCCGAACCCAAATAACATTGAGCCCATGTCGTAGCGGTTGATAGTCCGATTCAAGTCATATCAACACATAGTATCTTCAAAGTATAGCAGTTTGGAACTCGGAATCATTGTCGGTTTGCATGCGTATGACACACTTGGTAAATCGACAGACCGTCATTTCATCAAACATAAACAGGTGGTACGTGCCAAGCATCAAACTTCAATAGTAAGAGATATGGTATGCCTATGGTGATTTGCAAATCACTATAACTTGGAAAAAACGGTCGACTTCTTCCATTAAGTGGTCGACCACTTACAAAGAAAATGGTCGACCTCTTCTACAAAGTGGTCTATCACTTGAGTCAACAGGTCTATCGCTTTCAAAAATGGGTCGACCTGATGACACACTTACCTTCAATTGGTCGACCTCTTCCACCAAATGGTCGACCATTTTCCAAGATAATGGTCTACCGATTCCACCAAGTGGTCCACCACTTGATTCAACCGGTCTACCGCTTCTGGAAATGGGTTGACCTGATGACACACTTACCTTCAAGTGGTCGACCTCTTCCACCAATTGGTCGACCACTTTCTAAGAAAATGGTCTACCACTTGAGACAACCAGTCTACCGCTTCCAGCAACAGGTCGGCCTATGACACACTTACTTTCAACTTACACCCGCCTGTTGGAGGAGGTATACCGCTTCTGCGAAAATAGCCTACTGATTCTGTAAAGTGGTTTACGCACCTCTTTCGTCGAACAATCTCAACTTTCGCCAAACGGTTGACCAGATGACACATTTATCTTATACTCACATTAGGGAAATAATGACCGATAGTAGACCAACAATACAAAATTGTTTTGTAGTAACGCAACATGCTATCACCTGTGGCCAACCAAATCACTAGGAAGATTATAGGCCAAGACAAAAAGAACCAACACCCTCTCTTAACACTTTTGAAATAAAAATCCACAAAAGCAAAATGATGTGAGATATATGGACGTTGAAGATGACACAATTGAATGACAATCATACTCTACTTTTTGAGCATTTTCATAACGACAATAACAACAAAGTTGATCCATCACAAGACAATTATAGGATAAAAACAAGCAAACTTAGAATTTGAAGCAAAGACGAAATTCTCTACGGAGTAAGTCAAATATAAAAAATAAATATGCAGAACATTTTCCAAATCTACGGGAGAACAATCACACGAGAAACTTGTCATATATGCTTGCAGCCTTTGTACTAATTTTTTTTTCCGGGTTAAAATCATTTTATGTCCCTGTACTATTGCGTTTTAACAAACGTGCACCTGTACTATGATTTTGCACGACGTAACAAAAATGCCCTTCTGTCAAAAAGGAGCTTCGTAATACGTGACTCCCCGTTTTCCTCTCACCGTTCAGAAGACGATCATCGACCTTCGACCACAGCAACGAGGTCGACGCCATCTTCACCACCGGCGTGATCCAACTCTGTCGACTGTCGGCGTCCACCAACTCGTTCATCATATCATACGCCATGTCTCATCTAGCTTCATTGCCGGCATCCAAAATCTTCTCCGACAACCAGCATCTTCTCCTGATTCCACCGTCTTTTCCTCGAGCGGGGTTGCCGGCAGCATAAGCGAGTGGCGTTGCCGGCAGCATAAGCATGAATGCTGCACAGAGATGAGCTAAGTGAGCTTACAGTATGCTGCATTTTTAAATTGTCATGAAATTGCATTTTGGATTTGAACCATATAGCTAAGACTGTAGTACAGCAAAATGACAGCAAAACGGTAGCATGATTCCTGCTGTTCTGGCCAACTTTTACATCCATAACAAAATACAACAACAACTAATTGGCCTTACATCCATTCTACATCAGCAACTGACTATGACTGCAATGAAAAACAAGACAATTACAGGTGAAAGTAAAGCTCTGCAGATCAAGAACAAACTGCAAAAAACACTCACAATCCTCATCTCCCAAACCAAAATTCAAACAAGAAGAGAATGTTGTCCAAGCTTCCTCCCGGACAGACCGACACCAATCAAACACTTGAAAGCCGCCACCAAAACAAGCAAGCCTCTCAAACAAATAGTCTGCCTAACAAATGAGAGAAATTGCAAGAGCAAGGATGCAAACCTCCAGCACTATCCCAGCACTTAACTCGCAGCAAAGACCACAAAAACTCAGCAACACAGCCCAAAATCCATCAAACCATAGCGTCGGATCATCAGTAGATGCTATAAGTATAGGAGACAGGACACAAAAAGGGAAAGGGCGAGAAATCAACAAGAGAAACCACTGCTCCGCAATGATCCGGTTGACATTGACAGCATCAATCAACCTCCTACTTCCAAACTCTTCCTACAATGGTAAAACCTTCTCTCGGATTTGTTTTAGTCCACGAATACAGCTTGATAGCTCCTGCCCCACACCAGCAGAACACATATTGATTGTCAATTCTAGTGCTTCTAAATGAAGATTGTTGAGAAGAAGATGTCATGACCTACAATTCAATCAATTAGGCAAAACCCAACAATCAGATCAAGCATAATTTAGGATTCCACAAATTTCAAATTGAATAGTAGAGAGAGAAAATGGGGAGAAAGAAGCACCTCTTCGATTTTCTCGAGTATTGCTGGGACTGGAATCGAGGATAGATCCTCGGAGGAACGTTTGGGATGAGGAAGCAGCTGGGTCTCTGTTCAGGTAGAGGGAGCGGTATGTCCGACGGAGAGAGAAGTTGGATCGATGGAGGGAGAAGCTGGTCTGGTGGTGGAGAATATTGCTTGAGAAAAAGGTCCGGCGGAGGGAGAAGGAGCCCTTGACAGTCTTTGGAAGGGAGACTCCGCATGTTAGCTGGATGGCAGATTCTCTTGAGAAGGTATTTTTTGACCGTGGTTGGAAGAGACTCGTATTGGGGTATATGGGTGACATTAGAGAGGCACGATGAATGTGGGGTATTTGGGTAATTTCTCTTCCCATTTTTTGGAAATCTGTGGGATTTTTATTATTCAGAACGTGCTGCTACATCATCAACCTCTAGCTGATTAATCAAACACAACGGGGGTCTATCTACCTATATAATAATCTCATCCCAGCCAGCCTTCATGTGTGCTGCAAAGTGTGATGCCTCATTCGCCTCTCGACGTACATGCCGTCATGTCCCACCTCCAAACGCCCTTATCATGTTTCTTATATTGCGACAAACCACTCCGACTTCAGTATGAATGGTCTCCGCCACCTATACCTTCTAAGAAAGCCCCTAAAAATATGTTTCAACTGTGCAGTCTCCCACCTGTAAGTTCCTGGCCATTCGCAAACCAAACTCCATAGCCAAGGCCTCTCCCATTTCAATATCATAGGTACCTCGGATCCTTTTTATGGCTTCCCACAAGAAAGTACCTTGATCCCCACGAGCTACAACTCCCATTCCCGGGCCTCCTTCTGTCGGAAAACTCGCATCAACATTAATCTTTATTTTTCCCAAGCAAGGACGCTGCCAGCCTTGAGTAGTTGGCACATTATTTTGCAAATCCAACTTTACTTGGTGAGCTTTCTAATCTTGTAAGAAAATTTTGGCTCTATGAACTATAACTGTTTCCTCCATCTTGGGGCCATTGAACATATGAGCATTCCGTCCCTTTCATAGAAACCATAGCAAGACACACCATCGGGCCATATGTAGCTGTTTGTTTTGCTACAGTTCAGGAAACAAGGCGTGACCTCTGAGCTTGGCCATAATCGGCTTGTCCATGAGCACTCCTTAAATTGATGATGTTGAGTTTCCCTCAAATCACAGAAGGGGCACTTATTATCTCTCCTAAATCTCTTCTCGCTTATATGGTCCCCGGTGGCCAGAACGTCCCTACCGAAATGCCAAACAAAGTGCTTTATCTTCGACCGGATGTTCATCTTCCATACGCGTTTCCATATCTCCGCCTCGCCCCATGGCTCGACACCACGGTCCACTAAGAAAGATCGAAGCCAGAATTGGTAACCCTATCTTACTGATACTAACCCTTGTTGCTTTATTGCCACATTAACCTGTCGCTCTCCAGCATGCCACACAGCGATATCTCAACAATAGTTCCAACCTAATCTGATGGAAAACAGCTTTCAATAAGGGGATTCCATTGTTCCGTCTCATGATCAATTAGCTCAATAACCCGGCAGTCCACTGGTAGGCCACGCGGCGCTGATTCAATGAACAAGTTCGACGCCAAAGGGACCCACTTATCCCCCCACACATGCTAACTGAATAGCCATTTTCTATGCGCCATCTTAACCCGCTTCCCAAAAACTCTTGCACCGACATCAAGCTCCGCCAAATATAACCTGGGCGATACCCCACAGCTGCGTCCAGAATCGACGAGTTCTTGTGATATTTTGCGCGAAAGACTCATGCAATAAGGGACTCCGATCACTGATATAGGTTCCAAAGATGGTTTGCCAGTAAGGCCATGTTGAACCCACCAAGATCTCGAAAACCCATTCCTCCTTCTTCCTTCGGACTTATCATCTCCTCCCGCCTGACCCATGGAATCCGCCTCTCACTACCCTGCTGGCCCCACTAGAAACTCATTATCATTTTGAGAACATCATCAATAATCCCCTCCGCTACCTTAAATACCGACATGGCATATGACAACTGAGCCTGTGCTACCAACTTTATGAGCTTTTCCCTTGCTGTCACCGACATTACCTTCTCCTTCCACCCTTTAAGCTTACTCCAAGTATGGTCCACAATGACCGTGAATAATTTCCTCTTTGATCGTCCTGCAATAGTCACCTAACCAAGGTACTTTTCGTGTTTCTCGACAATCTGCATTCCCAGGACGCCGCTAACTTGTAATTTCACATGATGCGTGACATTGCCACTGAACGTGACCGCCGATTTTTCATAGCTCACCATTTGGACGGACTCCTTCTCATAATATCTAAGTAATTTCTTCAACAGCAAACTCTCCTGCTCTGTTGCTCGCGCGAAAAGATACTGTCATCTGCAAAAAAAAAAGTGAGATACATTAGGAGCCCCTATTGTCGGGGATAGCCCATGCAGTCGGCCTTCCATGAATGTCGCTAACGTATAAGTTGAGAGTCTCTCGGCACACAACAGGAACATATATGGAGACAAAGGGTCTCCCTGTCTCAATCCACGTCCCGGTAGAAAA
The DNA here is from genome assembly GCA_946122785.1 of Linum tenue. Lineage (NCBI taxonomy): Eukaryota > Viridiplantae > Streptophyta > Magnoliopsida > Malpighiales > Linaceae > Linum > Linum tenue. Next base: position 2,137,941 of record CAMGYJ010000003.1, read on the forward strand.
AATCTGAGATAGATGCCCGTTCACGAGGATCGAGTATGTAACAGTCCGTACACACAACATGATCTGCATTATCCATCTCTCTGCAAAGCCCATTCTCCGCATGACACCCTCCAGGAACCACCACTCGACCCTGTCATATGCCTTTGCCATGTCAATTTTTGCTACAAAGAAACCAACCTTCCCTTTCTTTTTCTTCATTGAGTGAAAGCACTCAAAAGCCGCCATTATTTTATCTGTAATATATCTTCCTGGAACAAAGGCACTCGAAGCGGAGATAACCAAATCAAGAAGTACCTTAAGTATGTTTGCTAGGACCTTAGCTACCAGCTTGTAGAGGACATTACATAAGCTGATCGACCTGAAGCCCTTCGCCTTCATTGGTTCTTTGTCTTCGGAATCAGAGCGATAAGCGTATGGTTTAAACCCAGTGGCATTACACCACTCTCAATAATGCCGCATACCGTCTCCACCATGTCATCCCCTACAATATCCCAATACTTCCTGAAAAACATGATAGACAGTCCATCTTCCCCCGATGCTTTACGTGCACCCATTTGCTTGAGAGCATAGAAGACCTCCTCTATCAGAACCGGTCTCACCAACTCCTCATTCGCAGCTTCGCTCACCCTCGGCCTAATGGAATCCAGGATAGGAGTTGCTTGGGGCACTTCGCCAGCCTTGAACATTATAATAAAATGATCATACAAGCACTTAGACACTTGTTCGTTACCTCGTCACCACCGCCCACTATCATCTTGCAGCTTCCGAATTGTATTTTGCCTTCTTCGAGCCAATGCCTTCTTATAAAAAAAATTGTATTCTGGTCACCCTCACATAACCAGTCTGCACGGGATTGCTATTTTCCAATATTGTTCCTCATTGTCCTCCAATTCATCAAGTTCCGATTAGAGTTGTTTTCTTTGTTGGATGACTGTGTGTGTCTTCACGGTATTGTCCATCTCTTTCATGGCTCACTTTATGCGTTTCTTTTGTTTCGAGAAACTGGGGAAAGCCGAATGGCTCCATTCATCAAGCTTCGATCTTCACCCAACCATCTTCTCCAGCGTACCAGTCATCCCCGGACTCTTCCATGCTTCCTCAATTCGCTGCCGGCACCCCTCATGCTTTGTCCAAAACTGTTTGCCAGCTTCTAGTGGTGGAGTATTCGGTTTTCTGTTATTTCTTTTTTCTTTTTTCTCTTTTCTCTTTTCTTAACCATCATCCACTCTCCAAGATCTCTCCCCTTCGCCTGTTCTTCCAACGATGAGCTCTTACTTTCGGTTCCTCCGCTCTCCCCATCCTCAGGTTCCATCATCCTACACCCACACTTATCCGCCGATTTTCCATAAGTTTCACATTCACCACAAATATTATCCAGACCCTCGTACCAAATTAGGTACTCTTTCCCTTCAATCTTATACCTCCCCAACAATGGTCTTTTCAAATCAACCTCAACCCAAACTCTTGAATATCTCATACGAGCACCTAACTCGATAGCCATATCCACACGAATACGATCCCCAATCAGTCGCTCAATCTGCATCACAGCCTCGCGATTAAAAAACTCCATCAGGATCTCTGATAGTTGCACTTGCACCCAAACCAACATGTTTCTCACCTTCACCGTCCATGGATTAAAACCCTTGTACCATCTAGGCACGACAAGGTAAGAATCGCCCAATGTCCAAGGCCCACCTTCAAGTGCATAATCATAGTCTTGCTTGCTCCTGGACCGATAAAAAAACATCTGTTTAGCATGTCCGAAATCTGGATATCGCCATGTTTTGCCCATAGCGAGTTAAGGCGACGAGCCAATGGTAGGAACGGAACACGTTGGCCTAGCCCCTGTACCACGAGAGCTGATCGCCATTCTCTTCTCCATTTAATTTTTTTGTTCCGTTATAAACAGGGCTGAGGGACATCTAGGGTCTTCATCCTCTTCATCGACAACATCATCCTCCTCCTTCTCGCGATCGGTGACATCCTCTGTATTGGACTCCGCCACATACCATCCTTCCTCTCTTACCATGTCACTAAACAGCTTCGTTCTGGCTTTCCATGGAGAAGAGCTCGACCCTCCCATTGTATCTTGGTGACGATCAGTTTCCCCCTCATCCATGTTGACTTTTGTAGCTTCCTGCTCAAAGTTTAGACCCCTGACTCTTTTTTTTTCCCTGAGTTGCTTCCTTTGCGTTCTTTCCATTCGGAGAAGATGAATCCACCGCCGGCCTTCTAGTACCACTCAGGTCCGGGGGTTTCTCTGTTGGTGCTAGTCGACCAGACGAAGCCGGCGGCGTTATCAGATATGAACAACTTTGTTTTTGGCTGATTAGGGTTTCCTCCGAGAAAGTAGGAGATCTCGTGAGTGCTATCTTCGATTTTGCAGTTCTCTTGCCTTTGTACTAATTTTAAATCTCTTACTAGCAATCATATCTGTTATTATTGGACTCTAATTTTATGATTATATCACTAGCAATGGTTTCATCAGGTCGTCGATTATTGAAAGCGATGGATCGCTTGGTGAAAGAGGTAAACCACTTGGTGAAAAATGTAGACCTTTTAGTAGAAGAGGTCTACCGTTTGTTGAACATAACAAAATGAAAAATAGTATATCTGGTCGACCATTTCAGCAAAAAGATCGACCATTTTGTCTAAATATATCAACCATATCAAGAAAAAGGTCGACCGATTTATTTAAGTTACAGTAACTTGGAAATCACCGTAACAAAGTTCTAAGAGATAAACTCACACCATTCTACTCTGCTATGGCTGGGACTAGTTTAATGCCGAACTGACTTAATTGTAGGCTAAACATAAATATGGATGGACGGAAGCATTTTGATATCTACAAATAGTTGCTAGATTATAACCTAAACTATAGAGAGCAAAAATATGTACAAGAACTCATTAACAAGAAAAGAAGTTTGGTCAAAACTTAGGGCCCAGTAGTGGTTATTATTGGTTAACCCCTATTTGCTTATTATATCAAGTTCATTGAACCCACCTTGGCGACTATCTTTAATTCCTACAGTAGAAGTTCAGAGCTCCTAGACCATCACAAGTCCTTTTCACCCTGGTTGAATTATACCCTTCAATGAAATGCTTCGCTGACTTACTCCATCTAACTGCCTGCAAAACTCAATCCTGTTTCTCACCACCAAATACTCCATAAATTCACCAAAGCAGATGATTTGACTTATCGTTATGTTAATATCTATTAACACTATGTTTGGGAAGAGGTGCAAATAGGAGGAGGAAATCGAAAAGGTTATCGAGCTGCTAACCACCACAACACAAGTGTCACAAACTCGAACTTGGGTTGATGATTAATTGGAGCCTGCCCGTGCCTCAACAGTTGCTCATCACGCCATGAAACTGTTCATGCATGTTTTGGTTTCTCCTTCTGTTAGCAGAAGACAACGACATCTCCTAATGATCTTTTGGTGCTTGTAGCCGACAACAATGAAACCACATTGTACTGTGACAAATCACTCTTCTTCTTTGCCCTGCGATTTGGGGCCTCTCTTTGGAGGTGTTAGCCAGGCGTCCATTAATGCTCCCATACGTGCAAACAGATTGAAATTTTGTTTGTATAGGAATGGATGTGCAACATTATTATGGTTTCGCGAGTAATGCCGCGATTGCGACATTATTAACCGCATGCGTCTACGGTACATATCTTGGATTTCATCGAGCACTGAGTTGAGATTAATTACATATAAGTACGTAGTACTTATTTTTATATTCGACATAGATGGCATCACGGGTTGTGCAAAAAATTTCAAGGTCAAGGAAAGCTGTGCTGTGTCTACAAGAAAAAAAGAGGCTGAGTTAGCTAAGTTTGGACTTCGGATTTAACAAGGATTAAATAGGGGATTGTGGACGGGAGACCTTTGATTATGAGGAGGAGGAAAAATTGTATAATATTTGTAGTGCGTGTATGTAAAAAGAAACATGATTTGTATATTACAAGGACTTTGTGAGTGTGCTTAGCTAGAGGTAAACAATGAGGATTTAGACATTTAGTGTCAAATGAGTTTATTAATGATGTCAATTATATCGGCAATGTTTTCATTTATGAAATCGTGAAACAAAACATTTTTTTGTGTGTTTGAAATATACAAGAACTTAATTTTTAACTCTAAATTTTGTGATACGGGAATTAGTTTTAGCAATTTCGAGAAACTGAATTGGAATTTCTTAATAAATCTTACAGGTATGTTACTGATTATAAAAATGATAGGGAATTCCTACAACACCTTGAAGTAAGGTAACTTGATTATTTTGACCTGCTATAGCAGGTTTCACAGGTTGTATTACGTAAAATCCAATAAGTATTACGTAATGATTACGTAACGTATGCATAGCTTACGTAACAGTTGTAAAATATCATTACGGAAAGCTTATGTAATGGAGGCTTCTTTTACGTAATTAATATTTATCTCGCGTTACGTAAAGTGATAAGTAATTACGGAAGTCTTACGTAATGCATCTAATTTAACTGTTACGTAAAAAACAACTGTCATTACGGAAGCCTTACGTAATGAATGTGTATTTAACGTAACAGTTGTAAATGTCATAACGGAAGCCTTACGTAATTGAGGCTTCTTTTACGTAATGAATATTAACCTTGCATTACGTAAAGTATGAAGGCATTACGGAAGCCTTACATAATGCTTCTGATTTAACTGTTACGTAAGAAACAACTGTAATTACGGAAGGCTTACGTATTAGATGAGTATTTTACGTAATAGTTGTAAAATGTCATTACGGAAGCTTTACGTAATTGAGACTTCTTTTACGTAATGAATATTAATCTTGTGTTACGTAAAGTATAAAGGAATTACGGAAGCCTTTAGTAACGCTTCTGATTTAACTGTTACGTAAGAAACAACTGTCATTATGGAAGACTTATGTAATGGATGTGTATTTTACGTAACAGTTGTAAAATGTCATTACGGAAGACTTACGCAATTGAGACTTATTTTTCGTAATGAATATTAACCTCCGGCAGTGCCGGTGTCCCCCTGTTTCTTTTTTTAACTTTTTTTAATCAATGACTTGAGTTTATTTTAATTGATTTTAATGGTCTAGATCTATACAAATTACCTAACTTAAAATTATAGCCAAATTATTGTATGAGGTGACAAAATGATATAACTTTTGTCAGTTATTAATTAAATTATCCATTGTATATCTCATTTGACGTGCATGATGTATGGTTTGTGAGCCTACCTTCCCGGGATTAACCCGATATACTTATACATAATAGTTTACCTCCACCTTCGTAGTCATTATAATTAAGGTGCTAAGCTGCTACTGTAAGGTATCCATCGATAATCTCATAATCAGATTAGGATTTTTGCTAATTCCATGAGCTAGACCCTAACGGTTTTTTGTTTTGGCGTGCATCATGCATATCAAAGTGACTTCTCATAGTTAAGGTCACCAATCATTGCACTGGTGAGCACGTTTTAACTTTGGACAGAGGGCTCGTTTGGAACCTTTGATTCTGAAAATGATGTATTACGAGAATGTGTGTATTAAAGATTATGTGTATACTAAGAATGTGTGGTTTTGAAAATTCATTGTTTGGAATCCATACAAGAATGCATGGATTATAGTTGAAATGAACTATGGATACTAAAATCTCAACAAAAAGGTAAGATTACGAATACATCATTTTCTATGCAGCAGGAATACAACATGGATTATGAATACATGCACTATGTTATTACATCAAGTCAAAAAAACGTTGTATTTTCAGGATATACATGTATACTGAAAATACAACATCTGGAATCGGAGGTTCCAAACGAGCCCAGAGTTCTCACAAAAACTTCTTCGTTTCACCTCCAAAATACGTATTATCCATTAAGAACGAGTTTTTAACTTATGAATCGTGGATTTCTTCTGTACTTTTGTCGACATGTGAGATACGCATAAAGATAGTTATATGTTTTGGTTTCCGAGAAAGAGCAGAGAGGTAATGGTGGAGGGACGGCCGACTGACGCCATGGATGTTACAACGACTTGTCAACTGGTCACGAATGCACCCATCATCTTTTGAGCCCCACGGGAATTGGCCTCTTGCGGGTGCGCGACGCACCAAAAACCTAGTCCTATTTGACACATCGATCCACATGCACCATCAGCACTACTTATTTTGTTCATAGAAAAAAAAAGTAGTCTAATTTACATTTATTTACAGAAGAAGAAGAAGAAGAAAAAAAAAAGGAAGAACAGTAACAGTCTATTTACATCTAAACTAACGTGACAGATGCTGTATACAGCATGTTTGCGAATCATGAGATAAAGCATGTAGATGTTTGTTACAACGCTCTGCTTTTGTGATGTTAGCACTCTTCTAATGATCAAGATTCAACCCAAGCCAACCACGAAAAAGTAAGCCCAAAAAAAAAAAACACTAAAGAGGAATTGCCACAATAGATACATTGAAGGGATAGGATATGATATGCCACAATTTAACCAAATTTCACATTGGCAAATCACGTGAGAGATCATGATTCATAAGGAATAATTCATCATTAACTGAAAAGACTCGTTTTGAAGTGAAACGAACGAATTCTGAAATTAAACATGCTCAGTGTGGAGCATGGTTGTCACGCCGGTAGAATACCGGCTGGTGAACACAACCGGTATGATTGATATACGACCTCTAAAAAAAATGACATTGTTTTAGTGAACTTAATTAATAAAAGTTAACTATTTATTTATAATTTAATTATTAATTTTATATGTTGGATTCAAGTATAAACATTTAGGTATTGAAGCGTTAAATGTTGTATTTTAAATATAAGCAATCATTTTATTTTATGTGAAATGTCATATTTTATTTAAATATGAATATAGATTGTAAGTAAATTATCTTCAAATATATTTTATATATGAATCAATTCATTTGATGCTTATGGTTTTTCACATCTCTACATATTTTGTTAAATTGAGTTAAATTGACATGAACCAACACAAATCGATTGTACCACTGGTCAAACCATTCGACTTGATAAACCGATGCAACGATATAAACTAGTTTAACAACCTTGGTCATGATGAATGACCTCTATAGCACTACAAGATATATGACCTCCTGAAAAATCATCACGAAACAACCTAAAAGCAAAACCGTATATGAATAAGAACTCACCATGAAACCATGTCAAAAGCAAAAACCGTGCCGAGATATCCCCAAAGCAAACATTATCTTTATAGAAAAGAGCCGAAATGAACTTGCTAATTCACCTGCAGATAGTGGAGTAACATTGGTTCCCAAAGATCCATCAATTGTGTTTGCAGATAATTAAACCAATAGAAAGCGTGGAGGACAACACGCCTCACCTACCCTACAATCGTAGAAGGGGAGTGGTCTTGATCGACCTCAAAACACTGCAGAAATGTAATCTTATCTGTAGGGCTATAAGGATGATACTAAATACCCTGCTCCGACCCGACTATGACCCTCAGAGTCGAGATGGGTCAGTTATTTACAGGGGGTCGGATAGGGTTAGTGTTAGTTTAGGATCAGGTCACTTTGATCCGATGACTCATAATGTCTTGAAATGTTGGACTTGTTTGTAAACTTTTAAATGGTTAGGTACTATAACGTAAGAGATAAAATATAAAAGTATCAAAATATAATTTTCCACCAAATTTTTGGACTAATTTGTACAAAAATTAGGTACTAAATTGTAAGAAAAAATAATTTTGGGTACCAAATGCAATTTTCTAAAACAATTGTGATGCATAGGGTCAACCCTCTGACCCGTCCCTACTCGACCCGACCCTAATGGGTTAGACTGGGTAAAAAAGGAATGAGGGTCGGGGCGGGTTACACAGGTTCAGGGTCGATTTTCAGCCCCATTAACAAGTGTCATATGTCAAAGCTGAAGAAATTAGTTTCAACATGGCATTCGGTCTCCTTTAATCAGATTCAATGTCAGTTTGATCCTTTTTTTTCGATTCGATATGGGCTTATCCAAACTTCATATTCGTCCAATGCAATTCTGTATTGACCAATCCGTTACACACCTCTAGTCCTCTACACACTGAATCCGGTATGGACCAATTCGGTCAGCCAGAACCAGAAACCATGGTTCAAGCACACGTCTGACTGACCAGCCAGCCGACCACTGCACATCTGGAAATTAAGATTTCTTAATACGTTTAAATTTTCTTTCTTAATATAAGTTTAGACCGGCCGCCTACCCACCAATGGTGCAAAAGAATTAGGCGGGTAGCCGCTAATTATTATAAATTAATTAAATGGGGATAAAGATTACAATGCCCGTCTTTCCTGCTCTTTAATTATGATTAATCATTGGCTCTGTTGCCTACCAAATAAATAAACAATGCAAATTTTCCTCCGTTTCGGCAAGTCCAGAACGGCAAATTCTTCCTTTTTCATGGTTGATTTTTTAATGTTCAATTATTAATCGCCTTAATTAATCCCTTTTTCCCAGTAGGAGGAAATGAAGACAAGGGAGGTGGAACATGCATGCCAAGTATTAGTGTTAGTATTATCAATTATAGAAGATGATAATTAAAGCATCATTAAGTCCACCCCATTATGAACGTCAAGTTGCCGAGCCTGCTAATTAACTAGTTAAATAGTAATTTACGGCATTAATTAACAATGCCAATGTCGGTCATCTGTATGATATATCCATGACGATCTGTCGTTGGATTTGGTGAACTACTTTTGACGGATATATGGGACGTGCTATTTATTGGGTTTGGAGAATTTTCCTCCTCACCAAGAGAGCCGTAAAACGAACTTTCTCTAACTACATACCATGTTCATGAAAAATGCAAGATCAAAATCCATATATACTCATGAAAATTACTAAAAACACTTTGTACCACATGTAATTTTTTAGAACGTATTTGATCGATAAAAGCATTGGTATATGAAATTCGATACCATGAGACATGAGCTTTGATCATTCATAATGGTCTGAATGTCTGATTGCTTTGGTCCTGTTAGTCCGGTTATATAAAAAAAAAAGTAATTATATTGTGGGTATAATTTTAAGATGCAAAATCACAAACCAAATGGAAAAACAACGTGTTACCTCCAACCCGAAAACATTGTTGCGAATCGACTCGCGAATTTGTGGCACTCATTTTTCTAATCGGGTTCGGGACAAACTGGGTCAGGCTGCGAGATCACAACCTTAAATTGCATAAATGAGATACAAGCTTGTTGAAATTTTACTTAAAAACTTTTAATCAACCTGATCTACAAACTCGTTTTAACCCGACAAATAAAGAAAATCGTTATAACCCATTAATCAATCAAGGCAAAGGCAAGACATTGATTTTCACCTGTACGTGGGTATACTTGGTTGGTTGTAAATCAAAGGAAGTTATTATTATTATTATTATTTTTTTTTGGTAGAAAGGGAAGTTATTATTGGCGAAACAGACTTCACAAATTTGCTAGGAAAAACGAAAAACTGGGATCATTGAAGGAGAGTCGACCTCAAAATTGAGGGGGGACGAGGTAATCTAAGAAGAAGAAGATAGATAGATAGGATAATGATGAACAAAAGTAAGGTCCAGTTCTAGGCTTACGGGTCGTTTGCTTGAGGGTTTTGGTGATGGATTTGGTGATGGAAATCTATCCATCATGGACTTTAACGGAAATCCATCGTTTACCTTAGGGAATTAGGGAGATGGAATTTGTGGGTCCCGCCACTTTTGAGGTTCCAAATCCGTGGACCCCACGGACTTGGAAGTTCCACCTCTTGAGGTGGGATTTGGGTGATGGATTAAAATCCATGATGGTAAATTACCTTTCTACCTTTACGTATTACTTTAATTACAAAGTTGTCCTACTTTAATTCAATGGTCATGCAATTATAAACTTTTATAATGTCGTATTTTATATATATGAGAATTTTTCATTTCGTTTTGTAATATCATAGTTTATTTAAATATGAATGTATATGTGATTTGTTAGATTCAACTATAAACATCTTATGCTCGTCTTGTGCATTATTATTTGATTGATTGTCGGATTCCAAAATTGGGGAGTTAGCAAGAAGTTGATGAGTTGTAGCAATAAAGCGAGCAATTGTTTACAATTGATACATAATATTGCGTACATTATTAGATGAGTTGTTAATTAGTGCCAAACTATAATACATTTATATATTTGTAGTTGAATTATTAGTCCACATAGTGGTAAAGAGTTTAAAATTTCATTGTATGCGTTGGATTTTTTAATGAAATTTATGGATTATAATATAGAAATATAATTAGATGATAAGGGTAACAAGGTAATTTGAATTTCATATCCACAAATCTATTCAAACAAAATCTATAATCAAATCCAACAAGCAAACAATAGACTTGGTCAAATCCATAATGCCACCAAATCCATCATATATCCATGGTTTTCCAAAACCCACGTTTTACCAAAACCCTCATTTTTTAAATCTATGAAGCAAACGACCCGTTAGTATCAGCACAAAATGGAAAACTGTGGATAGAGAGAGAGAGAGAGAGAGAGAGAGAAGGGTGATTGTGACGACGATGATGGAGTATGTCGGCCATTTTTGTCAGTTATGTTATGTGAAAGGGAAGATCAACGTGGCGGCCGTCCCCTGACGACAGACTAGCTGCCAAGTCGGAGCACCACCTCTTCTCCTCACTTCTTCTTTACCCATCCCCTACCCTTCCCTTTCTAATTGCTGCAACTTTTAAGTTTTAACTCCAACAGTCGACATATACAATTTCAATTATTCATTTTTTTTTTCAAAATACTATTTCTATTATTATTCCTGTTAATCTTATACTTGTGAGCAATATAGGAAAAATCGCCTTTCAAAATTTTAAATTATTATTTTACATTTTTAGGTCACGAAAACCTTTTTTTTATGTAAATCGCTTTTCACTTACAAGTGTAGTCCAAATCTATGATTTGAATATAAAAAAATTACGTTATTCAAGATCACCAAAACAGTTCTACGTAGAATCACAATTTTGATTGCAAAGCTTGTGAGTACTCTATTCAATCCGACCATGTCAAAACAAGTAAAATTTTGATACTAATGGATTTTTTATTCGGGTGCTGGTAAAAATTCGCCTTTGGAATCGACGAGTTCGGTTGTGGTGAATTTGATCAAAGCTCAACTCGTTTTTCTGTCCAACCAACGTATGTAAAAGGAAAACTCGTTGTGTTGCATCTAATCCTGATAATATGAATAATTTTATGGTTGTTAAAAGTCTTTATAGTAACATAATTATGATCATATGAATAATTATTGATGTTATTAGAGTTTTTTATATGAATATGTTATTAGAGTTTACACAACAATATATTTGCAAAAAAAAAATCTAATTATTTTTACTACATACCACTAAATTATATTTTAGTTTGGAAAACCCCAAATTGCCACCACTAACTCCTATCAACAAAATTACTTGCTCATATCGTTCACTTTTTTTTTTACGGGAATCTGCATTCGGTTGTAATAATAAGAGAAAATGGTTACATTGTCCTGTTGAAGCTGAACAATAAGAAAACTAGGCGGGATATCAATCCAAATCTTTTGCTCATCCCATCTAACTTCCGCATGAGCCATTAAGTGTGCCACTATGTTGGCTTTTCTATGAATGTGCTGCCATTTATTGGTGCCTAACTCCTGCATATATCTTCTAATGCTTCGGCAGATCACGCCTACTTCGTCTTGAATAATCTCTGATGAGTGTAGCTTGTGTACCAGGGTCATACATTGGTTACATGGAATTGAGATGTCACCTAGACTCCCATTTCCGCCGCTAGAGCTTCAGCAGCTTCTGCCGACCAAAACCCTTTAATTCTCTTAGCAGCCGCCGTAAGGAATTTACCAGCATCATCTCTAATGACCACTCCCAGCCCAACACCTCCTCCGTCTAGAATCTCAGCGTCAGTGCACACGGAGATGGATCCATTCGGGGGTTTCCTCCACGGCCTGCGTTCCACTAGCTCAACAGTGTTGGCGCCCGAGGTCTGATGTTGTTTGTAGTTCGCTAATAGGTACTTAGCTCGAATTGGTATCTCCTCTTCGGTTAGTTTAGCTCCATTAAACAAATGAGTGTTTCTTTCCTTTCAGAGATAACAAAGTAACACGCAACATTCCTCTATCTTCTCTTGATCACCCATATAAAAAACTTTTGAACACCACTTTTGGCATGAGTCTGGGCCTCTTGCTAAGAACAAGGCAGCCACATCAATCTTTCGCCATATACGGGACTACCACTCACAATCTGAGAAGATGTGAACTTGTGTCTCTTTCTGGTTGCAAAACGGACAGGCATCACTCCACCTTGGGTTTTGGTGACTAACTACCACCCCCATAGGGAGGATTTCTCTCGCGAACTTCCACATGAAGTGCCGCACTTTTGGTTGAACACCCAAACTCCAGAGTATCAGCACAAAATGGAAAACTGTGGATAGAGAGAGAGAGAGAGAGAGAGAGAGAGAGAGAGAGAGAGAGAGAAGGGTGATTGTGACGACGATGATGGAGTATGTCGGCCATTTTTGTCAGTTATGTTATGTGAAAGGGAAGATCAACGTGGCGGCCGTCCCCTGACGACAGACTAGCTGCCAAGTCGGAGCACCACCTCTTCTCCTCACTTCTTCTTTACCCATCCCCTACCCTTCCCTTTCTAATTGCTGCAACTTTTAAGTTTTAACTCCAACAGTCGACATATACAATTTCAATCATTAATTTTTTTTTGTCAAAATACTATTTCTATTATTATTCCTGTTAATCTTATACTTGTGAGCAATATAGGAAAAATCGCCTTTTAAAATTTTAAATTATTATTTTACATTTTTAGGTCACGAAAACCTTTTTTTTATGTAAATCACTTTTTCACTTACAAGTGTAGTCAAAATCTATGATTTGAATATAAAAAAATTACGTTATTCAAGATCATCAAAACAGTTCTACGTAGAATCACAATTTTGATTGCAAGGCTTGTGAGTGCTCTATTCAATCCGACCATGTCAAAAACAAGTAAAATTTTGATACTAATGGATTTTTTATTCGGGTGCTGGTAAAAATTCGCCTTTGGAATCAACGAGTTCGGTTGTGGTGAATTTGATCAAAGTTCAACTCGTTTTTCTGTCCAACCAACGTATGTAAAAGGAAAACTCGTTGTGTTGCATCTAATCCTGATAATATGAATAATTTTATGGTTGTTAAAAGTCTTTATAGTAACATAATTATGATCATATGAATAATTATTGATGTTATTAGATTTTTTTATGAATATGTTATTAGAGTTTACACAAAAATATATTAGCAAAAAAAAAATCTAATTATTTTTACTATATACCACTAAATTATATTTTAGTTTGGAAAACCCCAAATTGCCACCACTAACTCCTATCAACAAAATTACTTGCTCATATCGTTCACTTTTTTTTACGGGAATCTGCATTCGGTTGTATTAATAAGAGAAAATGGTTACATTGTCCTGTTGAAGCTGAACAATAAGAAAACTAGGTGGGATATCAATCCAAATCTTTTGCTCATCCCATCTAACTTCCGCATGAGCCATCAAGTGTGCCACTATGTTGGCTTTTCTATGAATGTGCTGCCATTTACTGGTGCCTAACTCCTGTATATATCTTCTGATGCTTCGGCAGATCACGCCTACTTCGTCTTGAATAATCTCTGATGAGTGTAGCTTGTGTACCAGGGTCATACATTGGTTAGATGGAATTGAGATGCCACCTTGATTCCCATTTCCGCCGCTAGAGCTTCAGCAGCTTCTGCCGACCAAAACCCTTTAATTCTCTTAGTAACCGCCATAAGGAATTTACCAGCATCATCTCTAATGACCACTCCCAGCCCAACACCTCCTCCGTCTAGAATCTCAGCGTCAGTGCACACGGAGATGGATCCATTCGGGGGTTTCCTCCACGGCCTGTGTTCCACTAGCTCAACAGTGTTGGCGTCCGAGGTCTAATGTTGTTTGTAGTCCGCTAATAGGTACTTAGCTCGAATTGGTATCTCCTCTTCGGGTATTTTAGCTCCATTAAACAAATGAGCGTTTCTTTCCTTTCATAGATAACAAAGTAACACGCAACATTCCTCTATCTTCTCTTGATCACCCATATCAAAAACTTTTGAACACCACTTCTGGCATGAGTCTGGGCCTCTTGCTAAGAACAGGGCAGCCACATCAATCTTTCGCCATATGCGGGACTACCACTCACAATCTGAGAAGATGTGAACTTGTGTCTCTTTCTGGTTGCAAAACGGACAGGCATCACTCCACCTTGGGTTTCGGTGACTAACTACCACCCCCGTAGGGATGATTTCTCTCGCGAACTTACACATGAAGTGCCGCACTTTTGGTTGAACACCCAAACTCCAGATAGTCTGATAGAAACCTGCAATTCTATTCTTTTAGCAATTGGACTTATTTGTTAGTTTATGATTGTTTACGAGTTTATGGGGTATTTGGGGGGATTTAATTGGGGTTTGATAAGTTGGGGTAGTTATAGGAAATTAGGAAATGATATTTAAACTATCTGCTACGTAGGAATAAGGGTTAAGGAAAGATTAAACCTAATTGTTTTCTATCTTACTTCCTCTCACCTCTCTTGGCCGACCCCTTCCTTCCTCTCTCTCTCAACAGGCTGCCGCCAGCCTTTCTTCCTCTTCCTTCCTCGTCCCACTTCCTCTCTTCTTCTTCTTCCTCATACACGCACCACTAGAGCCACCACATGGCTCTTCCACTCCATTTTCCCACTCTTTCCCATCATTAGATAGAACCCGGCGTTTGGGTTTCTATCATCTGGTATCAGAGCCCGATTCCGACTAGTGAGTTTGTCGCGACTCTACACCGGGACGGACAGCAGAACCATGGCGATCACCAAGTCCCAGTAGAGAAGTCCGATGCCGGATCCAAGGCGGCGGCGGCCCAGACCAGGGCTTCCTCGTCGTAGGCAGACAATCGGCGCGAAGGTGTCGTGGTGGACGAGACTGAGAATGACGATCTCCAAGCCTCGATGCGCACCATCATGGCGATGCAGTTGAGGATCGACTCCAACATGGAGGAGGTGCGGGCTGAGGTTGAAGAGGCCAGGCGTGAACGTGACGTGATCATGCAACTCCTCACCAGCATGCAGGAGGAGCAGAGGCGGTTGGCGGCAGATTTGGGGCTCGGCGGTGGAGGTCGTGGCGAGGTGGAGGCGGCCAAGGCGAGCCCAGTGGCGGGCCATCGCGCAGGGGCCGGAGGAGCGAACCCGGCGGCTAGCGGGGCGGCGACGGGGTCGGGAGGAGAGGCTGCCGCGGCCAACCTAGGGCAGGCGACGGCTGAACGAGTGGGCTCCAATGCTGAAGGGCCTCGTAGTGGGCCTGGCTGCTGCCGACTCCAACAGCGGAGGAGATCGCGGCCATACGTGGCAAGGCGAAGATGCCGGGCTACGACAACGTGGCCCAGAATCTGTGTTTCAAACCAATGGGCCCACACTCTATGGAGGACGAGATGGGCCGAGTGCAGCGGGCCAGGGGAGGGTTCGCTCGGGCCAGCGGGGCGGATCGGGTAATGGTGAACCGGCCAGGCTTTAATGGTCGAACTGGAGCTGGCTGGACCGAAGGCGGTCGAACCAAGGTTGGGTGGTCCTAAGCTGGTCGAATCGGGGCTGAGTGGACCGATGATGGTCGGGCCGGGGCGGGGTGGACCGATGAGGGACGAACCGAAGCTGGGTGGGCCGACAGCGGCCGAACCGGGGCTGGGTGAGCCGTAAATGGTCGAACCGGGGTGGGACGAACCGCAAGTAAACCACACCGGTTCGGGCTGACTTCGGATGGCCGACCAGTAGCCGAATGGCAAGCCCAGCTGGAGGGCTCGAGTGCACACGGGCCTCCGATCGTAGCAGCGGGAGATTCAGGGGGTCAACCCGAAGGTACAGAGACTATTCAGGCGAGGACGGGCATTAGGGGTGGGCAACGGGAAACGGGTATTTGGGTATACCCGTACCCGTCCCGTTTTTCTAAGGGTTATGGGTACCCATATTACCCATAATATTATAAACGGATGGGACTTGGGATTGAACATTCCTAATATGGGTACCCGCGAATACCCGTTTGGGTAATATGGGTACCCGTTATACCCATTCAATACAAATGCAGAAATTTAATTCAGACCAACCCAATTCAAAACCCATTGGCCATTTCGGCCCTTACCCTTTCAATTTCAATTCCATTTGGGCCCTTACCCTTTCACTCTTTCACTGACATGTTTGATGAATTTTTTTATTTATAATTTGATACTTGGAATGATTTATTTCTATGTGTTGTGATTGTTCATGAATGTGTAATTTGCAAACCAAGTATTTGTGATTGAGATGTATTTTGTGTCTTGTGATTGTTAAGCAAATACAAGTTAAGTTTAAACTTTTGTTAAAATTTTAGTGGTTTAAACTTTGGGTATTTATGGGTAGTATGGGTACCCGTTATCCGTCCCGTACGGGTAATGGGTACCCGTTTCCCATATGGATTTGAGATATGGGATGGACTTTGGTCTCCAAATGGGACTAGGTACCCGTTTAAAACGGGACGGGTATCCCGTCCCGTCCCATTGCCCACCCCTAACGGGCATGGCTGGGGTGCAGGTAGGGCTGGAAGTTTGGTACTGGTATTTGGGATATACCGAATACTGTACCGAATTTGTCTATATTTGGTATTACCGAATACACGTAATATATTGTGGGATTGAGATTGGGATTGAATTTCAATTGTTATTCGGTATTAGAGATTACGGGATTGGGATCGGTAATATACCGAAATACCGATCAATACCGAAATACAAGCTAGTGTGTATTTTATCCTCTCAACTAGACTCTCTCATTAACTACTACACGACCCTGAACCACCAAAAGTGTCATTTAATTATACATAGATCACTAAATCACTATTTCACACTAGTATTAGTCGTCTCTCAACCTCAAATTCGTCAAATTAAAGATTACCAATTACAAGAACTTGAGATGTTAGCTCTAGGCAACTCAAAACTATTTGCTTAATCTCTTTGCCCTAAATTAAACAATAAAATCTAATTTATATATTTAATTATTAATTGCAAAGGTAATTAATTATGTATTCGATAACACCGATTGGGATACCGAGGTACTTATTGGAATACAGAAAAAATTATTTAGGGATTGGGATTGAGATTGATTTTAGGGTGTAATTCGGTATTCGGGATTTTGGTATTTGGTATCGGGATACCGATACCGTACCGATTTCCACCCCTAGGTGCAGGAGGCGACGCGCACGGTCCTATTGGATATCACAGAGGATACCCTAGTGCTGGCAGGTACGATGGATATGATCGATATGATGATGAATACAGGTTGGTGTTTCGGGCCAAGCCCCCGACCATTGAGTTTCCAAAATTCAATGGTCAGGAAGACGCCGATTTATGGTTATATGCAGCTGACAGGTGGTTCAAGAATCACCCGACTCGGGAGGAAAGGAAGGCGCAACTGGCGTCCTTCTATCTGGAGGGAAAAGCCTTGCGCTGGTGGGAGTGGTTGGAGAGATCATATGCTGCCGCGCAGACACTGATTACCTGGCCGATATTTTAGGAGGAGTTTCGTTACCAATTCGGCAAATCAGATGGCTGCGCGCCGGAGCAGTTGGCCAAGCTCAGGCAGACCGGGTCAGTAATTGAGTACCGGGCAGAGTTCCTCAAACTGGGAAAGTGTAAGGGAGTTCAGGAAGAGACCCTGGTGGGAATGTGCATGGCAGGTCTAAAATAAGAGATTTCTGCGGCAGTCAAGATTTTTTAGCCCGATACCTTGCGAGCTGTTTTTTGTCTTGCAGGACATAAGGAGGAGGAGCTGGCAAGCTGGAGGAACGTCATAGGGCGCTATCCCAAGTCTGGAGGAGGGGGTCACGCAGGTGCGGGGGCAGCGGAAGTGGCAGTACAACTATTAATGCTAACAGCGGGGCTAGCACGGTACCGGGAGCAGCGGCCACGACAGCACGCCCTGGGCCGCGGGCCCCACCCAAGGGCTTTGTCAAGCTAAGCTCGGCATAGATAGAGCAAAAGAGAAGGGAAGGAAAATGCTTCAACTGTGATGAGCGGTTCACCATTGGGCATAAGTGTGCGAAGCCGGACTTGATGATGCTGGTGGGTAGATGGGAGGATGAGGCCGAGGAAGATGCGGCGGAAGGAAGGAATGAAGATCAGGTGGGGGGCTGACGACAAGGTTGATTCGAAGGAGGAAGGGATGATAGAAACTTGCAATTCTATTCTTTTAGCAATTTGACTTATCTGTTAGTTTCTGATTGTTTACGAGTTTATGGGGTATTTGGGGAATTTAATTGGGGGGTTTGATAAGTTGGGGTAGTTATAGGAAATTAGGAAATGATATTTAAACTATCTGCTACGTAGGAATAAATGTTAAGCAAAGATTAAACCTAATTGTTTTCTATCTTACTCCCTCTCACCTCTCTTGGCCGACCCCTTCCTTCCTCTCTCTCTCAATAGGCTGCCGCCAACCTTTCTTCCTCGTCCCACTGCCTCTCTTCTTCTTCCTCCTCCTCATACACGCACCACTAGAGCCACCACAAGGCTCTTCCACTCCATTTCCCCGCTCTTTCCCATCATTAGATAGAACCCGACGTTCGGGTTTCTATCATACTCTTCCACAGTTTCGCTTCACCCACTGCTACCATCCCATTTTCCAGCTGGAAGCTTTGTAACAATTTATGATACCCTTCCTTTACAGTATATAAGCCCTTATTGTCATGCCAAATTAGTTTGTCCACTTCATTGTTGCCACGGATAGGGATTTGCCGGATAGCCATAGCCACTTCCGACGGGAAGCATGCCTCCAGTAGCGTATCATCCCACGAGTTTGTCTCGTGGTCTATTAGTTCAAAACATATGCGTCCACTGGGAGACCAACTGGGGCCGACAGGACAAACTGATCATCCAAACCAGGTATCCATCGGTCCCCCCATATCTTGACATTCAGTCCATTACCTATCCTCCATCGTAGCCCGCTTGTGATAAGATTATGCGCACTAAGGAGGTTGCGCCAGACAAAACTCGGCCGCTACCCAATTTTTGCATCCAGACTAGAACTGCGCTTATGATATTCCGCTCCAAGATCTTCACAATCAACGAGTTTGGTCTTTGCATTAGATTCCAAAGTTGTTTGGTGAGGAGCGCCTCATTGAACCCCTTAAGATCTCGGAAACCCATTCCACCATCCCTCTTCCAGCTCAACATTTCTTCCCGTCGTAAACCGTGAGCTCTCCTTTCATCTCCCTTTTTACCCCACCAGTAGTTCATAATAAGGCTTTGGACTTCATCAATGATTTCATCCGGTACCATGAAGACTGACATAGCGTAGGAGAACTTGGCTTGTGCCACCGATTTGATCAAGACCTCCCGAGCAGCTACGAAAAGTGTGTGCTCCTTCCAGACGTTCAGTTTCTTCTGCAAACGAGCCTTGATCACCTCAAACAGTTCCTTTTTTGATCTCCCTACTTCAGTCGCTAGGCCCAGATGTTTGGTGTGTTTGCTTACACGAGTCATCCCAAGCACTCCCCCAATCTCTAGCTAATGATGAACGAAAACATCGACGCTAAATAAGGCATCAGATTTCTCAAAGCTAACTTTTTGTCACGAAGCAAACTTGTTGTCACAGTTTGTACCACATCGCCACCTACGATGTCCCAGTACTTTCGAAAAAAGAAAGCCGAGAGACCGTCATCCCCAGGCACCTTACGGCGCCCCATCTATTTAAGAGCACCTACAATTTCCTCCCTGTTGACCGGCCGAAGCAGCTGGTCATTATCGGCCCCACCAATTGTTCTTGGGATAGCGTCCAAGACTGGGGTAGACGTGGGAATGTTCCCTGCTGCAAACAACAGACCATAATAATTGTTAAAACAATCAAAGAGTTGGTCTGTTCTTGTATACCACCTGCCGAAATCATCCTACAATTTTCGTATCATGTTTCCCTGTCTTCGAGCTGAAGCTTTTTTTTTTTTTTTGAGAAATTTATGTTTTTATCCCCTCCTTTTTGCCAGTCCGATCGAGATCTTTGTTTCCAGTAACTTTCCTTGTTATTTTCAACTTCGGCCCGTTCATCCTCAAACTTCCATAAGACTAATGGAAAAATTGATGCGAGTCGAAAATAACCTCAAGCTTATATGGGGAGTGGTCCCTTTTCTGTAAGTGAAATTTTTTTTTTTCCATCGAACCAACAATAATTAAAATAAATATCCACTCCCATCCACCCCCACAATTTTTATAAAGCAAAATCCTTTCCCTCGTCCCACCGCTCTTTTCTTTATCAATTAATTTCCCAAATATATTCAATCGAACCTCTCTCTCTCTCTCCCCCTCTTAACCCTTCCCCTCGCCTGCCCTCGAGAATCTTCAATCCCTCGAATTTCTCCGCCCCTCTTTTTATTTAGCTCTTCCAATTCCTCTTTTCTCCCCTCCCTCAAATTTCTCAAACATGGAAGGACGAGTCCACTGCTGTTCCGGCGATTCCGCCACCACCACCACCTCCTCCACCGGCGAGAAGCGCAAGCACGGCGGCGGCGGCGGGGGCAGGACGCAGGCGGAGAAGCCGTACAGGGGGATAAGGATGAGGAAGTGGGGGAAGTGGGTCGCCGAGATTCGGGAGCCCAATAAGCGGTCCAGGATCTGGTTGGGCTCGTACTCCACCCCCGTCGCCGCCGCGCGGGCCTACGACACCGCTGTCTTCTACCTACGTGGGCCCACGGCCCGGCTTAACTTTCCCGACCTAATTCTCCAGGAGGACCAGCTCCGCGGCGACGACGTCTCCGCCGCCAGCATCCGCAGGAAGGCCACCGAGGTCGGCGCGAAAGTCGACGCCCTTCAGAGCTCTTCCGCCGCCGCGGCGGCGGTCCACCACCATACACCCACCTCGTCCTCCGGCGCCGAGGACAGCCACACCACCACCGCCTCCGCCGCCAGACCGCCGCCGCAGAAACCGGATTTGAACGAGTACCCTAATCCTGAAAATTCCGACGACGAGGAGGATTAAGGCGGTGAATTCGGTAGCAGCGGAAGATGAGCTTTTCTTTAACTGTCCATAATTTCCCACTTTGCCCCTTTGTTTAATTCTCTATATCGCTTGTTGTTTCTTTTTTTTTTTTTTTCATTACTTACATATACAGTAGTTTTTATTTTTCTTGTTTTCGTTTTTGGGTTTGATGATATATCTTTTTGGGTAGCCTCCGGCGGCCGGAGGAAGGGATTTTGGCGGCCGGAGGAAGGGAAATCAAGAGGAGAAGAGGGGGATTGTTGTTTAGGTTTGCGGTGGAGAAAGGGGAGGAATGGAATCAAAAACAGGGGTTCTGTTTCTCTGTGTTTTACATAAGATGTAATAGCAACATAGTACAGAGTAAGTAGCTTAGATGAAGAAGAAGAAGAAGGAGAAAAAAAAAAATGTAGCCTAGCTTACTCTTCAATTTCTCCTCCTTTTAGTAAAATTTGCAGTCCATTTTCCGATTAGTGGTTTGGATTTCTGTTTATTGCTAGAAAATGAATTGTTTCCTTGAATTCGTCCCTCGAATCGCTGCTAAATAAAATAGTTTGGCATCATATGGCAAATGGGCATGAATCCAAACAAATTTTTGTTTCGAGAAACCTGAGGCTTCATATATTTTAGTTAATTTGAGGGCACTTGTCCTCAATTGTAGTGAAGGGAAATGGGATTTTGAAAATCCTCTAAAGATTCGAGTTTGTGTTGGCTTAAAGAGAGGATTTAACAAACACCGTTGATATATATCCTTTCAGAGGGAAATGACCGAACAGGACTTCTCCTCTTGGTCGGTCGGGTTCCTTGGGTTTGGGAGGATGAGACAAATCCTAACTACCGCTTAGGTGATTATGGAGTTCGGGTATTAGGTAAGGATCGAAAATTGGTACGTGGTATTTAGCAGTTTAGCATAGAATGTATTTAGCGATTATTAGATGATTTGTGGCGTCTGATGTATCTTTTCTAAAATCTTAATTTACTCGAATATTTACACAGGAAGTATAAGGATCTGAATGACCGACATACTATTACTCGTACTACACATCCTTTAGAATTTATTAGTTGGGTGGATATTGATCACCAATGCAGAGAGAGGGGAATGAAAGAATGAAGAGACAAAGGAGAGGAAAGCTAAGATAAGGAGATAAGATAGCGGCCGTGGGGAGGATGAGAGGAGTTGGGCTTCCTTGCTTGGGACAGCGAAGCACAGCACACCCTGGCATGAAAATATATTAGAGAATAGTACGGAGTTGGAAGAAAGTTCAGGCAATGAAAAGAAACGTTTCAATTGATAGTCAAACCGGGTTCAATTGATCGATGATCGGTTGGAATGTCATTGGTTATAAAAGTAATAGTCAAAATCGATTTATGTTTGTTAATCTATATAAAAAAGGTTAATACCTTATTTTGGTCCGAACTATAACCATAAAATCAACTTTGGCATGTGGTTTCAGAAATTAACATCATGTCATCAACTATACAGCATATAGACTCAATTGGCCCGACTCAATTGGCCCGACACATGGTTAGACCGTCAATTTGGACGGTCAATACCGTTGACCGTTAGTCAACACGCCATGTCATTGCCTTGTCAGCCTAAAAATCATTAAAAAAAAATTCAAATTCAATTTTTTTTTTTTTTTTGATGGTTAATCAAAATTGCATTGAAAGCCCAGGGAGATGCAACTCGCATCACCCTCTCAAAAGATCAACATTCTTTACACAGTAAACCTATACTAATCTCTATGCCAACCAAAAGAAACCAAAACCCTTTCAGCTCATTACAACTGATGCCATTTTCTGTAATTCTATAGTACTACTAGCATATATCTCGAACTCCTGCATAACAGCAACTGAAAGTTGAGAAGGGTCTGAAATTCGCTTGACTCCATAGACGCGAGTGCACCTTTCCCTCCAAATGTAAGCACAGCACATCACCCACAATAACCGCCCAATCTTAGCAGCCGAAGTTGTACCCGACCATCTCTGCACCACCCAGCTCAGATGGGAACTCCAATCTGTGAAATCCGGCCACCTGCATATTTCCTTCAACACAACTTGAAAGACAGCTTTACTAAACGAACACAAGGAAAACAGATGATCCCTGCTTTCAAGTCCACCAGGGCATAAAACACAGCTATTCACATCTGTCAAGCCCCAGCTAGCAAGGTGATCCTTCGTAGTAATTCTATCTAGAACCACCAACCAGACCAACAGACTGTGCTTCATTATAAATGGCTTACCCCATAACACAGAGAACCAGTCAACTGAAGGGGAGGGGATACGTATGGAATTCCAAACAGTCTTAACTGAATACTTCACCAACTTCTTTCTATCCCAAGTCAGGCTACTTCCTGTCCCATTCACATGAGCATGGGCCACTTCCCTGCATTTAAGGACCTTCTTCCACACCCATGAGCTTACAGAGTTTGCAGCAATCCCCCATAAATCATTCCCTTTGATCCTATACTTCTGGATCCAAGCAACCCATAGTGAACCAGCCTTAGCAAGCAAATTCCACAAATGCCTTAAAACACATGCCTTGTTCCATGTTTTGAAGTCCCTGATCCCTAATCCACCCTCCATTTTAGGCATAGCAACCCTGGACCAGGACACTGGTGCTCTCTTGCGCCCATTCACTCCAACCCCCCACAAGAATTTGTTACACACATCCTCAATAGACTTCAAGACTCGCATTGGCAAGAGGAAAACCGCCATCCAATACTGAAATACACTGGTAATAACCGAAGAAACTAATTGAATCCGCCCTGCATAGCTAAGGGTTTTAGCTTGCCAGGTCGTAATCCTCTTAGTAATCTTGTTCACCAATGTACTACAATCCTGAGCTGACAGTCTACCTGATAGGAGAGGCACCCCAAGATATCTCACTGGTAGCTCTCCTAGAGGGAAACCAGTAATATTTGAAATCCACTGCTGCTCTTCCTTAGAGATACCCGCACAGAACAGTTGACACTTGGCCAAGTTACATCTCAACCCAGAAACATGATAAAACTTGTCAAGCAACCTCTGCACCCCTGCAACTGCCCTGACTGATCCATTGGAGAAAACCAGCAAATCATCCGCAAAGCATAGGTGGGTGAGCTCAAGACTCTTACACCTTGGATGATATGGAATGAGGTTTTGTGACACATCCCTAGCAAGCATACATGAGAAAATTTCCATGGCAATAGTGAAAAGGTAGGAGGACAGTGGATCCCCCTGCCTTAACCCCTTGCCTGCTGGGAAATACCCACATAACCCCCCATTAAACGCCACACTCAGCATGGGAGTGGTGACACAAGCCCTAATTAACCTGATAAAACTCATAGGAATATTCATAGCCTCCATAACTTTCAATAGAAAATTCCAATCTACTGAATCAAACGCTTTCATCAAGTCAATCTTCAACACACATCTAGATGAGATTGAGGCCCTATGATAATCCTTAACAAGCTCTGTAGCCATTAGGATATTATCACTGATCAATCGACCCTTAACAAAAGCAGATTGACTAACTCCAATTAGCTTAGGTAACACTAAGGAGAGCCTATTAGCTAACAGCTTAGATATTCCCTTATAGACCACATTACAACAAGAAATTGGCCTAAAATCTTTCATTTTATCCACCACTTCAAGCTTAGGAATCAAAGCAATAATGGTAGAATTTACCTGCCGAGGCATTATACCAGTCTGAAAGAAACTGAGGACTGTATCTTCCACTGCTTCACCTACAACCCCCCAATCCAATTTGAAAAACTCAGCAGTAAACCCATCTGGACCCGGTGCCTTATCATTCCCCATCCCCATAAAGACAGCCTTAATCTCTTCTCTGGTAACAGGAACCAACAGAGTCTGAACATCAGCCTCCCCAAGCTTGTGATGAAGAAGACTTTCAAAGTATGATAAAGGCATGTCCTGCACTGCAGAATCAGCCTGACCAAGCAACCCCTTGTAAAAATCAACAGCTAACTGCCCCATCGCCTTCACCTCTGTAATCACCTCCCCTTCCTCAGACACAAGTTTGTGAATAGTCTGTCTATGATTCCTGACTTTTACCATACTGTGGAAATACTTAGTATTTGAATCTCCCTCAGTGATCCGTCTTATTCTCGATTTCTGCCTATAAAACTGTTCCTCCGCCTTCTGCAACCCTCTACAAACCTCCTCCTGGTCCACTACGGCATTAGCAAGGTCAGTAGAAGGATCAGCCAACACTGCTTGTTGCATTGCCTCCAACTTAGCCTCTGCTTCAAATTATTTTTCTAATTTCTATTATTTATCATTTTCAAATTAATCAAAAAATAAAATATTAAAAAAATTGACAGTCAAACTCTGTGTCGGGCCAATTGAGTCTATATGTTACATAATTGAGTCCAAGATGTTAATGTACGAAACAACGTGCCAAACTTGATTATATGGTATAGTTCATGCCAAAATAAGGTATTAACCCATCAAATAAAGCTAATGATCTAATCGGTATGTTCAATTTTCTTCTCATAAACAAAATAACGTCTTTTTGGTGCATTTGATTAACAAAACGATATATTTGAATACGAAGATTTTTTGTTCATTACTCTTGCTATTAACATTAGTTTATTTGATTGATTCAAGTATTTATATTTTGATATCGACCATCAATGTTTTTAGCTTTGTATTTTATTTAAATACGAATGTAAAATTATAGGAGATCATTTTGAAATAATTTATCTGTATACGTGATTTATTTTCTTTTAATAATTTTCTAATTTTTTTTATATATTTTGTAAAATGAACATAAAATCATAAACCAATTATCTCATAATCGAATCACTTCACTTGTTAAATCGACTTAAATAGTATAAACCGATTCGACAACGTTGTAACTCTGTCTTCTGTATTCGTGGACAGTGGACACCACCACCATGCGCTTCCCATTTCATATACCCACACACTCACTTATCTTTGAGGGATCCGCCAAAAGAACTGTGATGATGATGTGATTAATCTATTTATTAGGTATATCTATCTAATAACAAAGAAAAATATAAAAAACAAAGAAAGGAAAAAGATTATATAATGGGAGGAGATGAGGGCAAGTGGTGATAATGGTGGAACTCAATCAAAGAGAGAGAAAGATGGTGTCGCCGTCACGATGAGAGAGAGAGAGAGAGAGAGAGTTGATGGCAGTGGCAAAGCCTTTTGTCGAGTGGAGAGATGTTGATGGATGACGGACGGTGGGCGGTGGGTTGCGTTTTCGTTTCTCCCTTGTTTCTTCCTTTTTTTTTTTTTTTTCTTTTCTTTTCCTTTCGTCTTTCTTATTTCTTTTTTATCCAAAATGTTCAATTCAACCCTACTCATTCATATTCGTGATTCCGCCACTAATTTTGAGGTAAAAGTTTTTCATAAGCCCTATAGTCAAATTAGCAAATTATAGGCGTTAATTCTCTGAATCTTAAATCCTCAAGACCGATCACACCGAGAACAATGATTGGTAATTCTGGTTCGTCGATATGTACATCCGATATTACCAAACGCATCACACTAACATTCAGAGATTCAAGGTATATGGTTTAGTCGCTCGATTCATGGGAGAAACTCAGCAATCTATCCGTCACTTCAAAAAATTAATAATCGAATTTTTATATATTTAAAAAAATTTGATTATTATTTTTTAAACTTGAAAATTCTGGTTATTTGAGTTGTATTAACTACTCATTTACTACTCTATTACTCCCAGTTTGGTTTTCTCTATTAGGTTTTTGTTTTGCTTCGGTTGAAAGCATCTCAGATCAAACCACCAAATCAAATTATTATACCACAATGCACTCATATGGACATTATTATGTATCTAATTGGTAGCTTGCTGCGAACATTTACATTAGATGGGAATAAAAAGCGCATGTGCCGACATCCTATAATTATGCTACGTGCCACAAACAGTCTCCGATATTAAAATTTGGTGTGGGTAAGGACGCAAGCTAATGCATAATTTGATGTTCAAAGAGAGAGTACTTAATTACTGGTTCTATTTCTATTTATGATTAACTATTGGAGAAGAAAAAACAATATAAATAAAGTACCAAGACTTTGAATATCGCTAGATATAGGTAGTATATCTCAATAACTAACAGGTTATAATAATTGGAGTTGTTGAGAGAGCCTCATATATGTATGTTAATCAATTATTTTTACGTTCTTTCAAATGAAAGTCAATTTATAAGCTTGAAGTTTGCACAAGTCCAACATACCATTTGCTTTAAAACAACGGTTGATATTTGACGAAAAGGGGTTGGTCTAGTGATACTACTGCTAGAATTCAACCCGGAGGGTCTCATGTTTGAATATCTTAATAAAGTAGCATCTAGCGATAAGAAAACAAACTTTTATCACCGTTATATAAAAAGAAAAAACAACGATTGATATTGGAGCCATGAGTACTTGAACACTTGACCTCATGACCAAATAAACAAGCTCTAGTACAATATTAAGAATCAACCGGTCATCAATAACTCGAGTTGTCGGGAGAGATCCATGTATGGATCTTAACGACTTCCTTTCAGTATAGTTTGATTGTGATCTTGTTCTCTCTGTCCTTCGCCTTCGGTTTTGTTTTCAAATGAACCCAAACATCTTAATTACCCACACTTACCTATCAAATTATATACTCATCAATTGATGGGCATTGCTTGTTCTTGATACGTTATCATAGTTTTCATGAATCTCTTGTTTGAATCCAAGTATCTCCCATCAACATATCATTTCAACACTATCGAGATACAACTGGCCTACACATGCAGATTTCAAGGTCATTGGTTGAGTTTTATCTTAACAAAAAAAATGAAATGTATCAAATACATTCTCGCGTATCATGAACAATTCAAATCACTCGAAAACAAACTAACTTGCATCTTAAGACATTGTTGTACACCCCCCACCTTTGGTTAATCAGCTACCAAACTATATATTGGTGTAATCATCTGGCAGTGGAGTTGCTTTAATAACCATATATATATATATATTATATAATCATATTTTCAAATGTTTGCCAACTCGGGACCATTTGTGATGAGGGTTTTGGTTCTAGCTTGTGGAGGTACCTTAAAGGCTCTACATGTAGAGTACAGCTAGATTAGTTATCATTATTGTATATCCAAGAATACTTTTAAATAAAACATAATGGTGATTAATTCATATATGCATAGGCGGCTGGCCATGTATTAAACATATAATATTAATGGTGATTTCGACGGCCAATAATATGATCAATAACACAATATATATACATAGGAGATTATTAGTATATATGATACAAATGAAATGGCGACGTGCAGTGTTGGGTTTGGATTTGGGGACCATATGTAAGGTAAGCTGATGACCGACCTCCTTCCACTTGTATGAAAATTGTTTCACCACTTTGTTTGTGTTTGGACGGTTGCTTGCTTTGGCTGCAACTTCTTTTTTATTTATTTATATACAATGGGGGTCATGCTGGTAGAGGGATCAACGGAGTCGGGTGGATAGTGCATATAATCAATAGTTCGAGTTTTATTCATACTCATATTCTCACAAGAATTGAGTAGAAGATTTAAAATTATTCACATACTCATTTAGGGTTTCGGGTATCTATGATTATTTACGAGTAGTAAACTTTCTTCGTAATTTCAACAAGCATGTTAAGAATTATACGTATAATGACATTAGGTAAGTGAAAACTCAATATTAAATCACTAGAATGAAGGAAAATAGTTTAAGAGACCACAAATTCATGAAATATATTATATATGTATATAAAATATCAAATATTGTAAGAAGAATAAAGACCATTTAGGTAAAAATGCATAAACATATGTATAATCGGCAGGTTCGGGCTAGATAGTGCGAAAAATATATCCACTCGTTACCAGCAATATTCGAATTCGGGTTTTACCCATACCCTCCGAAAATCCTTCTGGTTCTAGTTTTATTCTACCCAATTAGATCATATTTGGATGGATGTCTATGAATATGGATACTTTTGTCATCCATATATTGGTGAAACCCTTAAATATATGATACTTATATTTTTAATAAGCTATTTATATCTCGATTATGAACTAAATCGAGGTTGGGATATGAGACTCTCCGTCAAACAATCAGATAATTTGGATTATGCTATATTTTAGAAGTACACACCCGGTTGCCATATATAAGAACCGAACAATAAATAATAGATAGTGCGGCTGCCTACATGGTGGCCAATCCTCCGATAACATGAAAGGAAGTTGCATTTGCACGCAGCTGCCAGCTGCCATCTCCACCAATACAGACTTATCTCCTCCACCGCACAGGCTAATTGCTTTCTGACTTACGTCGGCCAGTTTAATTGAATGAAGCGGATTTGACTTCAGTGATGAAAATCTATTTTCCAAAGACCTAAATGAGATTCGTACGTAGTTGTTGGATCACTGAAATCTAGAGATAATGGTAAATTTTATATGTTAGAATTTGCTTTGACCCTCCACGTTGATAGTAATTGTTAAGAGATTGAGAGCTTCCTCTTGTTAATGAACGAGTTGAGATTGAACTCAATTCATTCACACAATTAAATTTTGGTTCGAACTTGATTCGAGTATAACTTTTTAATGAGCTCATGAGCTCTACTACTCACGCGGTAGACTCATGAATAAGTTCGAAAGATCAAATCAAGTTTAGATTTCGTATTATTTAGCTCGTGAATGTTAACCGTTCATATCATATTATTTAAGTAATCTATATTACATAATTTATCTTCTAAATCATATATGAGATACATCTTATACACTTATAAATTATAACAAACCAACTCATAAGCAATAAATTGATTTGCTCATCATAAGCTGCTAGTCGAATTAGCTCGCTAGCCACACTGCGAGCCAACTCGTAGCTTAAAATGATCAACAATCCACAGAGTCGATCTATCACGTGAACTTTGCAAGGTGATTAAGGTTTAGATCAAGCTCGACGAGTCGAGAGTCGAACGAGTTTTTTCCGAGTCGAAACATCGAGCCGCTCGGGAACAATTTTGGCTCATCTGCTAATTAATATTTAATACCCTAAGTGGATGGCAGTTGTTAATTGGTGGAATGATTTATCTGATTAATTCTATTTACAAACGAAATCTTAGCTTGCTAACTAGCTATGCAGAGGAATCCTTGGTGAGAAACTCTCTTAGAGAGATACGAAAGGACTATATGACCTTTTAGACCACAGAAGTTCGAGACAGCAACAGGCAATCCAATCATCATCCTGTTCCAACAAAACAGTTTAGATAGCAATGCGAGAGCGATCGAGTCACCAGATCTTACTCAACGATTTTGTTAGTTTATTATGGTACGTACTAAGCATAGAAAACGGTGTTAATTAATCACCGAAAGGGCAGTGAGCACTTCTACCATGCTATATAGTATTGGTGCTTTAATGTACAACTTGAAGTTGTACCATAACATTAAATGTATAAGTTTAGGTTGTACCATAAAGGAATTTGTACCATTATGTTATGGTACAACTTTACAATTTGAAGTTGTACCATCACATAAAAGTACAAGTTCAAGTTGTACCATAAAAGAATTTGTACAAAAAGTATAGGTACAATCTAAAGTTGTACCATAACGTTAAAGGTACAACTTCAAGTTGTACCATAAAGGCAAAAACTTATAGCACCAATGTTATATAGTATTGTAAAATTCATCAAGGGCAGTATGCAGTAGTGAATTTCTTCAAAGATGGAAATCAATAACAGTTCAGATATAAAATCATTTCAAAAATCATGGCTACCCGTCTTAAGAGATGGACTCCCTCTCTGGTCACAGAGCTTCAGACAGCATTCACAGAGCGCTCGCCTCATCCAGGACAATATCATTATTGTTCATGAAGCTCTACATCATTTCAAGAACCACAAACACGGGAACAGAAGAGATATGATGCTTAAACTCGATATGAAGAAGGCTTATGATATGGTTGATTGGGAATGTCTTGAGACCCTCATTAGAAGATATGGGTTCGATGAGAAGTGGTGCAAATGGGTTAGCGCATGTATACGGTCGGTCAGTTTCTCGGTAGTGTTCAATGGAGAAGCACCAGAAAGCTTCTGTCCCTCAAGAGGCATTAGACAGGGAGATCATCTTTCCCCTTTTCTTTTCATCTTAATGTCTAATGCCCTCACATTCCTTATTGACAAAGCAGTAACAGAAGACCGTATCAAAGGAATTAAACTCAACGTGAGATGCCCGACTCTCACTCACTGTCTTTTCGCTGATGACACAGTCATTTTTGGGAAAGCGAACATTCAAGAGGCCGAGTGTATCTTGGATATTATCAAAGATTATGGGTCAATCATTGGCCAGCAAGTCAATATCAGTAAATCTTCTGTTTTCTTCGGTGCAAATGTCCCAGTGGAAGAAAAAAATGACATCATCAATCACATTGGGTTTTCTCCGTCCAACTGCCATTCAAAGTATCTTGGAGTCCCAACCGAATGGGGAAATTCAAAAAAAGAAACCTTCTACTTCCACATTCAAAGGATGGAAAAGATGGGAGAAGCATGGAAGAGCCTACTTCTCTCTCACGGAGGGAAGGAAGTTCTTCTTAAGTCTGTTATTCAGGCCATCCCATCTTTCATCATATGCTTCTTCCTTCTGCTAGTTTCCCTCACCAAGAAAATGGACACTCTTCTCAACAATTTTTTTGGTCAGGATCGATGGATAAAAGTTCCATGCACTGGTACAAGAAGGAAATCCTCTGCTCCCCTAAGTCAGAAGGTGGATTGGGATTCCGAAGTTTTAGAGACTTCAATTTGGCACTCCTTGCCAAGCAAGCCTGGAGGCTTCTTACCAATCCTGATTCTCTGTGGAGCCGCCTGCTTAAAGGGTTGTATTTCCCAAGAGGCAACTTCCTTACGTAAAAAAAAAAAGGAAGCAAACCTTCGTGGATCTGGGCTAGCTTGTGGGAATCCAAAAAATTCATCGATCTGGGAGCGGTCAGAGTGATTGGGTCAGGGGATGATACATGGATTGATCAAGGCCCTTCGGTTCCTTTCCTTCACAAGGCAAACATTCAGAGTGGCTCTCAAAATCATACAAGAGTCAATTCCTGGATTGATCCAGGTGATAGAAAGTGGAATAATAACCTTATCGAGGGAAATGTTACATCTGCTGAAATGGAAGCTATCTTGAGAATCCCGATTGGGGAGGAAGACTCAAAGGATTTCTGGGCATGGAGTTTAAATGAGGATGTGAGTTTTTCCATCAAGACGACATATCATGCGGTTCACCATTCTGCTTATGTGGCCCAATCGATAGGTAATATTGAGAAGTGAAAATGGATGTGGAATCTTGACATTCCCCCTAAGCTTAAGTTCTTTGTTTGGAGATGTGCTAAAAACGGCCTTGCAACAAAAGAGAGACTTTTTCATAGGAAATGCTCCCCCAACTCTACATGCCAAGTTTGCCAGTGTCCCATCGAGTCCCTCTATCATTGCCTGTTCTCGTGTCCCCACGCTGGGGAATCCTGGAACGTTATCTTCCCAAACCTCCCTCTGCCGGCTCATTCTTCCTCTTTCCTTGATTGGTTGTTCTCCATCAAGGATTCTATCCATCCGGGAGCCCTTACTCATGTTGTATTCCTTTGTTGGAATATTTGGAAGGCTAGAAATGAATGTGTTTTCAAGAATCGAATCCCTTGGCATCCGAACGTGATTTTGCGCACTTAAAAGGAGTTCATTGAATGGACAACTTGCCCGAGGAACCCCCCTTCCGATTCTTCTCCTCATCCTCCTCAGCTCAGGGGATCCCACTCACTGACTTCTCCACCGCCAATCAATCATAATCTGGTGATTCACTGTGATGGATCGTTCTTAAGCGACTCCCAGCCGACGACATATGGTGTTGTGGTTACTAACCACCATGGACAAGTTTGTGATGGGCAAGCTGATACTCTCCTTTGTTCCACCCCACTCGAAGCCGAAACAAAAGCTCTTTTGAAAGGTCTCAAATTAGCTCAAGAATATGGCACTGAATGTGTTGTCCAGTCTTACTGCCAGGTGTTGGTCAAAGCTCTCGATCATGATCCTAGAGGTTGGCCATGGAGGGGATCAACTTGGATTGGATCAATGATCTCTATCCTTAGGTCGAACCCACAAGTGAAGGTCAAAGCGGTTTCAAGAAAGTTTAATGTTTGAGCGGATTGGGTTGCTCGATCTCTTGCTAGATCTTCTCTCCCAGTTAACTGGATTAATATTCTTGACTTAATTTATGATTTCCTTTAATCAATGTAATTGGTTTCCCGAGTTGAAGTGGAATAAAGGAAGATTTTTACTGTAAAAAAAAAATAATGCTGCTACGACGGCGGCGTATGCAGCGCCTACACCAACCGATATTACTGCTAGCCATAAGACTTCATTATTTACGGCGCAATAATAATTGATTAGCTGCTAGTTTTCCATGTTCTTGTCGGCAATAACTGGCGGCTGGCCGCCGGGTTGCATTTCGCGTTTTTAACTCCTCGACTAAAATTTTGACTGGCCAAAAGAGTATCTTCAATTTTGTACATATTTCCACGTCAGCAGCGAGAGGCCACACAAGGCTGGAATCGGGGCAAACTCAACTCAGCCGGATCAGATTAATCAATCAATCCACTACCCGGAATCTCAGCCGGGTTGCTAGCCGGTCGAATTATCGGGTATATCCAATATAATATTTACCCTAAAACCGTAAGCATGAATGCTTTACTGCAACCACGTGAAAGTGATAAGGGTAATTCATCAAGTAACACGTTAACATTACATAATATATGGAGAATTTCATAGTAGTATTGGTAAATTTAGTATATATAGAATATATTAGTATGATAATACTATCTAGATCTAAAAATTCATATCTTGAAAACTCATATAAAACTAAGTTAATTTATCAATTTCGAATTGATTGTTTAACCATCAGTTCAAGAAAGCCGAGTCCCAACATCAGTGGCGTATCCAGAGATCCGCCCTCGAGCCACGGCCCAACCCTCCTCTGTATCAAGAATTAGTATAACACTTGTAAAATTTCAATTTTCGATGTTAGTTTTAGTATTCGTTAGATTATGGCCCAATACTCTACTCTATTCTATTCTATTTTGAATCCTTTGCCGCAGGACATGGCATGCAATTACATTGTTCTTTTTATGGTCAACAGTTACCGTGTTTTATTAATTACATATTTGCGGGATTGGAAAATCTAGAAGAAAGTATGGACGAAACATAGACAAACCATTCTTTTGAAGAATGATAACCGACTGAATGATTCCATCACGTGTTGTTTATCTAAATATGACATGATGTTGGGGTAAATATAAAATCCTAAAGTCAGATGTTATATTTATTGACTTCCCCGACCAAGCATACATATGTGTAGGGGTGGCAGATCGGTTTCCGGTTAGCGGCTAACCGGCGGGTTTAACCGCTAACCGCCGGTTAGTCACTAACCGAAAACCGGTCGGTATGAGTCTCGGTCGGTGTTCGGCAAGCCTGAAGGGTTCTCCGGTTAGCCGAGTAACCGAAGGCGGTTAACCGAGGTTAACCGGCCGACCGACCCACAACCGAAAAATGTAAAAAAAGAGGATGAATAAATTGGTGGAAAGTAACCCGACCCACAACTTAAAAGTAAACCGACCCACAAAAACAACAATGGCTGCTTCCTCCCTTCACCACCGTTTCCTTCACGCCTCTTCCACCCTTCTCCTCCTCCTTTCCCTCTCCCCGCGACCATCCCTCGCCCAGCAACCATCCACAACTTCACCTCACCTCCACAGACACCCTGCCTCCTTTCCTTCTATTCCATTCCACCCTCACCTCCACAGACACCCTGCCTCCTCCGCTCCCCCTCCTGGTCCGCCGGCGGGAGACGGATCGCCGTCGCGACGACGGAGACGACAACGACGACGAAGAAGAACAACTTCGTCCGCCCTCTTCTGACTCCGAGCCGGGCATGCAAGAGGCAGCGGCGCATCTGGTACTGGCGGTGGATCCAACGGCGACCTCCTCCTCCCCTGCGCCGCGCCCCGCCGCCGCGCCTCGCCGCCTCGCCGCCGCGCCGCCTGCAGATCTGTTTCCATGGAAAAAGAAGGTGAGAGAAAGAAGTTGAGAGAAGAAGAAGAAGGAAGGAGAGAGGAGAGATGTCTGGTGCAGAGGAGGAGAAGGGGATAGGAAGAGATAAGGTTCGATATTAGTGGAGCAGATTTTTTGGTTTCTTTTTTTTTTTTTTAATGTATTTTTTTCGGTTGGCCGGCTAACCGATCAAAAAACCGGAACCGACCGGTCGGTTGACCGGCTAGTCGTGCCCTCTCTTCGGTCGGTGGTCGGCAGTCATAGAGTGTGGCTCGGTTTAACCGATAACCGGGTTTTCGGTTTTCGGTTAACCGAAACCGACCGGCTGCCACCCCTACATATGTGCATGTGCAATTTGACTTTGTATATATATATTTTACCCAACCCCATTTAGTTATTGGATGAGAATACTTTTTTCCCCGAATGGTTATGTGATGACGAAGTCCGTCCAATGGATGGCAATGCTCCACTTTTGTTACGAGATACACGTACGATAATTCGAGATCGGGTGATTAGGATTATGATATAGGTGTGAACTACGTTTATTGTCCGTAAAGAATATTTTCACCCTCTACAAAGCCTTGAGTTATAGGAAATTTATTCGTAGGATAAAACTATCACCACTTTAGTTTCTAGCTCTAGGCTCAAGTACGAGGGTACACGTACGATAATCCGAGATTGGGTGACTAGGATTATGATATAGTCGTGAACTACGTTTATTGTCCGTAAAGAATATTTTCACCCTCTACAAAGCCTTGGGTTATAGGAAATTTTATAGGATAAAACTATCGCAACTTTAGTTTCTAGCTCTAGGTTCAAGAACACTAAAGCGTAGTTAAAAATTCATAGTAGGATGTGTTTATGCCTGGTAAGTACCGGGTGGTTGTGTGAGGCTTCACTAGCTTCGTGCGGTCTCGGGAGGATGAGAGGCGGCCTTCGAAGTCCTGCAACAAAGGTCCACAGGGGGTGCCCTGGGAACTCCTCCGATGCCTAAGTTAGAGAGAGAAGTGGATAGAGTAAATAAGAGAGAGAATGGAGTAGATAGAAGTTACCATCAATGTGATCCAAGATGGGTATTTATACTAGCGAGGGCCGGGGGTCAGGACATTTAATGCTATGTCGGGCGGTCCTGGACCGCCTGAACTCTAGTCCCCTGAGACTGTCAGGTTCGTACTTCTGTCAGTCTTCGTACAAAGTGTTCAGAGGCCGCTCATCCCACTTGTCGGGCGGCTCTCTAAGGTTCCGTTGAGAGGATGTCGGGCTTCCTTCCGGGTTAGTTGCCCCGAGGTAGACCGCCTTTTGTGTCCATTTGGGCCGGACTTAGTTGCTTGGTGGGCTTTTAGAGAGTCATGGGATTGGGGTCCATAAGTCTTAACCGCTGGCCTAGCATTTGCCCCTTAGGCGTGAGAGGTTTTAGGCTCTTGCGGCTAATCATCCTTTGCCGTTATGAAGCGGTTTAGGGCCGCCTTGCCCATGACTGCCTGTCCTGCCCCCGGCCGCGAGGGCCTAGAGCGGGATTGCCTGAGGGGCGGCTGCATTCTTGTTGTACTATCTCGCCCGCGTCTCACCGCTCTCCGCATGGTTTCCTGTCCGCCTTTGGTCTTAGGGACATGAAGCGACGGGTGCCTAAGGGGTGATCCGTGGCGGTTCCCGCCCTCTGTTGCTTTCCCGCTACGTGTCATTTTTCGGGCGCGGAGCCCTGACACCGGGAGGCAAAACGTCATCTCAGAGCCTCGGTGCGCGAGCTGTGTCACTTCGGAATTTTGAATTTCCCCTTTTTTGCTTTAAATGTGTGGGGAAGAGATTTTTTCCGCCAAACCTCTTCCTTGTTTTAGAAACCGTTCGTCTTCTTCCTTGCTCTTTCTCCTGTGAGTTGTGCAGAGCTTGTGACCGACGACCCCTATAAAATCCGATCGGCGAACCATGTAAGCTTTCACTCTCTTCTTTGTTTAGCGGCGCGAGCTTCTTTCTATTCTCGGGACACCCTTTCGACTTTCTTCCCTTCTTTTCTTGAATCGCGCCGCCGTCGTCGGCCGCCGATTCTCTCCTCCTCGCAGATGTCCGGAGGAGCTTCACCCTCGCCGTCCGGGGCCGACGCACACGGTGCCGCCGCTCGCGTGAGTTCCCTTGCCGCCGAGTCTCCCCCTGTGATCATTCTCGAGAGGGGGCCCTCGAGCTCTGCCGCGCCATTGGCGGTCCCGCCAACGGGGAAGAAGCCTGCGGGTGCTGCTGCGATCGCCTTCACTTCCCAAGGTACGAACTGTTTTTCACCCATTCGAAATCCATCCGAGTGCGTGTGGGATTTGTCCGGGCTAGATTTATATGTTGGAAGTGCTTCTGAATTAGACGATTGTTTATTCGGGGATTGTGTCGACTTGGATAACGATTGTGCTAACATGCGCCCTGTACCAGTTGGGGTTGTGGCAACGTCATACGCTGTGGGGGATAACCTGGGTGAATTTGAGCGGGTAGGTTTAGATAGTGTTTCGTTGGAGGAGGATGTCGAGGTAAGTAGTGATGGTGAGCGCTCGAAGGCGTCTCTTAGCACTGCCTCATCTTTGGAGGTGTCGGAGTCAGGCGACCCTGGACCGCTCCCGATAGCTATCCAAGACTCAGTGTATACTGTCTTGCGCCATGCTGGAATGTGGGAAGGAGAGCCTATCCCCTCGGAGGTGTTTGAGCAGGGGCCGAAGAGCTCGGGAGCGGTCTTCAGGCCGGAGCAGGTATTACACCGGCGGAAGGCGCTTCGCATGCCCCCTGAGTGGCAGTATGCGGCTCCTTCTCAGGCCAGCCGCTCTGGGTCCTGCCCCAGCGGTTGGATCCCGATTCTGGTGGAGCACGTTAAGTTGGGTTTGCGGTTCCCGCTTGACCCTATTTTGACCAAGACTCTTCATTGGTTGAATTGCACTCTGGGGCGGCTTTCACCGACGATCATCTTCCACTCAGTGATGTATCGTCTGGCCTGCAACCGCATCAAGAAAGACCCGTCATTCGATGCCTTCAGACTGATTTATAACATCAGGGACTCGCCCAACTGTTGGTCGATTAGGAGAAGGGAGAATGCGATCGGGTTTATTACTGGGGCGCCTAAGTTGGACTCCCCTTGGTACAAAGAATATTTCTTTGCCAAACCATCCTGGAAGTGGTATGCAGGTGATTCGGAGCCGCTCACGGGATACGCGGTTGGTTGCAAAGATGATTGGTGCGAATCTAGTCAGTTTCCTAAATCTGTGATAGATCATGTAGACCGCATCGTGGAGGCGGTTCAGTTGCGTGTCAAGCATAGTGGCTCTGACAGCGCCTATCAACTTGTCCGTGGTTTTTACGGTTAGTAGTGTGCTTTGTTATCTTTGCCGCTTATCTTTCTCATGTATTTCACTTATGCTTTTATTCTTCAGGTATGAGGGAGCTGGCATATGCCAACAGGCCGCGAAGAAAGAAGGTTGTGAAGACTGCTACTGCAAAGACCGCTCGTGCTGGAGGCTCATCCTCAGCTGGTGTGGCGGCCACAACTGACCGTCAGGCGGTCTCCCCGGCCCGCCCTGAAGTTGACTCGCCTAGCGCGGCTGGCGGTGTGTCTACCTCGGTGCCACGGGGGGCGGGGAAGAGGCTACTGCTTCCAGAGACCGCAGACGTTGCTGCAAAACGTGCCAAGGTTCGTGCCTCTCCTCCGAAGGCGGACGATAGGCGCGCGAAGGGTGCGAAGCGGTCGGACAGGCCGAGCCTTGTGGAGGTTCCCCCGCTGGAGGCTACAGATACTGAGGCGGCTAAACTTGCATTCCACACCATCAGCGATCAGCTGGTGATGCCGAATGAGTACACAACTTCTTCTCAGGGGAGTAACCGCCAATTAGCAGGGACCACTTTGCAGCTCTTCTTCGGGGTTAGCATTTTATACTTCGTTCTATCTCATTCATGCTATGATTCGTTACTAACTGCTCGCTTGCTTGCCTTGCAGGCGCAGATTGGGTTTTCCCAGATCATCCTTCTGAATGACCGTCTATCCAAGACCGTGGATGATAATGCAGTTGAGATAGCCAACCTCAAGAAGAGCGTGGAGGAAGGAAGGGCGGCCTTGATGGAGGAGCTGCGTCCGCAAATTGAGAAGACTTTCGTGGAGCGGTTGGCTCAGAAGGATAAGGCCTTGTTGGATGAGAAGGAAGCATCTAAGGCGGTTCGTGCGGAGAAAGACCGTCTCCAGGAAGAGTTGCTGAAGTCCAGTGAGATTGAGAAGACGCTGTTAGAGGAGCAGGACGCCTTGCGTAAGGAGGTGGAGGAGCTCAGGTTAGAGAAGGCGACCTTGCTGGTGACTCATGAGGCGGAGGTGACCGCTGCTCGGGCTGAAGCCGGTCCTGCCTACCTGCAATCCGCTGAGTTCATTGCTCAGGACAAGGCGAAGTACAAGGCAGTGGTGGGCAACGTGGTGGCCGCCATTCATCACCTCTTTCGCGAGGATTGTCCGGACATTGGCTGAGATACTGACCGCGTGTGGGATGCTATTGGGCACTGGTCCGCCTCGGACGTGAACTCAGAGGCGGATGAGTCTGAAGGGGAGGAAGCAAAAGGTGGGGAAGAAGCCGCCGAGGGAGGAGATGCAACCAGTGGTGGTTCACCAAGAATTTGATTTTATCATGGCTTTCTCTGAAACAATTTACTTCTTGTTGGCAAGACATCTTTGTTTTTGTTTAAGTGGACATGTTGGTTTGACCTCATGTGGCGGGTTTCTGCTTTTTTGAAAAACAGATTTCGACAAACCGCGTTCGGCGGTTTTATGTTCACATGGCTGTTTTTCATCTTTTGTTTGGTGATAGCACTTTTTGTCTTTCATGGCTTTGGGCACCAAGTTGGCAACGATGCGTGGCAGTCGTCTGCTCTGATGTTCCTGCCGTATGGCGGTTCGAGACTTTTGCTTGTATAGGCAATGATGCGGCTTCGAGGCGTGACTTTGACGTGCCGCTTTTAGGAGAGCGGTTTTATCATTCCCTCTTTGTAGAGGTTTCACGAAGAGTGTTAGTAATTGCTTGCCAATGCTTGGCGACGAAGTGTGTTTGGGGTTAGAGGCATTTGTATAGGGCTTGTAAGTTGTTCGAAATGTAAGTGCATTACTTGGAGCAAAAGCGGTCACTTGGTAGCGACCAATACACTGTTTCAAGTGGAAGGAGTGTTCCTTAACCACTAAATTAGCCCTGAGCAAAAGAGGTTACCGGGTGGCAACCACTACACGATTACAAGTGGTGGGAGGTTCCCCAAACCACTAAAATGTCCTTGCAGTAGTATAAAAATGTCCTAGATTGCTTATGAATAATACTTCCTTAGGTGCATTCCGTTCCAAGTTTTGGAGATTGGGTCACCTTCCATGGTGGCAAGTCTGAAGGTACTGGGACCTGTCTTCTCTCCAATGAGGAATGGGCCTTCCCATGTGGCAGCCAGTTTTCCATGTTCATCTTTTTTCTGGAAATCCCTCTTAAGCACCATATCTCCTTCTTCGAGGGGACGCGGTTTCACTCTCTTGTTGTAAGAGGCGGCCACCTTAGCCTTCTCGCTGAGGGTGCGCTCCAGGGCCGCGTCCCGTCGAGACTCGATCATGTCCAAATGCTCCAAGAGCTTTTGGTGATTGGATTCTGGATTGTATGCTTGGACGCGAAGGGAAGGGAGGTTCAGCTCTTCGGGCGCGACCGCCTCGGAGCCATATGTCATAGCAAATGGGGTTTCTCCCATGGCGGTCTTGTGGGTTGTGCGATGTGCCCATAGGACATGTGGGAGTTCACTCACCCATGCCCCTTTAGCGTCCCTTAGACGCTTCTTCAGCCCTTGAAGGATCAGCTTGTTGGACGCCTCAGCCTGACCGTTTGTTTGTGGGTATGCCACAGAGGCCATTGTGCATGTAATGCGGTTTCTGGCGCAGAAATTTTCAAACGGTCGACAGTCAAATTGTGTACCGTGGTCGGTGACAATTGACTGCGGGATGCCAAAGCGAAACATGATATTGTTGAATACGAACTTCTGCACGCGAGCGCTCGTGATTGTCTCGAGCGGTTCTGCCTCTATCCACTTGGTGAAGTAATCCATCGCAACCACCAAATACTTTTTGCCTAACGGAGCCGTGGGAAAGGGTCCCAGGAGGTCGAGACCCCATCTAGCGAACGGCCATGGACCCACGACACTCTGTAACTCGGAACTAGGCAAGTGCTGTTTGCAGGCGTGGACTTGGCATGCATGGCATTTTTGCACGACGTCTGAAGCGTCCCTCTTGATTGTGGGCCAGTAGTATCCCTGTAGGAGGACTGTTCTTTCGAGCGACCTGGGACCCGCATGTGTTGCACACGTTCCTTCGTGAATTTCTTGGAGCGTCCACTTCGCCTCCTCGGGGTCTAGGCATTTCAGGCATACTCCCGAGAATGTTCTTTTGCAAAGCTGCCCATCCACAATGGTGTACCTAACCGCCTTTCGTTTGAGCGCCTTTCGCTCAACTGGGTGTTGGGGGGTGATATCGTGTTCCAAGTATTGGAACAGTGGGGTCCTCCAGTCTGATGTGTCCCCTATGGCCATGAATTCTCCAGGAAGGTCATTTTCTTTGAGCGACCGTGACATGGCGGTCACCCTCAAAGTCCATAGCGGTCGCCAGTTTGGACAGCGCATCGGCATGCTGGTTGTTGTCTCGTCGGACATGTTCGAGCTTCCAGGAGCTCAACTGTGCCAGAGCGCTCTTGACCTTGCCAGCTAGTACTGCTAGCGCTTCGTCTTTGATTTCGAACACCTCATGCACTTGTTGTACCATCAGGAGGGAATCAGAGTAGATATGCACATCGGATGCGCCCAGATTGGTGAGTATCCTGAGTCCGTTGATGAGGGCTTCGTACTCGGCGACATTGTTGGTCTTGATGTCTCTGAACCGCAGAGAGATCTCATGGACAACTCCGTCGGGCGACTCTATGACTATCCCTGCCCCCGAGGCGGTTTTCCCTGCCGCTCCGTCGACGTGCAGGCGCCAGATCTGGTTGCGTTCCTCGGATGGGGAGGTGGTGAGGAGAATCCTTCGGAGATGAAATCGGCTAAGACTTGGCCTTTGATGGACGGTCTTGGAGCGTATTCAATGTCATACTCGCTGAGTTCGACCGCCCACTTCGTCAACCTGCCTGGGGCGTCCATACCCCGCATGACACTTTTGAGGGGCAGGCTGGTTAGCACCGTGATGGGGTGTCCCTGGAAATATGGTCTCAGTTTCCTAGCCGCCGAGGAAACGGCGAGGACCGCCTTTTCGACTGGCATGTACCTTGTCTCGGCGGGTAGAAGCGCTTTGCTCACGTAGTAGACAGGTTGGTCGGAGCCGTCTGGCGCCCTTCGCACCAGGGCGGAGCTCACCGCCTGCTCTGACACAGCGAGGTAGAGGTAAAGCCGCTCGCCGTCGACAGGGGCGCTCAAGTTTGGAGGGGAACTGAGTTGGTTTGTCAGCACAGCGAAAAATTTGTCGCATTCTGCTCCCCATTGGAGCCGTGAGGCTGACTTCTTCAGCATTTGGAAAAAAGGGGAGCACTTATCTGCAGACCGCGGGATGAACCTTCCTAATGCGACCATCTTGCCGTTGAACGCCTGGATTTCCTTGATTGTCTTCGGGGGTTCAAGTTGTGAATGGCCTCAATTTGCTTTGGATTGGCTTCTATTCCCCGCTTTGTGATCATGAAGCCGAGGAAATTTCCCGCTTCAGCCCCGAAGACGCATTTGAGTGGATTAAGCCTCAGGTTCTTCCGTCTCAGAGTTTCGAACGTTTCCCGCAGGTCGGAGAGGTGGTCACCAGCCTTCTTGCTCTTGACTAGTACGTC
Organism: Linum tenue; assembly: GCA_946122785.1. NCBI lineage: Eukaryota > Viridiplantae > Streptophyta > Magnoliopsida > Malpighiales > Linaceae > Linum > Linum tenue. Next base: position 2,180,902 of record CAMGYJ010000003.1, read on the forward strand.
GTCAACATAAGCTTCCACGTTCCTTCCTATTTGATCTTTGAAGACCGCGTCAACCATTCTTTGATAGGTTGCCCCTGCGTTCTTGAGTCCGAAGGGCATGACCACATAGCAGAAGTTGCCCATTGGCGTCATGAAGGCGGTTGCCTCTTGGTCGTCTTCGGCCATCTTGATTTGATGGTATCCTGAGAACATATCCAGGAAGCTGAGCGCTTCATGGTTGGCGGTTCCATCAATCAATTGGTCGATGCGAGGTAGGGGGTATGCGTCTTTGGGGCACGCCGCATTGAGACTGGTGAAGTCGATACACATTCGCCAGGTGCCCCCTGCCTTGCGTACGAAGACCGGGTTTGAAAGCCACGTGGGGTATTTTACCTCTCTGATGAACCCCGCTTTGAGCAATCTTCGCACTTCCTCCTCGAGAGCCATTTGTTTTTCTACCGACAAGTGTCTTCTCCGTTGTTGGATTGGCCGCGCGTTGGTTTTGACTGAGAGATGATGCTCGGAGACCTTTCGGGGGACGCCGGGCATGTCCTCCGGACCCCAAGCAAAGAGGTCTTGGTACTCTCTGAGGAGCGTGAGCAGCTTTTAGGCTTCTTCAGCGGCCAAGTGGGCGGAGATACGAACCGTCTTGTCTGGTAGGTCTTCGTTCAAAGGGACCGCAATGTCCCCCTCGACGGCTTTTGGTCGTGGGACATCGCCTCTTGCATCCACGAGGTCAACTTCCAGGTGCTCGATAGTTGCCTGGTATCACTCCTTCGCTTCCCTCGCGTTGCCTCGAACGCGCCCAGTCTGCCCCCCGCTCGGGAACTTCAGCATTTGGTGGCACGTGGAGGCGACCGCCTCAAAAGAGGCCAGGAAACCGCGTCAAAGAATGGCATTGTACGCCGAAGGGCAGTCTGCCACATGGAACTCCACCTGCTTAGTTTTGGTGATTCCTCCCTCACCTATGGTGACCTTGAGGGTGATTGATCCAAGAACGCGAACCTTCATTCCAGAGAATCCTACCAGGCTGGTATTGGAGGGATTGAGGTCTTGGACGCTTTTCTTCATGCCCTTGAGCGCTGAGTAAAAGAGGATATCTGCGGAGCTCCCATTGTCAACGAGAGCCCGGGTGACCTTGAACTTGTCGGTTCGGAATGAGATGACTAAAGGATCCTCTGAGTTCTCCTCTTTGGCCAATTCTGATGGTAGGAAAGTGACGTCAGTGGGCACTCGACGCTGAACGCTCAAGCAGTGGCCTAGGCGGTCTGCATCCGATTGGGGACGCTTTCTACCTCCCGCGATCGTGATGACCTCCATGCTATCATCATCTCCCCTCGGAGGTCGGTAGGCGGGGGATTGCCGCTGGGGCGAGATGATCTTGTTTCTTACGGGCGACCTAGTCCTCTCTTTACGGGTTCTCCTCGGCTTGTCTTCTTCAGGACTGAGAGAGTCTTCCCGCCCCTCTTGGGAATGGTCCCGATGAGGACGCCTCGTTTCGAGGCGGTTACGCAGATCTCCCGGAGCTAAGTACTTCAGGCTGGCTTTGAACTCTCTGCACTCGGTGGTGTCATGAGTCGCCATTTGGTGCCAGTCGCACCATTTTTTGCCCTCTTGTGGCTCTTGGGCGGAGGTCGTTTCTCGTGTTCTCCCGCCTCTTCGTCTTTCTCTTCCTCTTTCCCGGTCGGTGGAATACACTTCCCTTTTTCCCTCACGGTCTGCGTACCGGTTGCGATACGATTTCCGCTCGGGAGAGCGCCTCCCCCGCCGAGCGTCCGGGCGCTCTTGCGGGTCGCTTCGGGAGCGTCCTTGATGACCTCTGTCGTCGGTGGCTAGAGCTTCCTCAAGCAAGATAGCACGTCGTACTAGCTGATCAAAGTCTGACCATGACGTCAGCATGGCTTCTTTTTTTATCAGGGTTCTCTTAAGCTCTATGCTGGTCGTAGATATCCTGAGGTTGCCAGCAGCTACGACCGAAGAGATACCATCTATTTCACAAGCGATAGGGTTCCATCGGTCGTAGAACTCCGCAAGCGACTCCTCCTTCTTTTGTTTGCAATTTATGAGTGCCGAGACCGTGAGCTTGCGCCGCCTCTGAGACGCGAACTTCGTGGAGAAGAGCATCGCGAATTGCTCAAAGTTCTCTATCACCCCTTCCGGGAGTGAGGTGTACCACGTTCGACACTGACCGCTGAAGGTGACGGGAAACGCTCGACATAAGTCGGAGTCCGAAGCGTTGATGAGCTGCATCTTTAGCATGAAGGCGCAAAGGTGGTCCGCGGGATCTGAGGTCCCGCTGTACGTAGGCAGTTCGAGGGAGAATAAGTTTGGTGGTACTGGGGTCTTGAATAGCTCCTTAGAGAGGGGATTTTGAAGAACGTTTGGGCTTTTGTGTTTCCCGTAGGTGGACCGCAGGTGTTCTTCGAGAAAGCCAAGGTCCACGTCCTCCGCTTCCGGTCCTCCGCCTTCTGTCCGAGCAGGGCTGTCGAGGAACACGGCGGTTTTATGCTTCTCCTCTCGCGTTTTCCCTTTTGATCCCTCAGGGGGGTCTTCTCTTGTCTTCAGGAGTTGTAGGATTTGCGATAGGCTGTCTTGCATGCTCGCGATTTGCAAGCCTTGACTCTTGACTACTTCTTCGAGCTCGGATTCATCTTCGACTCTCGGTTATAGATCTCGGAGGGTGTTGTTCTCGGTCATTCCTTTGAGAGGAGTTTCAAAGTCGTCTCCCATCCTTTTACGATAACGAAGTCGTGCGACCCCATGGTGGGCGCCAAAATGTTTATGCCTGGTAAGTACCGGGCGGTTGTGTGAGGCTTCACTAGCTTTGTGCGGTCTCGGGAGGATGAGAGGCGGCCTTCGAAGTCCTGCAACAAAGGTCCACAGGGGGTGCCCTGGGACCTCCTCCGATGCCTAAGTTAGAGAGAGAAGTGGATAGAGTAAATAAGAGAGAGAATGGAGTAGATAGAAGTTACCATCAATGTGATCTGAGATGGGTATTTATACTAGCGAGGGCCGGGGGTCAGGACATTTAATGCTATGTCGGGCGGTCCTGGACCGCCTGAACTCTGATCCCCTGAGACTGTCAGGTTCGTACTTCTGTCAGTCTTCGTACAAAGTGTTCAGAGGCCGCTCATCCCACTTGTCGGGCGACTCTCTAAGGTTCCGTTGAGAGGATGTCGGGCGTCCTTCCGGGTTAGTTGCCCCGAGGTAGACCGCCTTTCGTGTCCATTTGGGTCGGACTTAGTTGTTTGGTGGGCTTTTAGCGAGTCATGGGCTTGAGGTCCATAAAGTCTTAACCGCTGGCCTAACAGGAAGAATTAATGAATTTGGTGTATATCTCCCACCAGCTGTTCCCATCTATTTATAAATTAGGAAACAATATACATTGGTTAAGGTTGGCAGTTCCATGTAGCTAAGGAACGTATATGTTCATTCATTTCAAATGAAACGTTGGCATAAACATTTGCACCGTTTAATTTCATGCTAACCGTCCATGAAAATTTAATTGGACAATGCATTTCAATGCAAACCGCCAGTTAGAGATGACTAATTAAACATTCATTTTTATTAAAGGGAGGTGCCCTTTGGTGGAAAAAAACTTCCATGCAAAACATGAAATGTAATCACTTCATTAATTTTTTGGTTTGACCAAATTCAATGTGCCCGATTCATTTCTTCAACCATATCAACAGGCAATGTGGTGCTATACACGGGTGGGATATAGGGATGACAATTATAGCCGTAATCGTGGGTATCCGACCCTACCCAACCTGGTCAACGAGGGGAATCCCCGCGTTGACTGGGTATGGGGCGGATACGGGTAATACCCGCAAAGAATCTTGTGGGGATGGGGCGGGGATGGATTTGAGTGCCCCGCCCCATCATTGCTCATGTCTTATAATTTTAAAATATAACTACGGTAATGTAATCTACCAAAAGGACTTAAGGGTTATTGCATAACAAAATAAGGACTAAGAGATTAATTTCACATAGTTAAACCAACCTAATTTCTTAACAGGCTAACGCGTTTCTAACCCTACTTTGGAGGATAACTTGACTTTTATGAGTGGATTTTTATTCTTTAGTAGGTGTTTTGGCGATGAATAATTTGGTGTTTGATTATTTATTGATACTTTTTTATGGAACTTAGTTGGAATTGGATGATCTAATTAAGATTTTCGGTGGTTCTTTATTAAGTTCATCATTGATTAGGTTTGATATTTCAACCCAATAGTTATATGTTTTGTTAAATTCAAGGGTGTTAATTTAGTTATAATCATAATAAGATGTACGAGGCGGGGATTACCCTCGGGTATCCGAAACCCACGGGGATGGGGATGCAAAATCTTCCCCCGCATGGGGATGGGGAGGGTATGGATATGATAATTGAAAATGGGTATGAGGATGGGTTTTGTACAATCAGTCCCAAACCCGATCCATTGTCATCCCTAGTGGGACGGCCGAATAGGATAGTTGATTCGTAGTTGGATATCAATGTGGTAGTTAATCCATAGTTTGATATTAATTTACTCGTAAATAAGTTAAATCACAATGGGTGGATGATTGATGTGGTTGGATTATTATTCAAACATTTTCTACTCGTGTTGAGTATGGGTAGGTGGATTGCCACTCACCCAAATGACACGCATCCCACTTTTAAATGACGAAAAGTTGCTTCTTGTTTATGTTAGGAACGGAACAACAACAAGAATGAGGTCACCAAATCTGGCGCTGAGTCGCGGCCTAGGGCGCTCTCTTTAAGACGTTCGTGACACTGCCCTCGATGCGCACGGCAGACTATCAACCGGTCGTCTCCATGATAAAACATCTCCTCTCAGTACTCGCGGTTTTGTGCAAAACCGGAGCTCTCTGAACACTCTCTCTATTGTGTTTATGCTCGTTGTGGTGTCTTTAGAGGGGCTGGGGAGGCGGCTATTCATAGGAGCTGAACTCCTAGGAATATACCCTCTTGCTTGGGAATAAGTCGGATTAATTAAGGAAGATAATTAATTCCTTAATTAAAACCGTCTGTTAAGATAATTCCTGCGAGATTATCCTTCGAATATTCCGTTTAATCGATTATCCTTAGAATATTCCTTCAGAATAACCGATTAATAATTAATTATAAGATAATTAATTTCGTTCGGAATTTCTCAAAAAATATATAGTCTCAAGTGAACCAACCGACCGGAAGGATGGCGCGCTTGCGTGTGTGGTGGTCCGTTAGGTCCTCCCTCTCCCACAAAAGTGGGTCACCCCAAGGGGCATGCCCTTAGGAGAGAGACTCCTATCTTTATACACATTTTACCAAGTAAAACTACCAATGTGGTAGTTTTCCAACTTGAGACTCTATAGCTTTCAAAACTATTCACTCATTTTCAACAGTTTATACTACAGAGTAATCATCATATTTTCTAACCGCACTACACTCTGGCCTTCGATTTTTGAATGCAACAAATAAAGAAATTTTTTGAACCACTACTATTGATTGCTATGTTATGTAGTTTTCATTTGATACTGAAATGCAAATGATAAAAAGGTTAATTGTACCAATCCACGAATTGAATGACAACTTTGTAGAATATAGTATCATTGGCGGGATTTTCATGTAATTTGGATACACGTAAGCATATTAGCTACATATAGGGATGGACACGCGGGCAGATTACCCACGGGTTTGGACCGATCCACCCGAATTTAACTCGAATTTCGTTATATGGGTGGGTCTGTGGGTTGCGTTGGGAGCCATCCGTCGAGTGGCGGGTGAGTTGTGAGCGGGTGCGCGGGTGACCTACTCAACCCAACAGCAAAACGAACAAGGTCGTTGGCGCTGGAGAGGGGAGAATGGAGACGTTAGACGGAAACTAGGGCTGCTCCTGGAGATTGAACCTCAAAGCCAACCTTCCAAATAGCGATCCTCTCTTCTTCCCTGTATTTTTTCCTCTAATTATTGTGCCTAGATTGCCCCTCTTTCCTTCATTAAATTATTTTTCTTAGTTCCCTGTACTTGATAATCATCTACATCTATAGAAAACTCCTCCATAATAGAATTTTTATCCAATTTCAGAACTAATTCGATATTTTCCCTATTCCATCTTCTTGTTTTCGTCTGATAACTCTCTCCACCGATTATCATGTCAAGTTGACTCCTTTATATATATTTATATACATTTGTGTTGTGGGTGAACCCGCAAACCCACCCGCATCATCCACCACCCGCCCGACCCAACCCAAGACTAAATCTGGGTGGGTGGTGGGTTACAAATTATGAATTCATTTAAGCGCGGGTGGGTGCGTTTTATGGTCAAACTCCGTCCGATCCACCCAATGTCCACCCCTAGCTACATATTCTCATATTTATATCTTCCTTACTGATTTAATACGTGTTCGGTAATTCCGATTATATGGGTGTTATAATAAAAAGAACAATAAACAAAAATAAGGAAGTAAATTAAATAAGACAAAGAAATATTAAATTCACAAACACAATTTGTTATATATATATATATATATATATATGGTTCAGGCTAGCGTACGCCTGGGCGTACGTTAGGCTACCGTACGCCCTTTTGAGTTTTGCTATTTAGATCATGAATTAACTGGAGTTTTGGGCATGATACTATACCCTAACCACTAATGGATAAACCCCAGTCCCTAGTTTTCTAACCCAAATCATGAGATTAGTTTAATCTTGAAATGAAAATCAACAATAATTTCGACGAATCAAAACCGTTGATTTTCATTTTAAGATTAAATGAATATTATGCTTTGGGTTAATGAATTGCGGATTGGAGTTCACCAATTAGGAGTTAGGGTATAATATCATGCCCCAAACTCCGGTTAATTCATTGTCTAAATAGCAAAACTAATGGGCGTATGGTAGGCTAGGGTACGTCCGGGCGTACGCTAGCCTTTGCCATATATATATATATATAGGCATAGGAAAACATATTTCAATAGTTTTCGAAGAGTGTACATACTACAAAGAACTAAATTGTGCGTATAAGCTATAGATGTACTGGGGTAAAAATGAGTCCAACAAACAAACAAGAATTTGATCAAATTGTTATAAAATACCAAGGAAGAGCAATATACACAAGAGTAAGAGTAGAGACACAAGAAGAGTGGGGGAATAAAGCTTTCTTATTCATGTGTTCCTTAGTACAAGGAGATCATCTATTTATAGACACACATCACATAACCTCTATATTCTTACAATTAATATACATGAATGTGAGAATGAATGTGAAATAGATATTAAGTGGGAGGTTACATGTAACACTCAATTGTGCATGTAATGTGGTGGTCATCCACATAAATATTTACATAATACAAATCATATTATCACTAATTTTCAATTTGTACTTAAATAAAAACTAACATAAAAACAAATTTATACCTCCTTTATAAACAAAAAATAGTCTGATACCACATAGAAACACGGGGTAATTAGCATAAATGGTAACAAATCTTTGCACTTAGTACAAAATAGTCACAAACCTTTAATTTGTAACAATATGGTAACAAAATTTTGAAATTGTATAAAATGGTCACTGCTATTTAATTTATGACCATTTTGTTTTAAGTGCAAAGGTTTGTTACCGAATCGTTACAAATTAAATGTTTGTCATGTTTTGAGGTCGGGTAGTTTGTTTGTTAAGTATATGACACTAACCACTTGAACGACATATAAGATGTCAGGTAATGTGTTCATCGACATATTTGCTTTGCCGAATAAGAATGCCCTCAGTTTACCTTTCAATTTCGATACCAAGAAAGTAAGAAAGTAGACATAGTTTTTTCAACTAAAAAGCAGTCTGAAATCCATTTGTGAGCCATTGAATTATCTCATTGTCATCCTAAACAACATAATATCATTCACATACATTAACAAAACCACCATACAACTAGAGTGAATTGTAACGGTGATTGAGCGTTCAAACTTTTGAACTTGATTTGTAGGAAAACGGTCACCAAAAGTCTAATTTGCAACGACATGGTAACAAAAGTTTGAACTGGTATGAAATGGTCACACTGTTTAATTTGTGACCGTTTTATTCTAAGTAAAAAAGTTTTATTATCAAATGGTTACAAATTAAAGGTTTGTGACTGTTTTGTACTAAATACAAAGATTTGTGACCATTTATGCTAATTACCCTAGAAACACGCGCATACACACCGGTAGGCAAATCTTGGAATTTCATTTTTTTTCTAGCTGTAAAACTTTCATAATATTATTACTGGCCTTCCCTAAAAAAAGAAAAAAAAAATTATTACTGGCCTGGATAATGCACGAAGTGCCCTCTTATTCAGTTAGCCCATGTGTCAGTCAGGGCCCGGGCATACAGCCCATAATCCTTTCGTCTTCTTTGTGGTCAATCCTCCTCCAATAATATATAACAGAGTTTTTTCAAATCTCTTGCAACGAGAGTAAAAGTAGTCTTTACAATTTATAATTAATTATTTATTCTGTATAAAAATGTCAATATCAAGATTTAAATTCGAGTCTCTTAAAACAAAGACAACAATCACAACCAATTACACTAAATAATTTGTTGTATCTTTTTTAATATAAAACATAGACAAAGTGACATTCTGAAAATCAGAGGACTTTTTCATAGCAGCGTTTCATGTAGTTTTCTCAGTTCTAAAATTACTGCTCCCTCCTTAATTTTCACTAAAGGTAAATTGGTAATTGGCCAATATGGAAGAAACTAACTCTATTACTACGTGTTGTGTCCTTACATTGTCATTTATATTTAAATTTAGTACTTTTTTTATCTTTGTTCTTATCTCTTTCTAACTTCCTCTGAAATTCCCTTCATCGTGCAGTAGTTTGCGCTCCTTTCACTTCACAGTACAAAGCCGCCTTTGTAAATCAATCTTCTGTTATCTCTTTGCGGTACGATTTAATTGTTGGAGATTTCAACTGGGCAAATAGAAGATTTCAACTCCTATACCAATCCATGGCGAATAGAATGGAGTTCAATAAATGGAGTTGCATAAGGAGGATTGGAAATTGAATTTTTGGTTGAAACATACGCCTCTTGAGATTGAAGATAGAGTGAATAAAATTTTGATTGTACAACAGAGAGTGGTGGCTATTGGATCTTTAGGTTTATGATATTTGCACCTATCGCAACCTATTTCTATCTTAAAACGAGGAATCATTGATTAATTTATGGAAGTAGGTCGGTCGATTCTTTATTCAATCTACTGGAACTGATATAGAAGGAGTGTCTAATTTTGTTCTTTATGACTTTGATCAAGTATTAGTATATTGGAGGTAACCCTGATATTGGCATTTGCTCTCATGTTTTGATGGTCCCCTCTTAGCTGAGTTGTTAGTATATAGTTGGCTTGAATCAACAACTCTCAATTTCTTTGTGATTAGTGACATGTTGTTCCTAAAAGGAGAGCATTGAACATTTATGTAGGGTTGGGAGGTTTAAGATTTAGTTTCAAACTATCTATGGTTCGTGTTGAATTTTTTTTTTTTGATAAATCATGTGAGAATTTCAGCGAGCTTTTATACTCTATCTTTCTTGACAATCAACTAACCAATAGCCTTTTACCGGAGAATTCATTATCATTATGAAAAATGGGATCAATGATACATTTTTATATTATTAAATAATAATGATTTTCCAAATGTTCAACCTATATATTTTTAAGCATGTATCATCTCGATCGAAAGACTATCAATAAAATTAAACAGTTTGATAGAATTAAATGTAGCATAAAAATATAAATAATCAAATATGATTATTCTGGCCAACGGGCTAGTTTATAAGCTAGTAATAGGAATGACAATGAGCAGGTCCGGGGCGGGTATCTCGATACCCATACCCGTCCCATGTCGGGTAATTTATCACGGGGTGCGGGTCGACGCAATTAGTATGTAATTTATGTGAAAAATGTTAGAAATATTCGTTATTTTCATTAAAAGACCAAGTAACAAACCATAATATGATAAAATCTAGTTAAATTATTAGAGAAATTAAGGTTTTCACTTATTTACAACTTTTTTATAGCTAAAATATGAGATAATAAAAGGAAAATCCTAAGTAATTTGACTAAGATTACATGTAATTTAGACAAAATTGGGTCGAGAATGAGGCGGGTCAGAGCACGTCGGGTCGATGAGTGGTACCCATGCCCGCCCCGCCCTGTCTACGGGGCGGGTCGGACCTCCCCCAAAACAGGCCAAACAGGTCGGGTACAACAGGTCAGATCGAAATTGCCATCCCTAGTCAATAATGGATGCCTCCTCAAGATGCCTTAACGGTTGGACCCAACGCATAAAAATAACGGTTAGTGCTTTCCCCTCGTCCAAATATCACTTCGGTTAATCTTTCTTCAATATTTATAAAATTTATGGAATTCAAGGATCATACCACATTATATTCAATTTGATATGATCCGGTCTCATCAGATTGATATGGTGCGGTCCAACCCGTTACACTTACGCCCCTACTTTATATGAGTTCAGTTAGGGTACAAATAATGATGCAATTCTTTTGCCCAAAAAATTATTTACTTTTTTGTTAGTTGCTAAAATTATTGTGAACTACTAGATGAAAAAAATAATTTGATGACCCGAAGAAAATGTATAGCTAATTGCTAAATACATGGAAATACAGGACTAAGAACATGCTTATGTAGCTCAAAAGAAGATATATAAACAAAAAAAAAATTATGCCATTATGCATGGTTTTTAAGTTCCCACCCATCTATTTATTTTTTAAGTTGCATTATGTACATAGGAAACTCAAATATTTCTGAACTTCCTAAGTTCACGAGTAACAACATTATTGTTGTCGCTGATTTATTGTCCACGACAACGTTAGTTCCTAATTATACTCAAAAACAGGTTGGAAGTTGCAACAGCCAGGTTGTAAACTAGCTACCGCCTAGCGTTCAGAAGATGCTAATTTCTTTTTTGAGGGACAGAAGATGCTAATTTCTTATATTCATTTGCCACTCCGCCGACTTAATTATCCCAAACGCTTTCAAGAAATCAACTGGTTAATTATGTACTTAATTAAGTCGTCCATACAGCATATATACGAGACAAAATATGCACTAATCCATGGGTTTAACGACACAATAATTGGTTAGATCGAATATGACTTTTTTTTATTCCCTAAATCCCGACTAAGTAAAATTTGCTTAATCTAAACCATATCTGACGTTTATATTTGTAACATGTCGCCATCATGTTGGCACATATTTAGAAGCCATCGTCAAATAAAATAATTTGACAACTTGGTTACGAAAAGACAAAATAGCTATACATAATGATATTATAATAATTGGACAACTACGGGTTAGCACGGTTCATTTTTATTATCGGCATGATGATGCTAATTCCACTTATTATTATAATCGAATGGACACTTGACAATGTAAGAAAATAATACATCACACAAATTTTAATGTGATTTAGAAGCACAATATATGAAAAATATTAACTTGATTTACCTGACTTAGGTATTAGGAGCTAAAGTGAGTATTTATTGTTGTTACCTTCCCTTAACCCAAAGTAGAAAAAAGGCATAACATTTTCTCCAAACCACATATGAAAAATAAGGCCAAAACATAAACTCAAACGAAATATGTTAAAAAAGGCCCAAAACTGAAAATTGATGCAAAGCTCATAATAGATATTCATGATACGCTAATAAAGTCCACTTGCCAAATGTATTATATCCAATCAAACTTTTCAGGTGTACCCAAATACAATCCAAATTGTCTATGTAATCAAATATAATCCAAATTATAAAATGCACCCAATTGCGATTTAAATTGCCAGATGTACTCAAATATATCTCGATGTGATCTAAATCAACATATGTGCTTTATGCAATCAGCCACATACAAGTGTGCTTATCAGATTGTCGGACACATTAAAATATATCGCTGGCTATGTAGTGTTTATGCCACTGCAATATCTCACATTCACTTAATTTCTCGATCTAAACTAGAAAATTTAGACCATAAAAGGCCTCCATGCATATCTTATTGATATTATGATGCTTGCATTATATCCTTAATCGGTAGATCAAGCATGATGAAGATGTACTAATAACATGGTACTATAATTAACCCTTCATCGCCCAATTTATTAAACTACCACTGCCCCTTCATGCTATTAATATGTCATCTTCTTCCACGTTTCTTTTCTTCTACTTTACTAAACTACCACTGCCGCTGCAACGTTATCAAGATGTTCTGGCCGCTTCTTGAGAAGTGTCTCTTTTCGGTTTCATTTTACGATCTCGTCCACTCTTTCAACCCCAGCAATTAGGGCTAAAGCCCAATTCCCCTCGTACCAGTGTTTTTGAACCGGCCCACTTTCCTTAATTTTGAACCCAATTTTCATGGGCCCACTTCCTTTGTGTCGCTCAATCCGTCATCACATGCAGAGAAAAGTCCAGAAGCTATTTTGGGGACAAAAACTTAGAGCCCGAACCCGAGCATCTCCCAACACGGTCATGGCGGCCAGAGGAAGGTCGATTTAGAGTGGTTTCAAGATTTCCAATTATGATTTGAGTATATTTCTATTGAGTTTTCATTCTATGTTATTGTTCTTTTTTGTTTATTTTTTGGGCATATCTCGAAGGAGATATTTGTGGTTTCATGTTATTTGTGGCCCATTTATTTTTCCTCTTCCCTACGTGACTTCTAGAAGGGAATTTAGAATTAGGTTAGCTTCACTTGCTTCTGTATTTAAGCCGAGTTTATTGTTGACGGCTGCAGCTTCTGTAACTCAAAATCACTCAATCAATAAGACATCTCTGAGAGCTTCGACTCCTAGGACTACCAAGTAAATCTCGCGTCGTGTTCTCTTTTCTCGTTATCGTTTTCTACATGGTATCAGAACTGTTATTGATCCCGCAACTATTTTCACAATCATAAGTGATAAAGAAGGAGTCTAAACAGCTCGAGCAAGTCGAGTGCTAGCGACAACTCGAGTGCTAGCGACAAAGGGAGCAACTCTAGTCCAGCGGTTCCGTCGCCATTCGTGATTCATAGGTCGGACAACCCTAGTTAGCTATTCGTGAGAGATTTGCTCACAGAATCCAATCATGGTGAGTGGCTTGGTGATATAACTGATTCTCTTATAGCGAAGAACAAACTCGATTTTGTAGATAGAACCATATCGACACCAACGAATGGGGGCGAAAATTACGACACCTGGAAGTAGTGCGATGCCACGGTAAAGGGATGGCTCAAACCCGCTATGACTAAAGACGTGCGCAGCAGCGTGAGGTTTGAAAAGGCGGCACGAGATATATGACTGGATATTCATATTCAGTCCCGATTCGGGCATGGTAGCACATCCAAGATGTATGAATTAAAACGCACCATCAACCTTCTTCAGCAGGAGAAGGCGTTTGTGGCCTCGTTCTACACCAAACGCAGAAGCCATTGGGATGAGATGACCTCCCTAGCACCTTCGCTCGAGTGTACCATCGGAGGGTGTACCTGCGATGTGAAGCAGCGTCAGCGTGCAACTAAGGAAGGAGAAAGGTTGTTCGATTTTTCGATGGGTTTAGACGACGCGTTCAGCACATTCAAAACTCAGATCCTATCCATGAAACCTATACCCAGTCTAGCAGAGGTATATCATCTTATTACTAATGATGAACATCAACATCATCTCTCCAGCAACAGGCGCCCTCGTGTAGACGCGGCTGTTTTCCAAGCCCAAGGGGAGCGCAAGGTTGAATGACCGGCACGGTAGGGCGAACGTGATGCGCAGCAGCGCGAACGAGATGCAGAAGGTAGGCCATATTGCACCTACTGCCAGCGCTCAGGTCATTTTCGCGACACTTGCTACAAGCTAAATAGTTATTCGCCTCGTAATTCAGGGACGGGTGAGCAGAAGAAGTAGAGACCTGATCGTGACAGGCATCCGCCACCTCAAGTTGCGACCGTTGACACCGATACCAACCTGATTCCTGGGTTGACAGCAACCCAATTTCATCTGCTGAAGCAGCTTCTCAGTTCTGATCACAGACAGGACAAGTCGAGCACCTCAGACCCAATCTCGAACATGGCAGGTACGCAATTCGTCAAAAATACTTTCTGGGTTATAGATTCTGGATGCAATGAACATATAGTAAATGATAAATCTTTGTTGGAAAATGAGTTGGAGTCTACTCCAGCTTTATAGGTTCGTATTTCTAATGGGACAGGAGTTCACATTCACTGCATTGGCTTCGTTCGGTTATCAAATAACTTATTGCTTCAAAGGGTTTTATATGTTCCGGATTTCCAGTGTAATCTTCTCTCGGTCTGTCGTCTCACAAATGACCTTCCTATGGCTTTAATCTTCATGAGTGACTTATGTGTTGTTCAGGACTTACCATCCAAGAGGCCGATTAGGATGCGTAAGTACACGGATGGGTTGTACTATCTAAAGTTATTTGACAAGCAACAGGCAGTGGCGCATTCGGCTCACAAGGCAGCAGATAATTCAGTCCCTTGGCATTCGCATTTGGTGCATCCATCCGCGGCTAAATTATCTATTTTGCACTGTTAATTCGGGTCCTCTTGTCAAAACCGAGAAACCTTGTCATTCACTTATTCAGTCAAAAGAAGCTAGAGATCCTTTTCAGTTGAGTTCTATTTCCACCCAAACATGTTAATGATTATAGTCGAGCAGTCTTGATTTATTTGTTGAAATTCAAATCTGAGGTTGCCTGTTACATTCTTCATTTCTGTCATATGGTGAAGACTCAATTTGGTAAACAGGTTCGCCATATTTAGGCAGATAATGGCCCGGAGTTTGCCACTTCTACGTACAGGATTTTTACAGTGAGGCTGGCATTATATTGCAAACTTTAGGTACAAATATCCCGCATCATAATGAAGTGGTGGAACGCTAGCAGCAGCATCTCCTTGAGACATCGAGAGCCTTGCGATTTCATGCCAATCTACCTGTTGAATTCTGGGGTGAATGTATCATGACAACAACATACCTCCTCAATCGCATGCCACTCGTTGCCATCAAGAATAGATCCTCGTTTCAGGTGATGTTTGGCAAGGATCCTTCTTATCAGCATCTTCGCAGTTTTGGATGTCTCGTGTATGCTCGAGATAATCATCGTGGGTTCGACAAATTTGGGGATCGCGATCGACCCGAGAATTTTGTTGGGTATCCTAGTGCTCAACGAGGCTCTCGTATCTATGAATTGGAGTCCATGACCATCTACAAGTCTCATGACGTCAAGTTCGTGGAGCACTTTTACCCATATCATCATTCGACTAACCCATCTCTCTCTGTTGGCTAGCTTTCGGCTCCATCTACTTCATCTTTTTCTACTGGATAGGTGGCTATCGACATGGACAGTGATAGAGATTATTCTTCTCTTATTGATTCACTTGCACTTCCTACTCCTACGTGTTCACCATCCAAGGAAGATGGCGCTGGTGATCGCCCTTCCTCGCCCGACATGCCCACTCCTGATCCCGCTTCCTCGCCTCCCAGTGGTTCCGGAGAGAGCTCTTTGCATGTCCCTGAGACACAACCATCATCGCCCTCCACTTCCGAGTCCTTTTCTCCTCCTGACGTCCCTCGAGCGCCGCGTCGTAGTGATCAAGAGCCCCAACCTTCCACTCGTTTGGCTAACTACGACTTGGAACTTCCTGGTTTTGCTCACACAGCCGCTGTTGATCACCCTATTGAGGGCTATCTCATTTATCGGTGCTTATCTCAGGCACATCATGCGTTTCTACCAGCTGTTTCTCTTGCCTTTGAGCTCAAGTATTTTCATCAAGCTGTTCGTTATGAGCATTGGAGGAAGGCCATGCAAACTGAATATCTATTTCTCGAATCCAATGGGACTTGGACCTCGTGTGTCCTCCCTCCGGATAAACGTGCCATTGACTGCAAGTGGGTCTATAAGATCAAGTTCTTGCCTGATGGTAATGTGGAGCGCTACAAATCGCATCTTGTTGCAAAAGGCTATACACAGATCGAGGGCATCGATTTCCATGACACCTTTTCTCTGGTCTCCAAGTTGGTCACCTTCCAGTGTCTTCTCGAAGTTGTTGTTAAACGTGGCTAGTTTATCCATCAACTCGATGTTAATAATGCCTTCTTGCACGGCGACTTGACCGAGGAAGTATACATGCACATTCCTCAAGGCTTCTCTCTTCCCAGGGAAACGCGGGTTTGTCGACTCCATAAATCCATTTATGTTCTCCGTCAAGCCTCACGTAATTGGCACCAGAACTTCACTCTTGCCTTGTTAGAGATGCATTTCGTCCAAAGTCGTGCTAATCACTCTCTTTTCACTTATCGATGTGGGTCTACGTTCGTTGCAGCGTTGATCTACGTTGGATGTTATCTTGACAGGAAATGATATATTTTTATTCAGCAGGTTAAGGACTTCCTCCATCATCGATTCACTATTAAGGATCTTGGTCCTCTCAAGTATTTTCTTGGCATCGAAGTTGCTCATTCTCCGCGTGGCTGGGTCCTCAATCAGCGGAAGTATGCTCTTGATATTCTTGGGAAGGTTGGTCTCACTGCTTCTCGAGCAGAGTCATCATCTTGGTCGTGACCCATTTGCTCCTGCTCAAGATCCCTCTGCTTAACGTCATCTTGTTGGTCGGTCGTTTTATCTCACTATAATGCGACCTGATATTACCTATGCTGTCAATAATCTCACTCAGTCAGTTCATTCTCCCACACGAGCCCATGAGGATGTTTTCGTTCGTGTTCTTCGCTACCTCTAGACATCTCTTGGTTGTGGTCTTTTTCTTCTGGTTGAAGGTTATCTTTCTCTTGTTGCTCACTGTGATGCTGTTTGGGGTGGTTGCCCTACCACTCGGCGGTCCACTACTGGTTACTTCATCACTTAGGGTTCTTCTCCAGTGTCTTGGCGCACGAAGAAGCAGAAGGTGGCTGGCCGGTCTTCTGCAGAGGCTAAATATCAGGCTATGGCTAGCACAGTTAGCGAGATTCTCTGGCTACACTGGTTACTACGTGATTTGGGTGTTGTTCTCCGTGCTCCTACTTCGCTCTACTGCGACTATCAGGTATCCTTGTACATTGCTGCTAATCTTGTTTTCCATAAGTGCACCAAGCAGTGGCAAAGCCACGTTGTTGCCAGGAGGGGCTATAGCCCCCCCCCCCTTTCAACTCTCAAAATTTTGTAAATTTACATTTAAAATTCACAGCAAATTTGGATAATAGAGTAGGTGGTAAGGCTTTAGCCCCCCCCCCCTCGCCGGTTCACCCCTTTGAACGTAAATTTTTTTAGCCCCCACTCATTCAGATTCCTGGCTCCGCCACTGGCACCAAGCATGTCGAGATGGACTGTTACTTTGTTCGTGAACGTGTCCACTCACGTGATGTATCTCCTCTCAAGATTGCATCATCATACCAGCCAGCTGACCTCTTCACCAAGAGTTTGAGCGTTGATCAATTCCATCATCTCCAGGTCAAGCTCGGACTCCTTGACATCCATTCCTTCACTTGAGGGGGTGTGTTGTGAAGTCACGAGTCATCTCTCGACCTCACTTGTGACTCATTCTCTCGGGCCGGTTCATGTTATTTGTGGTCCATTTATTTTTCATGTTCCGTACGTGACTTGTAGAAGGGAATTAGGTTAGCTTCACTTGCGTTTGTATTTAAGTCGAGTTTATTGTTGACGGCTGTAGCTTGTGTAACTGACTCACTCCTACTGTCACTCTAGAAAATGGCCAAGTGTAACCACTTCCTAAAGCGTAGTATAGCGGGTTTGGGTTTTAATGTCAACCCGGGTCCTAGATGTGATGACTACTCAGTGAATTCGTATTATCTAGCAATGAAACTTTAGTGAAGATCTAAACTAACAAGCAAGCAAAGCAACTAAACGGTTGTTTTCAGGTTAAGAGAGGTCACCCGGATATGGTTCCCCCTAGACTGCAGTTAAGCCGGATTGTAATTACCAAGTTCAATTTCTATGATAGTTATACTGCGGAAGGTTCTCAAACAGTCTGAAGTCTCGACTAAAGGTCTTCAGACCCTCTCAATCTGAGTCTCTAGCGGGCGACTAACCTCCACCGGAGTAAACAGATTGAGGCCCTAACGAACCAAACCTCCACTACCGAATGGAATTCGGTACAGAATAACGAATTGGCTCCTCGACTAAAGTCACCAATTCGCTACCTTCAATTAAGGATGCTCTATCAACCTAGGCAGATATTCTCATTCTAGGTTAAAGCAGAAACAACAGGAATTTGATTAGGATTCATGCCATTCAATCATTCAAACCTCAATCGAATATAATCAAATCATAGAAACAGTACTTGGGTTCATACAATCAATCCTAACATACAGATCTAGGGTTTCCCACACCCAGATGAATGGGAGAACTACTCCATGGAGAAAGAAGCAAAAGCAGAATCAGATGCGGAAACCATACTGTGAAGGATGGATTTCGGCTCCTGGACGTTGATCGGCACTCTTCCAAGCTCAAGCCAAGCTCCAATGGTGATGAAGATCAAGCTAGGGCACTTGGAGACTCTT